>GL379898.1:129571-146763 GCA_000143925.2 Caenorhabditis brenneri | reverse complement strand
AAAACATTTCAAGAGGAATTGCAAGTTCTCGAACTTCGATTGAACAGTTTCTTTCGCGCTCATCACATCACAATGTGCTGTGGCGCCTTCATACAGTAATTGTCATGGCCAGAAGGCCACTCTGCTCAACGCTGGACGTGAAAAAAAACACATTTCTGATAGAAATCCGGATAATAATATTTCAACGAAAAATCCGATATGAAAAAGTCAGCGAAAATGATTAAGTACTATATAATTTAATAATAATATTTCAAAACGTGAAAATGTATACACTGCATCTTGAAGCTCCGCCCATTGTTTAAGCTGGAATATTAGGTTGTAAGGAAAGTTTTGCACCAAGATTACAGTTTTCAAAATTTTTTCCGCCTTTCTCACCAACTTCTTCGGCCAATTTCTGAAGTTAAAAGGTATATACTTGGGCAGTAATCGTATGCCATTATGACAGCAGTTCCCAGTAGAACCTTCCTTTCATGACCCACCATCAACGTAACAATACTTCCTTTTTGGGAAGATTCGGCATAGGCTCTTTTGGTGGTGGTTTTCCGCGAGGGAGCCAAAATTTTTTTGCACGGTTAACGTACGGAATTCAGTTTTTATTACCAGTAGCGAGATGCCAGAAAAAATCCTTCCTGCGTAGACGGAGAAGCGAAGACTAAGCGGCATTTACCTTTGCTGTCAACTGACAAGAGTGAAATTCGTGAGGAACTAATGTCGACACAATTTTTCTGTAACGAAGAGCCTCCAGATGTCGAACAATGGTGGTTTGGCAACAGGCAAGCTTCATTGACAATTCACGTGTGCTGGCGTCCTGATTGTATTCGAGGGCTTCACGAAGATCATCATCATTCAGATCAAATGAGTGTTCAGAATGAGGTTGATTTTCAAACAAAATATCTCCGGGCTGGAAACGTTTGAAGAATCGATTGTTTGTCCATCTACTTAGTACATCTTCCTTGAACGCAGCATGAATATTGGCAGTCGCTCCGGCGACACTACGGTCTTGGAGAAACTCGTAGTAGACAATGCCTCGAAATTGCTCTTCGCTTAGAGCTGTCATACTTGCCTAGTGGAAAGAGCTGCGCGCATATAAATTTCATGGATGAAAGTTTCTACAATATACTAGCTTTTTATAATATTCAGAAAAATTCCGGAAACTTCCAGAACTTTCTAGGTCAAAAAGTTTACATTGGTGCAAAACTTTCCTTACAACCTAATAGTATTCCCGGTAATCTTGTCAAGACTCTCTGAACAAAAATGTAAGAAATACGTACTCCCACAAAGTTCGAGTTGGTTTGAGTTTGGAAAAGGCAACAACATGAAATCAGTGTATAAATTACTGGCTTGCAATACGGTGTTATCCGCCTGTTCTCCGAAAGAAATATGTCTTCGTGAAGCTCCAAACAATCATATTTTCAAGTTTCGAATAGATTACTTCCTATTCTACATTCTTTGGTCTGGCCCGCTTCTTCAACTGAAAATGCATCAATATCAACAAAAAGTTTCGCGGAAAATGTTTATTCGAATTCGTCCATCGGAATCATATTTCAATGGCCATCAGCAACCAACTTCTCACCTCCCAAAATTATTATTACTGTGATTTTAGTGTTAGCAGAATCATTCGTTTAGTCTAGCTTCCTCTCACGAGAAATGGATGAAAAGTTACACTACTGTAACTTAGCAATTACTCTTTTGGCACTTCTTGCCTTCTCCCATATTCATTACAGGTTTGTTCCATCTTGTAATCTCTTTTGTTTGTAGAGTTTCATATAAAATTCAGAATTTGGACACTGGAAACCGAATGCAAATCCCTCTCTGAACATAGTTATCGTATGAAACGAGATATCCCTCTTTCAAGAGGAAAGAATGCATCAGATACTCTTTGGTTGACTTCATTATCTTCTGTTAAAATTGGAGAATTAATGCATAAATGTACCGAAATCCATGAGTACTGTAGTGAACAAGATGATGTTCGTGGAAAGCCTGGACCAACTGGACCAATTGGACCTCCTGGAAAGTTGGGACCACCGGGGCCTCAAGGAAGAAGAGGGTTGATGGGAATTCCAGGTCATCCAGGACCAATTGGTCCTCCTGGGAACATAGGAAAAGATGCAGACTGTTCATCCTGTCCCGTTCGGGATGAACTATTGATGGAACGAGAATTCAAATGCCCTACGGTAATGACCATCGAATCATATGATCTAGAAGAAAACTAGCTTTTTATTTCTAGATAGAAAACTTAGAATGTCCAAACAAAGATTCAATTCCAACAACTCCTTGGCCATCAGTGACACATCAACCAATGCATGGATTGGTTCAACAAGTAATTAGATTTTATAAAACAACAAATAAATGTATCTTTTTGAGATTCTGACCAACTATAGTGAGGTAGAAGGATGTGTGAAAATATGTCTGAAGAACTACACTTTGGACGAAGACATCGAAGAAGCAATCACCACTCCAGTTGCTTATATTCAAGGAGTCACAGCTCGTAAGTAGAATAATATCGAAGTTTTTTAATTCCCAATTTCAGATTGTCGTTTACAAAATGTTGGAAAACCGGTATTCCATTCTCATTCTACAACATACTACGGTAGTTGGATGCGAGATGCTTATCCTCCAACTGGAGATGTTCGTTTTATTCTGGACATTCTAATACTAATTCAGAATTTTAGGATGCTCGTAAACGATACGTAATGAACCATTTCCAAGGGCATGAGTTGATTGAATTCCGAAACGAAGCAGAAATGCGTCGAGAGCATGTTGGAAAAGTGTACGATTGAAGGATAGATAAAGTTCTTCAAATGTTTTTATTTCAGTCATCGTCTTCCATACATCTTCGATGGAACCAATCATGTCATATTCAATGCATCACTCTTTTATCAAAGAGCTGGATATCCTATAATTGCAAAATACGAATTCAATCTGAAGCAATATTCACAACTTGAAATTCCAGGTGCAGCATATCGTGGAGATCAGGTGAGAATAGAAAATGAATGAGCAATATATTGAAAGATTACAGTATCTTTATAACAACTCGATGAACTATTTTGATTTGGCAATTGATGAGAATGCACTTTGGGTCATGTTCCATTACCAAGAGGAACATTTCTTATCTGTCGCCAAAGTGAGTTTCTTCGTTTAGATCAATTCAAAAACTTTTTTTAGGTTGATATAAACAATTTGACAATCTATGAAACATTCAACTTGACAATGGTCAATCATACAGATGTAGCCAATGGAATTGTCGTCTGTGGAACTATATATTTGGTAAATGAACAGTTTAACTGATATCATAGAAGTTTCTGGTTTAGGTGGAGAGTTCTTCTGAACAGTCTACATACATTTCAACAGCGTTCGATTTCTACCGTAACACCTATTCTCAACCACTGATAAAATGGATTAACTTGTACAAGAACGCCAATATGATCAGTTATAATGCGTACGATAAGAGAATATATATCTATGATCATGGTTACATGCTTTCTGTTCCTCCTCTTCTACATTGGTTGGCCAAATAGAAATTGCTTTTTTAATAAAAAATGAATGCTTCCGTTGATGACTTCTTCTACTTTTAAAATCGTCCTTGATCACAAAAATAACGGTTCAGGATGCTATCCTAAAAAGTGTCGTGCTACAGAAGAATCGCTTTCTTTTTTTTCCTTTAAAAAATGATGAAGAATTGCAACTGTCCCAGAAGACAATGACGTCATGAGACTCCGCCCATCTACACACAAAGGATGGTGAACGGCGGAACCCGGGAGTTGTCGGTCCATTCTTATGACTACCCTTTATAAGAGAGATCGTTTTCGACTATATTCGTCACAGTCATGGATACCACCGCTATCCACGTAACGACCCAGCGCATCACCTTCGCTCACACTCCAACAACACACCGGGGTGTAGTGAAGGTGATGGTAAGTCTGGCGAGCGGCGGCCAAAGCGGTAGCGGTGCTCCATGATGTGCCCCCGAGAAGACAACCTAGGGTACGTTAGTACCGGGGGATTTTCAAAGCTGGAATGTGGGATCATGCAGAAATTCGAGAAAAAGCGGGGGGTTTTGCCGAATTTTTCCGTCATTTTCGCGCATCGCGCGCATTATTTTCATCAATTTTTTTCATTTTTTCGTCAGATTTTTTCGTCTGGTCGCCAAACGATCGAACCTGACGAAAAAATCAAAAAATTCGACGAAAAAAAAAAATGAAAATTTGACGACGAAAATGACGGAAAAACACTTTTTTTGTCGAAATTCGCCCTAAAGTCTTCTTTATTTAGGCTGAATTAGTGACTAAACTTTACTCAGAAACTGCAAAAAAAAAACTTTCTATTTCTACCTATTTAGGGCACAAAACCCGAACTCACTTTTGATTATAATTCTCTCGAGTAGATTCATTTTTTATTTCATTACAGATATTTTATTTTATTCCGTTTATTGGGCCCGCGTGCAATATTGATGCAAAAATTCTTTTGAAATCTTAAAAAACAAATAGATTCATGCAGCGCTTCAGCACAGGTACGACACTCCGCGATTCCGTATGCGCGTGGTATTTATCGTAAATCTACACATTCTTTTTTGTCAAAAATTTCTTCATCAATATCGCTCGTGAAGCTGATCGGAATGAGTGGAAATCGGAAGAGAAACACATCGGAACCTCGCGACGAAGAAGAAGATGATTATTCGACAAAACGAAAGCGAAATAATGAAGCTGTGAATCGGTGAGTAGAGACTCTTTATTATTAATCACACACGAACTACCAAGTTTTCAGAACTCGCCAGAAGAAAAGACAAGAAGAAAACGAAACTGCAGAAAAAGTAGACGAACTGAAAAAAGAGAACGAAGCCTTAGAGCGAAAGGTACCGCCGAGAATGAAAAAAAATAGAATGAATGAGTTCAATGCAAACTTCGATACTTTTTACAGGTTGAACAACTTCAAAAAGAACTATCATTTCTCAAAGAAATGTTTATGGCTTACGCTAAAAACGATGGAAACGATGGACCACCACCACCGCCACCAGCCGGTTCCGTTCATTAAAACTAATTACTTGTCACCAAAGACTCGGTTGTAGTTCTTGTACATTGTCAAACTGTATTTCTCACATTCCATTAAACCAAATGAACCTTAAAACCTACAGTCATTATTTTCCCAGGCTTATCACGGTTTTAAACCAGTTCTATTCTTTGTGTCTGGCTGTGCAATGTTTTGCACTCACAATTACAAATTACAGATGACAGAATCAGACCAAGAAAGGTTTGCCGATCTGGTTACAGAACTCGAAAACGCATCCGATGAAGCTGTCAAAGCGATCAGTAAAGTGATTGATAGATTAGAAGGAACGAAAGAGGATAAAGAAGTACAATTATCATGTCGACCATCTTAAAATAATTTAAATGTTTAGGGCCTGAGTCTCCTCAAATTGAAAAATTACGAAATGACAGCGTATCTTGGTGAGTTGACCGTTTTGATGTCAAAAATGATGAAAGGAGAGTCGATTGCGTCAGATCCATCAGTGAAAAGAGCGCTCAAGCATCGAGTGGTAATTTCAATTTTTTATATAAAATAGAAAGAATAAAATTTTCAGTACATTGAGAAGATGAAACCAATCGAAGACAAAATGAAACCCCAAATTGAGAAACTTCTCAGTAGATCAAATACTGAAAATGGTTCATCAAATGGATCCTCCAAAGGAAATATGAAAGTACGATTAGATAATATGGATGTTGACGGAGAGGAAGAAGAAGACGATGATGAAGACAATGAGGAAGACAAAGGATCTAAAGAAGTCAAGAAATATGTTGCACCCAGAATTCGAGCTGTTAGATATGAAGGTAAAAACTTCTGTCAGAAATTTCATTGTAATTAATTTCGTTTACAGAGGAAGATGAAGCCCCCAACAAAAAACAAGAAAAGGCAAAACGACGTGCGATGCAAAGTAGTCTTATCATGGAACTTAAGAACCAGTACAGTGATGCTCCTGAAGAAATTCGCGAAATTAGTGAAAAGAAGTATCAATACGACAGAGAACGAGAGAAGTACGAAGAGGACAACTTTACAAGAATTCGACAAAATAAAGAACAAAAACGTCGAAGCGAGCAATTAGGTCGGGCAGAAACTCTAGATGATCTTCTTAGTTTTGGAGATTACATGATGAGAGGAGAAGACGGAAGAGCACTAACCGAAGGAAACAAAAGGTTAGAAATAGTTTGAAAATCTTGAAAATTATAAAATATCCATTTTCAGAAAACGTGCTGCATCTTCTGGAGCAGGTGCCAACACGAAACGACACAAAAAGTCTCAAAAAGAACGCAAGAAGGCTGCGAAAGGTAAAAAGGAAGGAAGAAAAAGAGCAATCCGAAGACGGCAATAAGTCGAATTCATTAATTTGTTTTTCACATTTATCACATCTTGTTGGCTTTGTTATTCGTTTTATTTGTTTTTTCCCACACTTTCATTGTTTTTCATTATTTTCCTATAAACTTCTGGAAATTTAAACTCAGTTTTCATGGTTTTTAAACTACTCAAGGGTTTATATCCGTTTCGTATACCTTTTTCTTATAATGATCTATGTTTTTGAAACGCTCATCGTTGAAAACAATGCACATTTAAATAATGCAGTTTTTCCAGCAGAAAATGGGAGGCGGAAAATATGAGACACAAATGTGTGTCATCATTATTGAGGACATATTCGGAAAAGTAATTTTTGTGTTAAATTCAATGTTACTCTGTAATCAACCACTTTCAGATAGTTGCAAAAGTGATGGAAACTATTCTGAAAGAAAGCTGTCAATTGGCGACACTTATGCTCAAACTGAAAGGACAAATGACAACGGTTTTAGTAAGTTCTATAATGATGAGTATTGTCAAAAATTGAATCTAATTATTTTTCAGATCAAAAAAGCTCTTACTACACTTATAAACTTCGGTTTCGTCACTTTCAATTTGGACAATAATCATCGTGCCACTTACGTTGCAGATGCTGATCAGATTCAATATGTTATTTCAGCACCAAGAGCATGCCTCATTGCTAAAACTCTCTACGGTCCTACGGCTGAATCCATTTGTATAGAACTTATTTCTCAAGGACGTCTCACTGTTTCCGAAACAATTCGTCGAATTAAAGCAGCTGATGAGAGTGCAGTTTGGAGTGACATTAAAAACGCTTTTGGAGAGCTTGCAGCTTCACATTTCCTTATTCGTGTACCACCGGTCGAATCGGAGATATATGGATGTCCTCAGTTTGTTGCTAATTTCGATCCATTCGCAATGCCAAACGCTATTATGGAGAAGAATGAAACCAATAGTTCAGAACTTTCGACAAGTGATTCGAATAGTCGTAAACGAAAAGCGGATTCATCGCCAGAAGACGCGGATGCTGGTCAATATTGGAGATTGAATTGGGTGCGATTCAATGGGTATCTCCGTGATGAACTCATAATTGATTATTTGATTGGTGGAGAATCAACTGCCACAATGACACATTTAAATGTGAAAAGAGAAGAAGGTGAAGAGGTGCCACAAGTAGATCGAACTCAATATATTACCCAAAACGTAGCCCATTTGATGTTCAAAATCAACGAGACTCGTGCAAACCCTTTGAGTTTGGAAAACATAACAGCCAGTGTGAGTGGGGATTTCTGAAAAATCTGTCTTCCTTTGCTTTCATCACTCCTAATATCTCTAATTCCAGGTTACCGATTTGCAACGTCTAGTAAGAGAAAACTCGTTAGATCTGGCGAAACCTGATATCGAACTTGCTTGCCAAATTCTAGTTGATGAATCTGATGGCATTGTACGAAAACTTGGTGACTCTAATGGTGGATTGTACACTGTCGGTAAGTGTCTTAAAACTAAATGATTTTAAACTTTCGAAAATATTTTTAGACATCCGTCATGCAATCCGTCAAATCTGTCGTCATCATTGTGAATCTCTAATCAGAGAACAATTCGAAGGTCGAGCGATTCGAGTTATGAGACTTCTTGAAAGTCGTCATTATTTGGATGAAGAGCAAGTTGAAAAATTGAGTATGATGAGTGGAAAAGAAGCGAGGGAAATGTTATATGCATTGGTTGAGGAAGGTTATGTTTTCAACAAGGTATATTTCATTTGACATTCAGAAATCATTCTTAATTTTTTAGCCAGTAGGACGAAGCACTGATTTCCAACCCGCAAGAACTTTCTATCTGTATTATGTGGATCTCCCGCGCACTGTTCGTGGATTAGTTGAATACAACTGCAAACTTGTTCGTAATCTGATTCTTCGTCAACGACATGAAAGAGCCGAAAATAAGGCATTGCTTGACAAGGATGCAAATGTTCAGCCAATCATTGAGAACATTCGTCAATCCGATGCATCTGAAGAAGAAAAAGAATTGAGTATCAAAGAAGTTGAGGAAATGTATCTTCCTGGGCCGGATCGTGCTCAACTCAATCGCTACCGAAGATCTCAAGCTACTCTCCTCGCAGCTCAAGATCAATCGATTCGGGTTCTTCTTGCTTTCAAGATGTTTTTGACCATTTGATCATGAATCCCAATTTTTTTTTGTTGGTTCCCCATATTTAATTCGCTTTGTTGTTGTTATTTTCGGTTTCTTCTAGACTAATGAATTGTTATTGATGAAGGTGTTCAGTGCAGAAATGTTTTCAATCTCCAACTTGAAAAGCCATGAAGGCATCAGGAAAACTCTCATTTTGTTCCTGTTTACTTCCTACTTGGTAAGTTGGTTTACAGTTCTTTTGATAACTTTTTTTCGATTTCTTTGTTCTCTTTTGATTCGTTTTGCCATGAATATAAATATAAATAAGCATTTGTTACACAGTCTTCTCGTTACACTTTCTTTCCGCTTTCTTTTCTTTTCCTATGTTCTTTTTTCATTTGGGTTGTGTTCATTCGTTCGTGGTGTTTCTTCAGAGAAATTTCGACGTTTTTAGCAGTTACATAGAGCTTTAAGACACCGTTTCAGTGTAATTGGTGGGCTGAACATTGGTTGCTAAAAAGAGAGCTAAGAAATACCGCATGATTCAGAAAATTCTGGTATTATTGTTAAAATAAGGGTTCGAAGACGTTTGAAAGTTAATGAAACACACCGCTACAAGAAACAAATTGGAATTATAATCTGTTATCTGGATGCTCTATGAATCTTTTTCAGCAGATGAACGCATTATAAGACAGGAAGTTAATGCATGTATCTTCGAACGAATACCGTAAATCATGTAATAGAGACCCACTCAGTAATATATGTTCGTGCAGCATATCTCAGTTGCCTTTGAAAATTTCGAAACTTTGTCAACTAATGAAATTGAAAACTTTATGATAGCCCTTAAGGCAACCAATATATGCGGCTCTGAACATACAATACTAATTCTCTTGGTCCCGATTTCCATTTCTCAAATTCAGCTTCGTGTTCTTTCTTGTATTCTTTCTGAATACAGTTCTCAAGATTTCCGTGTTGACGTACATTGTTTATTCTTCCTTCTATTCCGTTTGTTCAAGTAGTTTTTTGCTGGGGAAAACGTATTATTCTAGAATTTTTGTGTTCCAGAAGGTGTTCCCCAACTGAGTTTGTAAAGAATTAACAGTAAAATTTTTTGATAAGAGAAAGAAAGGAGAGTGAAGCCAGCCAATTTGTGGGTGAAACTACCGATTAGGTCGAAGAAAAGAGCAAAAAGAAAAAATACAGTAATCCTTTTTTCCAAAACCGAATCATTCTATATTTCCACTTTATTTCCATAAAAAGAAGCTGCAGCTTTTTTCTCTCCCTTTTCAATTAGAGTTCACTTCCGATTCATTTCTTCTTCTTCAACACAATCTCTTCGAATACCACAATCCGTTGATCTTGTCATCACCAATTCCCATCATCATGATCATTATCATTATATCATTTTCCTTCATCTCCATCATCTTCTTCTCCTGAACAATCACCTACTACTACACATATTTATGATTCCTCTCCCGACGAATTCATTCTTCATTTCGAGAGATTCTCATTCCTTCTCCTCCATTTCCTATTGACAAATCATTGATATCAGTGATAATGAAATTCTTCCAAATTGATCAGTAAGAAGAGAATTGTTTCAAAAGTTCTCATCTCTCTCTCCTTTTCAATCCGCCCAAAAATTAGAAGAAGGGACACATAAATTCTCGACTCCGCCCCCTCTCCACCTCTTCTTCTTCTTGTTGTATTGTTGTTTGTCTCTCTCTCTCTCTCTTTCATTACTACCATTCCCGTCGTCATCTCTCTACATGTATCTATCCATTCGGCCATTCTTCCGAAACATCGTCTATCTCTTTTTCCCTTTCTTGTTTTCCCGATTCCATTTTCAACAACATATCCTATCTCTTTCTCTCCTGGTCACCATACCATCACCACCAAAACCTTAGCTTATTACTTTCTCTCGACGAATCAGCTTTCTAAGATCTTAGGGTTTAGATCTGGGTTCCTTCCTGGCTCTCTGAATCCGCTTTTTAGATTAACTTCATCCGAATTCCTATGTTGTGTTCAAAAGAATAAAAAAAACTTTTTACAAAAGTAAAATTGTTTCTATGCTCAGTCTACATCAACCAAATTGCACTTCTTCCTTTGAAGATCTTTTTGAGACACTATATTTCATGATGGCTTGTTTAAGTTCCACGATAAACTTTTCAATCTCATCCTTCTAAATTTTCATCTTTTTCATAAGAATCCCGAGCACTTATTAATAATTTTCAGCCATTGTAGACGAGATGCCATCCACTTCCAAACTGATCATTGTGGCAATCGTCGCGTTGATTGGCGCCGTCACAAGTCAAGACCATGAGGCGTGCGCTGTCAATCAACTCTTCAATGGACAAATTTGCACGTGCGCTCCAGGGTAAGAAATAGTGTGATTTGAGAAGATACTCAGAGAAAAAACGGTTCAATTAGAAAAAAAAATAGATGAAGAAGAGACTGCTGAAGGAATGAAAAATGATAAATTGGTGATGGAGAATCTCTGATTATGAGAAAACAACCACACCCATTAGGTGAAGAATGGGGTTTTCTTCGTATGGTTCATCAAGATTTTGATTTATTGGGTGAAAATTAAACCTTGAAATAACCATCAAATCAGTTACGGAAGAATTAGGATATTGAAATATGGGTTTCTCTGTGAAGGAACTTTCCTGACTAGAAAATACTATAATAGAGGCCTAGTTAGTACTGTATGTTTGGAGCATCATATCTCGATTGTCTTTAAAGTTATCAAAAAGTGTTCAACTGATGAAATGTTAAAAATGTATCAATAAGCATTTCTTTAGTCGATCATATTTTGATAACTCTGAAGATAACCGAGACATACTGCTCTGAACATGAGACACTGGGTGGGTCTCTTTTACAGTGGTAGTTTCCCCGACTAAGGAATTTTGATTAATTTGTTGATTAACTTACTAATTCTGTCTGAATGAAATGTTGAAATTTTCCAATTTCAGATATTTCTCTTCGGCCAATGATGACTCAAAGGCACGTTGCGAAGATGAGTGTGAAGAGGTAATGATTGAACGGAACGAAACATCCGAAAACCGACCGGTTTGTTGCACGAGATGATCCAATTTGTTTGCAGGTGTATTTCTCTCTTTTCACCACCGGAAGATGCGTGGACAACATCTTTGGCAAAGTGCCAAAGGATCAACAACCGGCATGTAATTTGAGATGTGGAGTGAGTTTTTCTTACATTCATAATGAATGGTTTTGTGGAAAGAAGAGAGATGATGGAACGGTGTTTTTGAGAAAATTTGAAACCTGAAGGAAAAACCATGAAGACTGTACTGTATGTTCGGAGCAACATATTTCAGTTGTCTTTGAAGCTATCAAAAAGTTATCAACAAACAAAATGCTAAGCAGAGCATTTTAAACATTTAATTAGTTGAGCACTTTTTGATAACTTTAAAGACAACTGAGATATGCCGTTCCAAATATGTAGTTTTGGGAGAAGTCACTATTACACGATGTACGGTAGATAAACTGTTGGCTTTAGTCTCTTAATGCTCAACATTTGTTTTCAGCCTCTCCTTTTGAAAACCCAGTTTAAGAACAAAAAGAAAACGCTCAATTCTCCCATTTTGCAGATCAGAATCCGTCTTTGGGCAACCGTCGCCGCTTTCGCCGTCATCGCCGCCGCCGTCGTCTCCCTTGTTTTGGCTCTTCCAATGTGCATTGCCTCGTGCTCCGCTTGTTTGAATGCCAAGAAAGTGAGTTTTGTGAAATGTTGAAAAACGAAATATATTCATGCAAAACCCCTTGTTTTACGATATCGGAATATATCTGGTGACATAATCTCTCGAATGTCCACTCATCCATCCGTTTGAACCTCATTTTCTCTCGTTTTCGAAATAAATAGAAAATAGGAATAAAACTAAAGTGGGGACACTCTCTTGACATTGGTTTTGTGGAAGAGAAAACGAAGAAAAAACCGAAGAAGTGAGTGTTTATGATGGGAAATATATGAGGAATTGAATGAGGTGGAAGACCAATTGAATCGGTTTGAAACCTTTATTAGAACGGCATTAACATTTTCCTATAGAAGAGAAAAAACATGATTGAAGCGTTCTATTTTTCCTTTGAAACTTCTTAAAACCGAATCAATTCCGAGCTACAAGTTCTATTAGATACAGGAGCCAATAGTTCGTTCAGGTCAATTTTAGTGACCCAAAATTTGAATGTTTGTTTCAACTGGTTTCATGAAGAAAACTCCCATAAATCCATCAAATATTAATTTCAAAAAGTCATTCTCTCTCAAAATCCTCCACCACTAAACTATCCATGCCGAACTGATCGTTCACGGCCCCGTGCCGTACGTCGTCAACCTAAAACCAACCGGTATCCCTCCTCGTCATTTCTGTCCGTTAGGCATGACAAAGTAACAAATATTTTATATTTCTATATCTCTCTATTCACAAAATTGCATTCTTTATATAATAATACCACCTAGACATGGAATGAAGGAAAAGGAAGGAAAAAAGGGGGTAATAATAGGATTGATAGTTGAATGCCCAAAAAAAGGAAAAACTGGTTCTTTGTGTGAGAAAAAAGGTTTTATTTTACTTTTTATGCCATTGTATTCGTGTTGTTGTGATTGTTGTTTTGTGGTTGAAAGTGAATATAAATGGAGAAAACCTTTGAGGGAAGAGGAGTACTGTACATTCACTCTTATCTTCTGTAGACACTTATGAAATTCCAAGCTTAATCTTCTTTGGAATTCTCGGGAAATTCATATCTATTCTCCGTATCATATAAAGGTCAAATGGATGGAATATCTTCAAATTGAACCTATCATTTATCACTTGATAACAGAAATATAATGAAACGGAGAGAGGTGAAAAAGAAGAAAAACGGAGAAAAGGGATAACCTAGATTTTGATACATTTTTATTATCGATAACGCATTTTCAAACCTAATGAAGAAACCTTTTTCGAAAGAGATTGACACGCAAAATATAGGACAATGGGTTTTTAGAAGAAGGGTTTAGAATTGAGAAGGAGTAATAGGGAAACATGGAAATTTTAAAAGTTGCATAAAATCAAAATGAATAAAATAGAGTTACGGTTCTGGACAATTCAATGGGAACCTGAAGAACTGTTTTCTGTATTGTAGCTGAGATTTGTAGATACAACTTCTTGATAACTGTAAATACAACCGAGGTATGCTGCATTTACGGTATACAGTTCTGATAGTGTACTGCTTTCTTTCCTACAATCATGATCTTGAAACTATTCTAGTTTGTTGCAACTTTGAACCTTAGTCTAACATTTTATCAAAACGAACTAAATGTGATAAGACCATTTTGAATTCTTTATTTCCAGGCCAACAAGAACGCGAAGAGAGTTGCTCTTGAGGCTCAATCAGCTCCATCGAAAGATCAACAAGTGGCTACAATGGGATACAATCCATATGCCTACTGGCCATATTATGGACGTGCTTAAACTTTTAAAAATTCTTTCTTATTCTTTTACTCCTCCCCCAAAAAACGCTCACACCCATTCCCCCCATTCGGGTTTTCACATATTCTTTTTTCTCGGAATTCAACTGAATTTTCAAAGAGATCATTGCTCCAAAAACTCTGCATTTTGACCCAAAATCCCAAAAACTGCCTTTCTTTCTCTCTTTCCCCAAATACTTAGTTTTCGCTATAAAAACCTTGTATTTTTTGAAACTTAATAATGAAATAAATAAAGTGTACGAAGTCTTTGAATTCCTTTTATTTTTTTGATTCTCGAAAAAAAAGAGAAATTTAATCGAATCATCGAATTCCTTTTCTTCATTTTTTTTTTCCTTTTTTACACTTCAACTGTTTTTTTTTTGGTTTTCTTAGGTTTCTTTTTCTTTGGTAAACGGAAACAAACAAGTCACTTGACAGGAACAAAAATGAAGAAGAACTTGAAGATGATATCAAACGGTTTTGGGTTTTGGAACGAAAGGGAAATTAAAAACATTTCACAAGTTGTGTTTTCGAATTGGTTTACGAGAACTGTCAATTGACTGATTGGCTTTTTCAGTAGCCGACAGATGGTTTTCATCACAAGGAACTGTTTTGAAGAAGAACCTAGAAAGAAGATGTGAACAAGGGGCATTATCAAAAGATCTTTATTCATATATAAGTTGAATCGTAACTCAATCAGCACGAAGTAGAAGTTTCTTCTTCTTCTCCTTCTTTCTTCTCTTCTTTGACAGTTCTTATCAGTTTTTGCTTCTTTCCAATCACATCCAAATCACTTCTTTGTGCACACAACTGTCCAGTTTCCAACCATTGTCTTGTTTTTTCATTTGGATCCATATCATCCGTTCCATCATCACCATCACCATCGTCTTCTTCATTCTTGATCTCATATTTCTCAATTTCAGTTTCACCAAATGACACGTGTCTTTCCATTCGTTCTCGCATAACATCTCCATTCATTTCACGAGTTGTCATGAACAATTTACGTTCGAGAGTTAGAAGAGGAACTTCTGGAAAATTAAACTGATAGATAATCCCACTAAATGTTAAACCAACCAATTGCAATTGCAATGAAAAATGCAGCAATAAGAGATAAAACATAGATGGAAATGGTGATGAACATGAAATATCCGAAGGAAGAAGGGGACATTGCCTGACGGAGAGTATTGAGATAGTAAAGAAGTATTGGTTCATGGGATAAATAGACACCAAACGAAAGTCTGAAATCAACAATTCATACTTAAAACTGTCCACTCAAAACCAAAACCTTGACAAAACAACCAAAGCTTGTCCACTGAAAACTTTGAAAACTCCGAAATTGTATCCATTTTGTGCCAGTACAACAAGAATAGCTAATCCTATTGCCCAAATAGTTCTGTTGATAACAGCGTGAGGGTAAATGAAATAGTCACTTGTGATAAATGGACCGAATAGAGCAAAAACAAGAAGGGTGACAGCAAGAACTTTGAGTCCAAGAGTGGTGATTGTTCGAAGTGTTCCAAGATATCTTATTTGACATATATACCATCCGGTTAGAATTCCTGGAAAAATGGTACTTGAATTTAGAAATAGATAAAAAAGTTTGTGGAATACCAATCAAGAATGGAGGGCATCTGGAGAGTGGAGACGTGTACAGTAACTTGAATGATAGCTCCGCTTTCTCGAACTTTCCGGACAACATCTCCACAAACATATTGGCTGGTAATCTGGAATTAGAATGCTTTGTATATGATACTATTATGGTGACTCACGTATGAATCGAGAACATCAAACTACGGTAAGTCAGCGATAGAATACACAAGAAGATGATCAATAACCACCCGAATCGAAATCTCGAAACGAAGAAAATTATGATTGGAAGGGTCTGAAATTCATACTCTACAACAAACATGATACAGAAACTAACCAGATATAGTTGGAAGTCAAGGGAGATGTACCAGAGCCAGGGGACACAAGTAGAAGGGAAAAAGTTGGCGAGGAAGGTGAAATGAGGCCAAAGGGATGAGAATTCACATTGTGATCCAAACATTCCTGAATAAAAATCCCTCACTAGGATATCATAACTCTCTCTATTACCTTCCGTATTCCAAAATGGTCCATCCCCAAGATAGTTGTAAACGAAGGCCATGAACACTAGATAGAGACTCAGAGCTGGTAGAATACGAAGGCATCGATGGAATAGTAGAAATGCACATTTTATGATCGAAAAGCTTGCATCAGAACCTCTGGAACTCGATTTTGAAAAAGTATCTGCAATAAGATTCAAGTTACCGGAACATGAGCTTCTTTCTGATTGAATACGTGGCAACACAAGCAGATAAAAACAAGAAAGTATCGACTGCAAGTGATGAATTCAACATGAAATTCCTCCATCCAACAACACTTTCTCCTTTTCTGGCAACATCTCTGATTGTATCCGTGAAGTTAAGAGAAAATAGACATGTGTGGGAGAAAATGACCCAGAAAGAGCTGCATACACGGAAAAGATTGACCAGTTTGACGTCACGAGTTGAGTTTCGGAACAAGTAGTTCAAACTGTTTCGAACGGAGAATGAAGACAGAATACTGATGAGGAGAGAATTAGAGAATGAGATTGCAGAGAGACTACGGTAGGTGAGAGCAATCGATGGAGCATTCAAACGGTTCACAGAGGAGTTTGCAATTGATCCATTCTCATCTTCAAATGACTCGTTTCCACAGGATTCACGATCACTGACAGAACCAGTTGGGGAACGGTTTACGTGGAATGTTTCTGAAAAACAAAATTTTGATAAGATGATGTCTTGCAAAGCTAACTTCTATGTATGATCCTCCTCATCTTTGTTCTACTTTTCTTGATTAATCCCTCTCGATTCATCTTATCAGTTAGAGTTCCGACTGCCAAAAGAGCAAGGATTGAGAAGAAAACGAACAGTACAAACGGCTGAAACTCTCTAATTTAGTTCAAATTACCCACAGAAAATTCACTTTTCCGAATCTCCAAAATTCGTTATCCCCATTTGAACAATGAACTGATTCCACTTTAGTGGTTTCCCTGAGAAAGTATTCTCTGGCGAATTCCAATAGTTTTGTTATATGAGTTTCATCGCAAGGCGTCGCAGCCCAAACTCCTGAAAACACTTTTTCCAATGATGCGCATAACAACAGAAAAAGTACCCAGTGGTACAGGGAGCCAGTTCATTTCCGAACTTGACAATTCATTTGGCGGAGCAGTAAGGTTCTGCTATTTTTCCCGCCCGCAGTTCTT
>GL379898.1:97585-120626 GCA_000143925.2 Caenorhabditis brenneri | reverse complement strand
TTATAAATATCTTCAAACAAGAACTATCATCGATCGAACGCTGAAAAGATAGTTCTGACCTTAGAAGTCCGAAAGTAAACTAACTGTATTCAATGGTGAGCATGTGATCGGTGATACGTTTATCATACAGCTGTCTAAGGCCTTTAGCATATCCTTTTCGTATCGGAGTATCTGAAAAAAAAAACATGATTTCCCTTTGTCAAAAATGAGAAATGAAGTATACTCCATCATTCGGATTTGATTCAATTTTCCAAAAATATCGCAGCTCCTCCTGTTATATAAATGTCTAGAAGAACAAAGGCAATAATCGTATTGTATTCTGGAAAACCCAAATTTCAAAGAATCTGAAAATTTTAAAAACTAACTTCGAACTTTTTTTAGAAACTTTTTGAAATTTGTAGGCTTTGGTTTCGATTTTTCTTTTCTTTCTACAAAATTAAAAACTGATTGTTTTCTAACTAAATGATGTGTTTCGGGTGGCGCATTTTCCATTTTTCGTTCCATGAACTTGTTGATGATTCGGTCTGTGTGTCTGTGTGTCCCATCGCTGAAAACGAAATTTCAGATCATTTGATTAGATTGTTTTACTTCGAAACGGAGCTACTATTCCTGTGAGGGACTGGACTTCGGTTATCTGGCACCGGCGATTGACTGAAATAAAGAATATTTTTGAAGAGTTATGCTCTTTTTCCGTTTACCTTGACTTCCTTCTATTGAATATCTGCATTTTGGATGTGATTGGGAGAATAGGGAAAAGTTGGGATTATTGTTTTCAAAAACTCAGTTTTGCAAAAGTAATAACCCTTAAAGTTCACGGGAACGTTGGCTTGTTTTTGAAAAATAAAGAGTCAATGAAGAATTCGTTTTTCCAGAAAAATAAAAAGTGCGAGAGTAATTAAAGATCCACTAACCTTTTAATGAAGTTTTCCGAGAAATTTCGGAAATAAATGAGTTTTTTTCTATTTTGAAAACAGGGGAAACAGATGGTAATGTATGTGACGGTTATGGAAAGTCTGGAAATTGGCCATGGAGTCCTTGCAGATTGGAGCCGAAATTTCGAAACTATTCAGAATGAGGTGCTGACGAGTTCCGAGACTGTTAGGTGATGAAGTTCATTTGATAATTTATATGCATAAACTGGAAACTGATCAAAGTTCTTCCTATGCCCTGCACTTTTTGTAAAACAAACGGATCTGGAAATCCAGCTGTTCATTTTCTATTTCATTCTGGAAGTCATCCAGCTTTATTACAGTAGACCTACTCATATGAAAGCCGAGTGAGCTCACAAATAAAATTGGTTCCATTTTCCATGTTTCCAAAATAATCGTTTTCTCTTCTCCTCAATGTATTTTCAAATTGCTCCTCTTCGCCCTATTCCCCTTTTTCCATTTCCTTTTTCTCTTTGCAACATTGTTCATTTTTCGACTTTCGGTCATTTTATTCATTTGGTTTTCCCAACTAATCCCATTTCCTTTCTCCCCTTCTGTTTCATTTTCATTTTCATTTGGTTCGTCCATTCCATTCCGTCCCTGCTCTTTCGTATCAACAGCTCATTGCTTTCAACTAACGCCTTTTTTGTGATTTCGCAATGTTTTCGACGAAAAAGAAAAGGCTCATTGGGGTGTGCTGATCTCGATGGGTTCATTTGGGTGTGAATAAGAGAAAAGAGTCAGGATTGCGAAACAGAATTCAGAAACTTCTGGATTTGGAATTCAGAATCTGGATATCCTCTAGAAAGTTGAGTTGACAGAGGATGTTATTTGTAATCAGAGGCATCATGAACCAAGGTGATACCATCATGGAACATCACTCTTTCCTCTGTGAATTTACTTCCAGGTGAAGAGATAAACAATTAAGAAACTGTCCAGTTATTCCCAAATTGTTCTTCTGACCTCCATATCCTTCCTAGTTTTGGTCCCCATTCCATTTTCAAAAACTCGTTTGCAAAAACGTCTCTCTCTGGTATCTCTCTCTCTTTCTTCCAACTGACTCAGAAATACATCAATTAAGTGGTGCTCGACGAGCTGTCTTTCTCTCGTTTCTTAAGAGAGAGAAGGGGTCACTTTCTTAGAATTTATGGGTGCTCCTTCCAACCGGAACGACCGAATTTTTCACAGTGAAATATGACAAAAGAGAGAAAGAAAGAGCGCGGCATTTTCGCTTCTTTTTGAATATATATGTGCTCTCTTGAGGTCCTTTTGACTCGACAAAAACCTCATTTATTTTCAAGAAAAACGAGTGAAGACTGGAAGGATGATGATGAAAGAAATGGAGTGGAATGGGACTGGCTTTCTTTCTTTTGCATAAGACATTTTGGGTACGAAATTGGAAATATAAGAATTGGAAGAAGAGAATCTTGGGTTACTGTAATTGAAAATTCTTCTTCTTCTTCTTCATACCTCGTTCATTGAATATTTGAAAACATTAGTTTTTGAGCTCTTGTACCACAAAGTACTTCCCTTTTTTCCCTTTCATTTCCTTTGATATACACACTTTTTTCTATACAAAACCTATCCCATTTTTCCTCACTCATCATAATAGCACCATTTCCGGTGTCACCTTTCCTCTCTCTCTCCCTTTTTGCGTATTCAATACTAGTCATCAATGGATGAAAACTGAACAATCAAAAGTACTTCAGAAGAGAGAGAGAACTAGTAAATGGATATATATATCGGGGATGAATGATATTAGGTAACAATGGAGAGGAGAACAAAAAAGATGACGAAGAAGAAAGAGATAATTATTGGGTGTCAAGTCAAAAGTGACAACGATTAGCTAATATTGGGGTGTTGATCGAATTGAGATTTTATCTGAAGTGAATGAGTGCAAGGTGACTAATTGCATTGGAATTCTTTCGATTTGTAGAGATTTTCCAAGAGTTTCTATGAACTCAGAGAAGTGAAAAATTCTGTAATAGAGGTTATGATTGCTGTATGTTCAAAAGAGTGTATCACGAATGTTTTCAGAAAATTCAAAAAGTAACGAATTGAATAAAATTTAATCTAAGAGTTTTAAACATTTTACTAGTTGAAGCCATGTTGCTCTGAACAGACAGTACTCTGTGATCCTATATTACAGGATTTGCAGAGTCAAAGTTTCTCACAATCTAGCTTTTCTGATTTCATTCGACTGTTTCACGAAGCCAATTTCAGATCGAATGAACTATAACGTTGCCTAAGTTACACTTCGAATTGCAGCCCCATCTCCCTTGGACCCCTCCTCTTTAATCAAATATATATTATAATAGGTCATTTGACCTTATTACCACAGGCTCCTCTCTCGTTCTTTTATCAGTTCCAACCCATTAATTTATTTGTTCTGTTCGACATTTATCATCAGTTCTGTAACATCTATGCTCATCGCTTCAAAGGCAATAAAACCTTTTAGATGCACAATGAAACACAAAGGAACATACGGTTATCAGGTCATTTTATCACTGGTCACTAATTATGATCATTCAGTTGTGCACACAGAAGTTTCAGGATACGGTAACAGATGAATGTTGTTTGTTCGGAAGACTTCTAATGCTTCTTTCCTCTTGAAAACCACACAGATGGTCAGGTCAACAAAAGGTTTTTGAAAGAAAAACAGAAGACGATTCTTTGTTTTGTTCACCCCTTCAAATGTCTTCTTTTTACCCGTGTCTTGTTTTTCCACTCGGGTTTTCTCACTTTTTGTAGATTTTCGGATGAGTCACAGGTGTTATTAGTCATGAGAGAAGATGGGGAAAATGAGAGAGAGAAAGTATGTGTTACAACGGTATCTGACCATTGGGCACATCGAGAAAAGTGACTAATGGAAGAACGGAAACTCTTAAAAGAAGAATTGATAGGAACGGGAAATGTGTCATTCGCAAATGTTCTGATGGATTGATTCAAAACTGGAAAGTAAAACAGGAAATGATTATCAAATTACCAGATTTCCTCAGATTTTACTACAATATATTGCAATAAGCAATCTCCCATGATCATACAAATACCCCTTCTCCCGGTGGTCAAAAACATAATTATAAGATCTGAGAGCATTTTCTTCGAAAAGTTTAATAATGAGTGTTTAGTTAAACACAAAATGACCAGGTATTCTTTTAGTGTAATGACATTAACATGGTGGGTTTTGTATAGTTTTTAGTGTAAACTGATGAACAAAAAATTTAATGTTTGTTGTACTCTTCTGTGTGCATTAGGTGCATTAGCCATGGGAACCAGATCGTGTTAAACTAAGGGTTACTGTAACTCTGTTTTCTAGATGATTCGGAGGAGCAGAATCAAATGATATGTTTCTACTATGGTAAAATGTTTTGTTCTAAAAGAACATAGTATAATCTTGCTCCATTTTTGTTTTGCTCTACAATATTATACTTTTCATTTCCTTTAGTTTTGTTCCCATCCAGCTCTTCAATTCCCATAATTTATATACCTGCATAGTGTCCATCATCACCATCATCATCATCTTCTTCTTCTTCTTCTCTTTTCCATCGGTCACTCACTCATAAATCTAACCCATTTACCTCATTCAAAAACCGCATCAATTGTGCCCATCTCTACCTTCCAAACTCTTCACTTTTCGGTTCCCATAGACACTTTTTTTCACATTTCGGATGGATAAAAAGCCGTGAATTACATGCTAGTATTCTCTGTTACTACTTGTATGTATTCACAAGGAACAACTTTCGATTTCGAATCTTCTTCGGAAGAAAAAACACATACGGTTGTTCAGTTTTGTATGTGTGTATGTACAGTATGAATTGCATTCTTTGGATATTTCATTCTTCTTTTTTTCTTCTTCTTCCTCACCGTTAGCATTCTGGAGGGGGATCCAAAAATCTAAAAATAAATGCCGAAACAATTTTCGAAGGAATGCTTTTAGCGATGAATTGTTTGTGTAGGTGTAGGAATTTTAATTCAAAGAGTCAGGAATAGAACTTCTTCTGGACCAGAATCAAAGGAACCTATATTGTTGACTCTACAGTATGACCTGAATTGATGGATACTGTAGATTTGAGAGCATAAAGTTTTATGAGCCCCCGGATGATGAGTTGAGTAGAGTGTTGTAATTAGCAACTTGTTATTGTTACCGTTTAGCTCTGAGAGCAATAAAAAGGATAAGGATCTTGAATGAAAAGAAGCTAGATGCCGCTTTACGATAAGACTGTCTGATGGATACTGTAATTAGTCCCTCCGTTCCAGTGTTCTCTTCACCTAAATCCTAACCCATTTTAACACTTGTTTCCCCTTTGACCCAATCCATTAACACGTTTCTCTTCTCATTTTCATTCTCCTCCTCACAATTTCTATTCCTCATCACTCTTCATCTCCTCTTTTTTTTCGTCAATTCTCCTCCCGGGGTGGTATAATTGCCTCCTCGCCTTTCATCAAAAACGAGGGCACTATCGAATACACATTCTAATTCTATTCCGGTGTGAGGCGCCTTTTTCCAAACGTGATCCTGTGTGCGAGCGAGAGAGAAAAGGCGATAATGGGCCGGCAAACGGGAGGAAGGATTAGCTCTCCCGCTCTCTAAACGATAGGCATCTCGGGACATATGTTGTTAGCCATTCGGATGTTTAGATGAAGGTCCATAGTAAATATTTTAGGAATGGTGTATATTTAGATGATTATGCTGCTGAGCATCGAAGGACCATCAACAACGGGATTCAGAAGTCATTAGTTAATGGATTGATTCATAGTTCAAAGTATTCCTGAGATAATCCATGTTACGAGGCTAAAGATTTGAAGAAACGTGCAATATATCTTCTCAATATGTTCATTACAATTGCTACTCTTTTCCTCTCCATCATCCACTTTTCGAACAATCTCTAATGAAGGTCAAGTGGGTCCTGACACGTGGCAGAAGTGGTCATTCCATCTGAGAATCTTCGACCGTATGGAGAAGAGATGACGGGTGTGCAAACAATATCCACTTCTTTTTCGCCTTATGTTTTTTGAATACTGTTGCAATGGAAGTTCGTAAAGAGAGTCCTTTTGTCGAGAAGAGAAGCTGGATGCAGTCGATTCTAACACGAGTATTCGAAGATTGAAGAGATGTTTTTTTAGGTCTGTGTCACCCCAATAAATTTCAAAATTTAGGTTCTGTTATCTCAAGTTCTAAATCTTCTAACCAGTAGTCGTCACCACTGAATCGGATTACTTTAGTCCATATAGATACCGATCTTTTTCTTCATCTTGGTTCTCTTTGTAAACCCCCTTTCGTTACTCTCTAACAGACATCCGACCATCTGTCCATCTTCTGTGGAACAGATAATTATGGTGGTGGTGGTGGAGGAGAGAAGGGTTGGTTTGGTATGGAATGAGAGGTCCTTCTTCTTCTCATTGCAATGTGGTCGACACACCACATTGACTTGACTCACTTGAAATAGTATGTAAATGAAGGAGAGTGATCAGAGAATTATGGAGGAATGACCCCAAGAGATGGGTTTGGGGTGGTGTAATTGGGTGGAGAAGAAGGCGACGACGACGGAGGAGAACGAGAACGACTACCACATCTCATTTCCCATTTTTTCCACCGTAGGTTCCCTGGTCGGGTGAGTTGTCCTCAAAGTAGTGATCTATTCTCTACTTCTTTGTTCAAAGCCTTCCAGAAGCACTTATTATCACTTATTATCATTAGTTTGATATACCAAAGCAAGATTCAGGTAAGTTCATTCGTTGACTTTTTGAAATTTGAAATCAGGTAGTTCCCTCGGTACAGGTAATTTATTTACTAATTAAAGAGATGAGCAAGCGCCGCCTATCAAATATGAGCAATTATAAAACAACTAGCTAATTTTGGGCCGGACTCTCATTTCGAATTTATTTAACGACGAGAATAGCAGACTGTTCACTCGCGACACTTAAGTTTCTAGTGCTTCTTTTTGATAGATTCTTTACTGCCTACATCCCTTTTGGGACTCGACTCTTGTTGTCGTTCCCCTTTAAAAGATCAGTGTCCCTTTGATTTGTTATTCATGGAATCTTGTCTCTTTCTCCCTCCGAATTTCTTCATTTGTCACACTTACACCGATTCATTTTTCATTTTTGACACCGACATTCTAAATAGTACTTATGCACTTTATCTTGTCACTTGTCCGGTGAGTTTGGAATCATCGAAAAGATTTCAGAATCTATTGTCAGAAGTGACGAAATGTGTGTTGACGCGTTGAATATGACTGATTCTGTTTTCGTTTATAGTTCTGGTTTCCAAGGTAACTTCTCAACCTTCTTCCACAATCAGAGATAACTCATTCTTCTGAAAATAGCTCATACGTAGACGATCTTTAAATGAATCATCGAGTTTTTACACGTCGAATCCTCAAATTCGTTTCTTTTTACTTTTTTTAAAAGAAGCAAAAATAATAGATAAAAGCTCCAATATCCAACATTCTAAATTAATTTTTGACTCCCAATTTTCGTAACCCACATTCTTCTCATAAAACCATTTTCTCGTTGTTTCCAATTTTCATTATCCGTCCAAATATTCCAAAAATAGTCATTTTCCCGCTCTCTTCAAAGCCAATTTCGCTTTGTTGACACCATCCATTCTAAAAATTTTTCAATTTCCCTTCATTTCGTCACAAAATAGAACAGAAAATGTTCAAAAAGTCGTAAATTCCAGTTGAGAATTCCATGAAAGTCTTGTTTTTCAATATCACGCTTGATTAATGTATTTTGACTCGGGAATAATGCGTAGGTGGTTATAGATAACCCTCTTTTATCATATCTATGAGTCAATAACACGCATTTTATTAACAGGAACTTTCCCATGGGTGATAGGCAGCCGTGTTTGTGCTCTTCAAGTGATAAGATAACCTCTAATTTGATGAACAATCTTGTTTATGAGTAAGAGTAGATGAAGCAGAGTAAGACTTGAACTAATGTTTGACGCAATGTTTCAAAAGCTTTCCGTAAAATCTTTTAATCGGCTAAGCTTTGATAGAAATAGTTTGAGAAGATTGACCGAAAAAGCTATAGACGAACGTAGACTCACATTTATGGATACGGTTGTTTTAAAATTGTGCATACGCATTGAGTTGTCTGCTTACCGTATCCATTAAAATTAATTTTTATTTCCTGCAAAAACCTCTTTATTTTTACTGCCAATTTTTGCTTTTTTTTAGCTTATTGTCAACATCATGAATAATAGTGTTATTCTCGTTGTTTTCTGTCTGTTTCGCTCATGTTAGTTCTCATATTCACGTTCCGCCAGGTTTATTACGATGCCTTGTTTACTGCTCAGCGTTCTGAATTTTCAATTCTAGGCGTATGAATAGAATTCATTTGCACCTGAGTTTTTTTCGCTCAAAAATGATTTTTCGTAAATAATTTTAGGGCCAGCACGCACGTCCTCCAACTCGAACAACTCGGTAAACATAGCGACCGATGAGAGAGAAAAAATCATGTGAAATAGTACCAAAAAATTACGAAAACAAGCAAAACGGTACTTTCAGGTGACCGATACGATTTTCTTTTGTTTACCTGTAATAGTAAAAATTCGAAGAAGCTTCTGACTAGTGCAAAGAAATGTGTCATCAGTTACAAAATTTGTAGATTTTATTTGATGAGAAGTTGTGAGAGAAAAGCTGTATTAACAAGAGATCACCAATTCATGTTGAAATATCTGCAATTTCCAATTTTGAAACTTATTAGTGAAGTCCTAAAAACTGAAACATCCTCCAATTTACCAATTAAGAACATTGGTTGTTTGTGCTTATCAGTGCAATTGTTCCGTCTTGTTCCATCGGGGTCAGAGCATATCGTTCTGTTGCCGTTGTTATCGTTATCAGCATTTGTCTTTTCTTCACAATTGTATCTTATCTACTTTGTGGAACGAAGTATATGGGTCTCTACCAAGGCGACTAGTCTTACAAAACTCCATCAACCGGCTCTTCATGTTCAACGTGGCTGTTGTTTATGTGGGATAACATATTCTTGTTGGATCAGAATCAAAATACTTTCTTCCCGATTCCTAATCATTTAGTCTGGTTTCCAGTCATTCTTTTCTTGTAGATCAAGCTTCTAGAACCCGCTCTACCTCATCATGAGCTCACCTTGCTTTTTTCTGAAACTCCTCATTTGTATCCATCTCTTCCACTAAGGTTTCCAACATCGATCAGTACTCGCAAACATACATCCACCGCGGACACCCGCCCCATCGGAAGACTCCGCCCTCTTTTTTCCGTCCCGCTATGAGAGGCGGGAGAAGAGGGACACATTTGCCCCTGCTGCAGCAATGGGAGGGGACGTTTCGGTGGCTGCTGCCACTGTGTGTATCATTGCGGTTGGTGTTGTGGTGGTAAGGGTGACGACTGGACCTCTATTCTTGTGGCCTTGTCCTCTTTTACCCTGCACGATGTGTGCAAGACCCTGCTCTCATATTCATTCATTTCGTCGTCCACATCCATTCCATTCGTCTTTTCTGTATCTTTTCCTGGAGACCCCCTTCTCGTTCCTATTTTGACTCCACCTCCTCGATTTCGTAATTCATGTGTTTCATGTTTCTCGTTTCGAAATCTATAATGACTCATACTCAGGACTTCTGTTCATTTCACTTTTTTTATATTTGCCTCTTTTCCAATTTTTAGTGTAGGTGAGAACGGGACGGTTGAATCACAATTGAGAGCAAATAGGGGGCGGGCGGTCAGGCAAGATCGAATGACACAGATAGACTATTCAAAAAGGTAAATGGTGCTAGTGGACCGTCCGCTCAATTCTTTTCTCGTCTCTCTCCCTCTCTCTTACCTGAATAGTCCTTTGAACACTTATTATTGTTACGAAGCATATGATCGAATGATGAAATAGCCTATTTTGGGCACTTCATCCTATTTATAGAACCGGTTTTTCTCATAACAGCGTGAAGCTCTTTTACCTCTTTGTTTAAATTCTGACTTCCCTTTCCTGATATGTATTGCCGTCTATGTTAACAAGACCAGCAAATCATAAAATTATCGATATTTCTTATTCCATTCCGAATACCGTCTGCGGACCCTTGGGTCAACCTCACTGTTAGGTTGACCTCTTCTCATAGCCATCTTAATCGATTAAACTTTCTCGAATGTTCTCGGTCATTCTTTGTTCTACAGCCTTTCCCAGAATCCAACATCATCTTGTCACTCTTAATCCAAACATACCTGTGCACTGGTTGCCATCTGCTACGTTCACTCTCATTCACTCCCCTCTCATTCGCCTACAATGTCGATCATTTTTTGGTCGTCTTCCCCCACCAACCCTCGTTGCTCTCTATCTCCCTCATCGTCCTCTTTATCCGCTAAAAACTCATTCTTTGAGACGGTTCCAGAATAGAAAATGAGCCCTTGGAAGCCGGGTGCAATTAGTGCTCTTCTCGTCCAAACGAGAGAGATGAGCCTGTGTGCCTCATTCCAGTTTCGTCTCTTGCCTACCAAAATGTGCTCTCGGCTTACTAACGGCTCGCTAGTGGAGGCTCTCTATTCGATTACTCCCGTAATTGAGTTGACTTTCATGTCAGTCTTCTTCTCTTCTGTTTTTCCATTCTCATTTCACAATTTTTCTCTTCTTCCAATCCGCTATTTTCATCGTTTCCCTTTCTTCTTCTTCATTGTTTCGCCTCGAAAATTAATGAGTTCCATTTTTAACCTTCAATATATCTTTCAGCAGTTCTCACTCTACTCGTCACTAACCACCACATCAACAATGTCTGAGGAAATCAAGAAGGTTGAGGAGGTCGCTGAGGAGAAGGCTCCAGAGGTTCCAACCACCGAGCCACCAACTGAGACTCCAGCTCCGGCTGTTGAAGAGGCACCAAAAACCGAGGAAGGAGCTGCTGAAGCCGCTGCTCCAGTTGCCGCTGAAGGAGAAGCTGCTGCTGCTCCAGAAGAGAAAAAAAAGTCTGGAGGTGTTGCTCGTCGCTTCACATTCAACAAGAGATGGGGAAAGCATCGTGATGCTGAAGCTGCTGCTCCAAAGGAGCCAGAGGCACCAAAGGATCCAAAGGAGGATATTCTTGGATGGATCGCTCAGCAGATCCCACAAGCCGTTCACAAGGTAAGAATTCAATTTGGAAGGGCTTGCAGAGGAAATGGTGGAAAACATGTAAAGGCAGATGGTATTTTTGACTGAGCAGTCAGCTTTAGATCCTGTCCACACCTGACAGCTGCTTCCGTTTAACGCCAATCGGGCCAGTAATTAACAAATTCAAATTACCGCAGTTTAGACCTATTAACACATAAAAAACTAAACTATTTGAAGTTCGATCTTCTAGTGAAACGTATACTTTAACATGAATATCCGTGTTAATGATGTACTTCTTTTTTACCTTCATTTTTGCACCCAAGAAATTTGATCCTAAATCCACAAAAGTTTGCGAAAAGTGCATGATTATTTCTTTGTATTTCCCTTCCCTAGTTCATTAGGTCTATTCATCATCGTTCTCGGTGTATCACCGCTGGTATTTGCAAGATTCACTTTTTGTTTGATCGCGCCGGCAAGATATTCGATGTGTGTCGGCACTCTGTAAAAGGGCAGCTGTGCCAATCTCTCTGTCTCACTCTCTTTTCAATCGCTCATTCTGCAGACCTCTGTACATTGTTGTAGTGTAACGAACTACGCGCATCAGATTCTGTTACGTAACTCTTTCGGATGACGAGACAACTGAGAGAAGGGATCCTTGAAGAGTGACAGTCATTTACAATCCATGTCTTGAGATTATAATCTGAGGAATTAGCGGTTACATGTCCAGTGTGTTCCGATTTATTAGCACAGTTTCTAGCGATAATACTGTGTGATATGCTTCGTAAAAGTACATTTCCCCCATAGGCATTTTCCACTCAAAATGGAAGTTTTTTGAACTCGTAAACTGAATGTCTTCCTCGCTTAGGGAACACGATTTGTTTCGCTGCTCTTTTTTTGCCGGACTTTTGCAAGTATCCGTGTCGCCCGTCAAAATGAATAGGTCTTTATTTGAAACCAAACAGCTTGCAACACTGAGAGTGCTCCCTCGAGAATAGAGCATTTCGCTTGAAGTTCTTTGCGAGTCGGAAACGAACACATGAAAAGGAATCGTAAACTAAATGAATATATTTCAGGCCAATTTCCAAGTCATTGACTGGGTTCAAAAGACTGCCATCGCAGAGGAGGGAGATCGTAAGGTGATTCCAGGAAAGGATCAAGCCACTACTCGCAACCAATTCCTTGGATTCTTCAAGGATGGAGAGATGCTCAACAAGCTTGCCAACGCTCTTGAGGTAGGATACTTTTGATTTCTATCGAATGATAGACAATAGAAAGGATAATGATTAAGATGATAGAATGTGATAAGTGATATGCAAATAGGTCGAAAGGTGTCACAATCAATTAGCGGACTTCCGTTCCGAAATTATAATAGATTCCGAATTCCGCCGTAGTATCTTGTTCTTCTCATATTTTGAATAATGAAACAAGGGTGAACAGCTATTCAAAGTAAAATAATTACAGCCAGGAGCAGTCGAGGTCGCTGTTGCCGAAGAGAACGCCGACGCCGCCGCTCAGAAGGAAGTTCAGAAGAAGAACATCGACGCTTTCGGAGCTTGGGCTCAAAAAACTCTTGGAACTGAGTCGGCCCCAGTCACCAGTGATGATCTTCTTGAGAAGGGAAAAGCCGGATACTCGGCTGTCTTCCAAACTCTCTGGCAACTCGGAGTTCAAGCCAAGGACAAGTTCGACAAGGAAGGATTCAATGTTGATACCATCGTTCAACTTGCCAACAGCGTTGTTAAGAGCGGACTCTTAAACACCATCCTCGGATTCTTCAGAGTAAGATTGAGAATTTTTCATCGACGATCCATCGTTTCATTCGATTATTTTTCAGAGAAACCGCCAAGCTGCAGCCTCAGTTGAGGAGCCAAAGGATGATGCCGCCGCCGCTGCTGAAGGAGCCGGAGAGGCCGCTAAGGAGGAAGGAGCTGCTGGAGAGGTTGCTGATACCGCTGATGAGCCCGTCGCCGTGAAACAAGAGACCAGTGCACCGGCTGCTGTTGCTGCCAACTAGAAATCTAGAAAAAGACTTTATCTTTTTCTGTTTTTTCTAGTCTTCTTTCTCTCTCCACTTTCTCTCTTCCACTATCGTGTTCCGGTATCTCAACTGTTTCCTCCGCCTTTTCATTCCAAATATTCAATATATCTTCCTCGAAATGATAATGATTGCAAAGATGTCTCAAAGAAGGAATGCGCTCTTAAAAGTAAGTGTAGTACAAAGAAAAGACCGTCTCTGTGGCGGGATGTGTGTGTCTGTGTTTGAGCAACAGATTTATATGCATAAAGAGTCCTTATTTGGTCTCGGTTTTGGACCGTTTAGTGTAGCGGGAGGTAGGGGAAATGAAAGTGTACTATTGGACTCGTCGTCCGACGCGTGTGCTCACATTCCATCGGTCGGCGTGCTCTTAATGAGAAGACAAGTGTTGGTTTTGTTTTGGAACCGGGCCAAGTCTCTTCTTTCTCTCGATGAGGGAAAAGTGTACTATTTGTTTGAAAGGAACAATAATTAGGAATCGGAGTGCAATGAGCACCAAAAAGAGACCGACCGTGTGATAATTAGGGTGGTGCCGGTGCGGTAAAACATTGCCCTTAAAGAAAAAGTCACACAGATTTTTCGTTGAGAATTCCTAGCCCAACTCCCGATCGTGAACGTAGATCCTCAGTTTGACCTAACAAAGAAATCCATGTAACCTTTGCGAGAAACTTGAAAACGCCCTTGAAATGATCCATTTTGTCCTTCACATTTCTTCAAAGCCAAGCTTTTTTTGTTTTCCAAAATCGTTGTTTTCCTCTCGCATGAGGTCCTCAAATAGGCGTGGAAACATGAAATCAGATTGTACCTCTCATATACATCTTCCGCCGATACCACCATACAAAAAAGCGGTAAGACCTTGACTCGGTGACCCGCCTAATTGTCTGCCGTCTCTCATATGGTCCGTACTACCTAGTGTCCTGTTTCCTGTCGTCATCATACAGGTCAACCTAACCAACCGATCTGAAGTAATTTGAGTCGGGAAGAGTGGATGAAGGGGAGGGAAAAGAACAGGCGGATGCCTGGTGCAATAAGTAAGAACTGTTTATATTCGAAAAGGACAAGGGACCTTGAGAATATAATTGTTTATACTAAAAAGTCACGAGATGCTAGAAAAAGAGCCGTTTTTGACGTAATTGGTCATCAATTTCTGCTCTCTACTAAGGCCTGTCCGGAAATAGTGTCTGGTGGGCACATAAGGAAATTTAATGGGAAACGGAAGGGGTTCATTTATGTGAGCACATAATTGTTCATGTTTTGAATGAATTGCAATCAATACAACATATTCTTATTTTCAGAACATCCATCGGCAGTAGTCAAAACAATCATATTCACTTCGATGTTGGCCGGGCAGCAGCAATCAATTTACTTTACCCCCGCGACAAGCGATTCTTCATGTTTTACCAACCTTTCCATGTTTTTCTTTAATCTTAATAAGGCTTTATTAATCAGTTAACTGAACTAATAAGTCTAATAATGTTCAATGTTATCTATTCCCTCTTCCCCCACCTTCCGCCCCCACAAATTCTCCAATCTCTCGATTTACCATGTTTCCCTTTCGTATTTTCATAATTGTTGTCCATGCTCCCCTTTTCTGCACACAATCTCTCCAAAATATAATTCATTAAATGAGTTTCATTTTGATTGATTCAAGAATTCGCTTGTTTTTTAAATTTGAATCTCTATTCTTTCGCTTTTCAAAAATTCAATTTTCGAAATAAATAATGGAACAAATCAATTTGTGTGTTCACAATTCAATTTTCAGTTGAACCTTTTCTAGATTTACTTCTAAAATTAAAAGTAAAACCGTTAAATAGAAGTTCGTGCTCAGATGAAAGGACCCGCAGAAAAACAGTATCAGACTTCAGGAATGTAGGTTGTTTTTCGGTGGCTATTTAAATTATCATTAGAAGCCGTTTACTGAAACTCATTTATAATTATTTGACTCTGGTCAATAAGTATAAACTCAAAAAAAATAAATTTTAGAGGATTTTTTGTTATGAAAACACAAAAAATGTATGATTACTATTATTATCAATTACTAAATTCATCAACGATATACATCAATGATTTTTTTCTATTCTTCTTTCATATTTTTTTGTCTTCCCGTACTTTTTTCTCTTCGGCATCAGTTTTTCTCTTTGTGTCTGCACTCTTACGAAATAGAGGCATCTTTTCACAAATTTTCTCCGCTGTTTTCTCTCCCTCTCGATAGCCACGTTTTGTTAGTGTTATTCTCTGCAAAAAATATAATATTTCGTAAGAAATATTCATGTTCTAATAAGGAATTTCCAGGTACCATATCATGTCGTATTCTGATGACGAAGAAGAAGGCCTCATTCGATCGGTAACAGCTCATAACTAATAAGAATTTGACTGAAAATACAACATTTCAGCCGAAAGCAGAGACGGAAAATCGTATTGTAACTCCCGAATCTCTCGATTTTAACACTTGGAAAGAGAAAGTTGGGAGTCTTGTTCGATCCGAAAGCGTAATTAATTAAATGAAAAATCTTCGTTTTAATTTGAAGTTTTAGCATGTTATCATGAACAATGATGATGAACTTCGGATCGCTATCGCTCAAGCATTGTTCCTTAAAACAGCGTCTGAAAACCTTATTAAGAAGAGAAAACGACAGCTTGAGTAGGTTTTAATCAAGCACCAACTCTCTAAATTGAATATTGCAGAATTCTGGATGAATGTCGTGGTGTAGAAGGTGTTGTCGGAAAGAAGCTCTTCGCTGAAAACAAAGAAATTATTCGCAGACGTTTCGGATATAAATGTAATATTCATTTCTGATATTGAACTCTGTCAATAGCCATTAATTTAAGATGATTTCGTGGCAAAACATTGCAATGATGCATTCGAAAAAGCTCTTCGCCCTCTTGAAGCTCCAGATATCCGACGTCCGCCACCATCACATCATCTGAATCTTCCTCCGATGCACATCCCGCCACCCAGAATAGTTCATTCTTCAACTCCACTCACCGCAAAGTCTTCGTCGTCAACGACTCTTGTGACTTCTGAAATGTCCAGAGCTGCTGTGAGTTTCTAAATACGGAGAAGGTCTTCTAATTATGACCTTCAATTTGTCAGTCCAACCACCTGCGTTTTAAATGAATTCGTAATGATTCAACGGACAGGTGTTCGGAATACCGTTTTCCGTTTAGAAAAGAGGATTACGAATCCATTTGGAGGCTTTACTGTAGACAACATCGTTCTCATAGCGTTCCTTTTTTTATTTTTCACATTGCTCTAATTTTAGATTTCTTCTGCTCCACAACCTCCTCTTTCATCGATATCCCAAAATCATCTTCTTCCACCGCAAGTCAGAATTAAACGAGAAATTAAAGTAGAACCGGAAGAGATTACGGGAACAAAAAATCCAACAGGTACCAATGAATTTTGTCTTCAAAATGTTATTTTTGAAGGAAAAAACGTTTTAACGAATGGTTTTCCTTTTCTAGCTGTATACATTTCAGTTGTCGAAGATCTGACTTCGTGGCGTCGACCATATCATCCAGTGCCAGTTCCACCTCCACGAAAGATTTTCCCATTTGTCACCACCAATTTTCATCCAATTCCACCTCTTCAAATGAATGCCGCTAATGTTGGTCGACGACGTACCATCGGAAAAGATAACAGGTTAGGAAAATAGTTCTAAATCATAGGAGTGTGTGCTCTTTTTAATTTTAGTAATGGACAATTCCCTTGCAAAAGAAAATATTTATAGCCTTCACTTTCAGCTTTTATCCTTTGTTTTCAAATCTGTATCCGCATTCTAGCCTAGAACCGTATGACCATTCTGTTTTGCTTCCGCATCCGCCCACCCTTTCAAATGAAGTTCATTCTTCATTCTGAAAAAAATAGCTTCGGTTTTCTAAACTCAGTTCTCCATAGTTTCCTTCTCATTCTATTTTTTCTAATTTTTGAGAATCTGTAGTCTTCTTTCCTGTTTTTTTTTTCTCAGTTTTCTGTCTTTCTTGAATCATGATGTGATCTTTCTTTACATCAAAGATTCAAATCTTCAGTTCGTTTAGTCATCGTTTAAACACTCACGACTTCTACATTTTTTCGAACTTGATGCCCTTTCTGTAATCTTCTTTATTTTTCAGCTCGCCGTTGGCAATGAAATCTTCGAATATTCCTTCTTCTCCGCCTGGAATCGTCGGAATCAATGTTCACGGTCTCTACGTTGGAAATCGTCCCATTTCCGAGCTTGATAGAAATACCAGAAGCCAGCACTGAAGAAAATATTGTTTCAGAAAGAAGAAAGGTGTTTTTGTTTTAATAATTATTCTTGTTCACTATTCATATTGTTCTGTTGTTTTAGCCTTTACCTTATAAGTGTCTACTCGGGTTTTCAGTTGGAAAAGTGGCATAGAGAACACCTGTGACTTGCTCACTACGGAAACCAAAGAACCGTGTTTATAAATAAGACTCACCGAGCAACCATTTTTATTTCTCTCCCTCTCTATCTAATAACTGATCTATAGTTTTCCACCGCCCTAATCAGTTTCATGTGAGCTGCATTCAATTCACGTGAATAACTCCAAAAATCGTACGATCGGACCATAGGATACCGTTGCAAGCTTATCAGCAGCTGATAAAAACATGTTTGCGCTTTGAATTTCTTTTTCGTATTTAAAGAATTTTTCTCAAAACGGAAACATCCTTTTGCTTTTTGAGAGAGTCATTTCCTATAACTTCTTCGTTTTGAGAATGACAACGATGTAGGGTTTTTTGGTCGTAAATGATAAGAACAATTGGGTAAAATATGGCGTGTTCTTTTTTGGTGTGTCTTTTGACTTACATTGTAGATATTAATCATTTCGATGGTATTATAGTGTGATTTTCCGGTTCTGTTCATAATTTAAAATGGAAAATTATAGTAAAAGAATACACTTTTTGACCGTCGCCATAGAATTCTCTCTTGAGAAAATCATTTCAGTAGACTGATCAGTGATATGACTCTCTTCTTTGGAATTGTTTACTAGTATAAGTACATTTCTTCAAGAACTTTTGCACTTTCTCTTCACAAGTACAATTTCCCTTCTTGCAATTCTTGTTTATCTCTTCAAAGTTCGTTCACCGAACCGTTAGAAGAGGTTAAAAGAAAAACGACTGACGCCTTTTTGAATGAGAGTGAGTGATAATGAAACTGGTGTGATTTTTGCTTTTTCTCTCTCCAATCCCGCCTTTCCTTCCACTGATAACCGAGTAGAACATTTGAGGCATTTTTCCCTTTTTTCACTTTGCATTTTTTTTAAATCACCACTTTTTGTAGGTCTCATCCCTTTCCAAGACAATGTTCTTGATCTCTTTTCTGTTATACTTTAAATGAATCGTTGTTTCTTTATTTATTATATACCTTTTTAAATCGTATAGTTCTCTATCTATACTTATATATCTTTAGCTTCTTCTCAAAATGGGACACACTTCTGTATTGTCAACAAGACGAATTTCGCCACGTGGCAGTCCTCCAAACTTGAGGAGAACACCACCGAAATTCCGTAAAGTTTTGGTGTTGAAAGAAAAGGTTTTTTTTTTGATTTCTTCTTCGAAATCAAAAACAATGAATCATACTGATTCTTCCAGAGGCCGGCTGAGATAGAAGATCCAGTCATGGATGAGTTATTGCTGTCATCGAAGCTAAAGTGAGTTTGTTGGGTCGCTTTTGAAAAGTTGATACGAATTCTCTAGCTTCTGTAGAATCAGTAACATTGTTTTCCTTAGTTAGAGTTCCAGAAGAATGTATGTGACTAAGAGACGCAGAAGTGAGGTTCATAGACTGCGCTTAATCGGTTCTTGCTGGATTTCGTTCCTTGTTTGCGATATAGTACTAGACTAGAATCAACTTTTAAAACAATTCATTTTCAGGCGGGTCGATTCAGCGACGGGATGTGTATCTCCACGTGTTGCTTCTTCAGATGCCCTTCCAATTCCTGCTCCCACTACACCTCGGCAAGCACAAAAAGCACCAAAAACCCCTTATGTGATTCTACCAGCATGTGATGCATTTGAAAAGTTTCGAAGCATTCGAAGAGTATCTGTTGATATTGGAGGAACACTCATTAAAGTTGTCTATTCATCAGTAACTGATGAGGAACTTCCAGAAGAATCATTGAATGGAAATACTCGAAAATATGCATATGAAGATGGAAAGAGAGTATTAGTCAACTTCAAAAAGTTCACTGATCTCGATCGACTTATTAACTTTTTGAAGGAGGTATTCAGTTTTTAGGAATGAAATCCTTTACTTAATATTTATTTTCAGATATGGACAGATCGTAAAAGTGGAGATACAATTCATTGCACTGGAGGTGGATCCTATAAATATTCTGAAATAATAATGAAAGAATTGGGAGTTCGCCTACAAAGAACTGATGAAATGCGTTCTCTTATCTTTGGTGTTAATTTCCTTTTGAGCACAAATGTCGACGAAAGTTTCACTTATCATCATGATGCTGTCGGAAGAAATAAGTAGGAAATTTGAAAAATGGATCACATTGATTTTTGAAAATCAAAACTTCAGATTCCAATATCGACCGATCGCTGCTGATCTGATTTATCCATTCCTTCTGGTTAATATTGGAACAGGAATAAGTATTTTGAAGGTTGATTCACCGACAAGTTATGAAAGAGTTGGTGGAAGTTCAATGGGTGGAGGAACTTTTATGGGTCTTGGAAGCATGTTAACTCCTGCACAAAGTAATTCCTATCGTTATATTTCTACTTTCTATTTAGAATTCATATTCAGATTTCGATGAGCTTCTTGAGATGGCAAACCGTGGAGATCACCGAAATGTGGATAAATTAGTCTGTGATATTTATGGAGGAGCCTATGATGAACTTGGATTAAAAGCGGATCTCATTGCTGGATCCATGGCAAAGTGTAATCGATTCGGAGAGCTTCCAAAGAAACAAGCCCATAAACCAGAGGATATTGCCAAATCTCTCCTTCTTATGGTCAGTAATAACATTGGACAAATGGCATATTTATATGGAACCCGTTATAATCTGAAGAGGATATACTTTGGAGGATATTTCATTCGACAGGATCCAATCACAATGCGTACTCTTTCATTTGCTATAAACTATTGGAGCAAAGTGAGAACATTTCTAATGCTGAAAATTCAATTATAAATGTTTTTGCAGGGTGAAATTGAGGCGTTGTATTTGAAGCATGAAGGATATCTCGGTGCTATGGGCTCATTTTTAGATGAGGATGGTAAATTGGACGATTGATTCCATCAGTGTTTTCCCTCTTTTATAATCTGAGCTTTTCCCTCCCAGTCATAATCAAAATTCCCTTAATAATTCCTTTTTTCAAGTTTCTGTGTCAAAGGACCGTTTGTTAAACAATTCCTGAAATGGACTATCAAAATTTAATTGTATTTATTTTTTAACAGATTTTTAAGTATAAATATATTCGCTTAATAGCTATCAGAGTTTGTGGTTTGGATATAGGAGAGAACTATTCTTGAAACTGAAATACAAAGTTCATTTGATCATTATTAAAAAAGAGCTCCAAACTCTGAAATTCATTGAACCAAAAAATCTTCATCAGAATCAAATCCACTTCCTATTTCACATCTCTCTTCCCCTTTTTCAATGTCTCTTCTTGAATATTATTCCACAAACTATACGAAATGCTCTCAGTCGTTTTCGATTTTCTCCACTCCAGAATTCCTTTCGATCGGTTCGAAATCTCAATTCTTCGTGACAATTCCGATTAATTTATTCGGTTTTTATTGCATTTTCACTCAAACTCCGAAATATATGAGAGAATTCAAATGGCATCTCTTCCACTTACAGTTTTGGTTTGTTTCAAATTGTACTTTTGAGAAACTAAAAAATGAAACTGCAGGTTTCTAATTCTCACAGTTTTCTACACTCTCCTCACCACTCCATATCATTTCTATCCGGCCGAAGTTCGTTGTTCGGTTGGATTATTTCGAGAATTGAATATCAGTTCGAAATATCAAATATATATGATCAATTTGGTTTATGGAGGAATTATTTCTGCAGTCATTTTACTTTTTGAAAATAGACATCGACATTTGGTCCCTCATACGGATATATTTCATCGAGTTAACAAATTTCATCGATTTCTTTTGGGTTTTTTGAATTTTTTGATTGGAAGTTCGAATTTATGGTCTGTTATGATGCAGGATAAAGATCAGGAGGCACTGAAATTGGAGTATTTGAAACTAGTGCCATGTCCAACAGAGCTATATTTCAACAACTGTTCTTCTGCTGTCCATCGTGAACCTACAATTTGGAATACTGGAATTGCATTGGCTACTCTTTTGGTCCCTGGACAAATTATATTTTTCATTGGTCACAGTTTGATTTATGTTCGAAAAAGTGAAAACATTAATACATTCTCAAAACGGACCAAAAAACTTCAGAAGGCGTTCTTTCGTGCAGGAATTGCTCAAGTGTCATCTCCGATTTCCGTTTTGATTGTTCCTTTAATTCTACTCTCGTATATTCTGATAACTAAACAATATTTACCAGGTATTTCATTTTCATTCGTCTTGTGACTTTCAAAGATTCCCACATACTTTTGTTGATTTCCGAATGTTGCCACTCGTGGGAACCTAACTTCTGATCTTTGTTATAAACCAAGATTTCTTTATTGGACAAAATTCCAGGAATAGTCAACATTTGTATTCTGTGTATTCCCTCTCATAGTGTATTTTCTACGGCTGCATTGGTTATTTTCAATGTTCCTTATAGAAATTATGCGAAACGAATTCTGCGAATTGGCAAAGACTTTCCAGTTAATCGAGTTGCAATTGTTTCTAGTTTTTGAAAATTTGGAATAAACATTTAAAAAAAAGAAAACTTGGTAGCTTGTATCAGCTGACAGTAACTATCAGCTGACAGCAACTGAAAAAAGTGTTCGTTTTTCTTGAACGGTACAGTATAACCTCTACTGGATCATCTATTTTAAGTACGAGCTCAAACAGATAAGAAATCAGGAAGCCGAGATAAACATTCTTGAATTGAGAGTTTTCAACGCTCTTCTATTAGAGATTCCCTAGTTGGAACTTCCTAAACTCTCCCCACATCTCCACGAACGTCATCTTCTCATTTTCAAAAGTTCAAAATAAAAAAGAAACCTATTGAAATGTAGACAAAGATCTTGCAAAGAGATGTGACTTTAAAGTTCGATGATGCATGAAAGTGTGTGTCTGGTCTGATTTTCGTGGGAAACTCCTGACTTATCACCCCCGTTTTTCACATTCTTCTGTTTCTTTCTGATGTCTTTTAAACCTTTAACACTTTCTGAATATTATTCAACTAATTACACAAGGTGCACGGAAACGTTTTCGGTTTTCGCATCACCTGAATTTCTTTTGATATCTGCAAAAATAGAGTTTTGTTTTATTCTTCCGATTAATTTATTCGGTTTCTATTGTATTATTTTTAAATCTCCAAAATATATGAAAGAGTTTCAATGGCATCTTTTTCATTTACAGTTTTGGTAAGGTTTGAATTTTCAGAGATTTCTTTTCAATTTCAGTTTACAGGTTTCTCCTTTTGACAATATTTTATTCTCTTCTCACAACTCCAATTCATTTCTTCCCTGCACAAGTTCGTTGTTCGATTGGATTCCTGAGAGATTGGAGAGTCAGTCCTGAATACCAAGTTTATGTCGTTCATTTTGTATTTGCTGGAATCGTTTCTGCAGTCATTCTTCTTTTTGAAAATCGACATCGACATCTCGCACCGACCACTGATTTCTCTTATAAAATCCATAAAAGTCCTCGAATTCTTTTGGGAATTTTGAATTTTTCTGTTGGAATAACCAACACGATTCCAGTTGTTTTACAAGAAGAAACTCAGGAAGAACTGAAATTAAAGAATTTGGAAATTCTTCCTTGTCCAATGGATTTATATTTCAACTCTTGTCATTTGCACAGTCAAAAAGAATAACTGGATGGAGTGTATTTGCATATGCACGAATATAATCGTTTCATTTGGAAATTGCCTTTTTCCTCTCTCCCAGTTTTT
>GL379898.1:54640-67109 GCA_000143925.2 Caenorhabditis brenneri | reverse complement strand
AGTTCGTCATAAAATCAGGTGTTAACCCACTCAAACAGAAAGAAGAAAGAGCAGAAAAAAGTTTACAGAGAGAAAGATAAGAATGAAATTGAATTCGATGAAGAAAAAAGTATATAAATCAAATGAAGCGGGTGAAATGAAAAGGGGATGAGATAAGAGAAAATGAAGAAACATGTGTCCTACTTATCCTATCCAAATCCTTCTATTTTTCCACTTCTTGACCGATTTTCTTCATGGATTTACCATTTGAAGGCTTTTAGGTTTCGTAACATCCAACATCCTATGGTTTTGAGACTTTAAGTTCATCTGTTCTGTCGAAACCATGATTTTGAATGGATTTTTTTTGAAGCTTTGAGTGACTAGTTTTTAGTTCAATCAAAATACTAAATTGCTAAGAATAAGCTCGATGTTTCTTATTGCTACCGGAACCCAAATTCCCATTACTGATTCTCAGTAGTGACCCACTCAGTACTGCATCTTCAGAGCAGCATATCTCAGTTTTCATTGAAAATTTCAAAAAGTGTTTAACTAAAGAAATGTTCAGCAAGACATTTTAAGCATTTCATTAGTTGAAAACCTTTTGATATCTTTCAAGACAACTGAGATATTCTGCTCTGAAAAATCCGATGACCAACTTTTTAGGGAATTATGAATAAAATCAAGTATCCCCTGGTTTGCAACAATTCTGATCATTCCCTTTTTATCGTCTTGTCTCGGTTCGGTTCCTTTTATTCTTCGTTTTCCATTTTGTCATTCTTCAATCCCATTCAATCTCTTTTCCTCTCTCTCTCTCTTTTCGATTTGAATCTAACAGGTTCTCTTTCTCATTTTCTCTCTTATTCAAAACACTGTTACTCTTTATATGTTCAGTTCCCTTTTTTCTTTTTTCTCACAGTAACAGTTGTGTTGTCTAGGTGTTTTGTTGGCTTTACAGTCAAATCAAGGAATCAGTAGGAGAGATCATTGAGGAATGAGAGGGATCAGAGAATCAGAGAAACATATGTATGCATGTGTCATATTCACTGCATATTTTATCACTTTCCTCTTCCTTTCTCCTTCTTTCTGATATACTTTCCAACAGATGATCGTTCAAAACACCTTTTTCAAAATTTTAGAATCATTTTTGATCTAGGTATAGTGAAGATCCCTTGTCATTTTTCACAATAAAGATCCCAATGAAACCCATAATATCTCCTAAAATCTTTGTTTATTTTTGATATGATGTCACTCGTGACCTGAGTAATCTAAAACACCAAAAATCCAGTTGATCCTGTTCAAAAAAATCATTTCTTGTAATTGGTAGATCATTCTTGAGATAAAAGCCACATCTCTCAATAAATTGAGGCTTCATGTTGGTTGTCTGATCTGATTAATGTGATCTGTGATAAATCGGTTTCTGAATATGATCTAGGTACTGTTAGGGGGATTTTGCTAGACTCAATTTAGTATTTCAGTTTCAAACAAAAAAATGTTGTTATCCAGTGAAGTTCACGGTCAATTGAGTTTTGGATGAAGGAACTGTTTTTTCCCGATTCGCTTTAGTAATCCAAAAAAACAATTGTTTTTCCAGCCAGTCCCCACTCGGCGAGATTGATCGACAAAAAACTAAAATCCAATTTCAAATCGTTTTTACTACTACCCAAACATCCCTATTTAACAAAAACATAACCGGTTTTTTCTATTTCATCTGTTAAAAATTCAGCGAGCGAATTGAAGATTAGTCATACTGTTTCCTTTTAAATCTCGACGCAGTTTCCATCTTGCCACCATCATTTTTTATGTCTCACTCTAATATTTTCTGTTCTTCTTCTTCTTCACCTCCTCCCATGTCCGATGATGATCAAGTTGACCTCGAACTGTGTACCGTTCTAATGTTGAGAGATCTCATAAGAGTAGTAGTAATAGTAGTTCGTCTCTTTTAATTCTCTCTATATGTCTGAGTCTGAATGCACTCTCGTTACGGAGATGAGTGGCCTTACGGCGTATACTTCCTTCCCTTTTACCTACAGGTTTACCGAAAACGAACAACATTGAAAACTGTGGCTTATTCAATTTTCACTTATCTTATTCCTCTTGCATGACAAGGGTCACAATGCTGGACTCAATACATTGGTTATGCTATAAGTGGTGGCTGAAAAATTTGAAGCGTTTCGAAAGTTTCAAATGTATAGAATTCATTTTTGTCCAGAAACGGAAGATATTTTAGACACTCCAAAAATAATAATAGTGTTTCAAACAAAGGTGGTTTTTCAATGAACCTTCATTAGCAGACAATGGCGCCTGTAGGGCAAACTGTTGAGCGGAACAATCTCTTACTGTCCCTTATTCTTTCGTTAGTCTCGTCGCGAACAAGTCAAAAGACATCACATATTCTTGAGAATCGTAGAAGAAGCCAACGGCCGATTTCACTTTCCATTGTTCCTCACACGCCTTCAGCATCTTCACTTATCGCCACAAGCTTCTCGCTTTCAAATCAAAGAAATCGTCTTCTCTGACCCTCCATCCCGCCAAACACCGTGAAGTACGCATTCTTTCATTTTTTCGCGGTTTTTCTAAATTATTTTAATCATTTCTAGATTCTCGTGGACCCTTCTCACAACACCAATCTCTTTTGTAAGTAGGGATCTAGAGATTTTAGGCAGCTCTTAGGATTATGATCAAAAGTGAAAATTTTGATCCTTATTGATATATTTGAACGAGCCTCCTGACTTAGGGGTATGACCTCTATTTCGTGAAAAATGTAGAAAAATAGGTGTAAATTAGTACTATTACATCAGCCTAGGATATAGCCTACCTGGCAAAATAGTGTTTGAAATCCGTATCGAATTGCAACAACAAAAAGTGTCAATCAAAATCTCAGATTTCCTACTTTCTCACAGACTAGGCTAATTTCTGAATTCTTTTACACTTGTCCCTTTTTCGTGAATTTCCCTCTTCGATTTCTCGGCTTTTCGTAGAAGTTACACAAAAACCGGTTACTAGCCAATATTCGCGCTTGCACGAGGTTGAACGAGTAAAATCGAGGTCGAGAAGAAAACTCAAATGAAAATGAATAGACTTTCACAAGATGAAAGTCATTCTTGTGCGTTACTTGTATCTTTCTTTCAAAGAAAAAGTATCCTTTTTTGCCAAAAAATGATTGTTGAACTAATTTTTTATGCGGCTCCAGTAGAGCGCATTTCCACTGGACCACCAAGTTTACTATTTTTTTTTAATTCGAGTTCTTTAAAAACTTCAATTTCTATTTCTCTGTTCCCTTCGTGTTCGAAAATTATTCTTTGATCTCTTCATAACCAGAAATTCAACTAAAACAGTATTTTTTTCTTACAGGCGTTCGCTACGGGTCGATGCCAGAGTAAACCAAGAAAAGGTACCCCGTTGCACCCAGCGAATCGTCGAAAGTCTTCATTACTCACCCCATATCATAGAGCCAGAACGGATACTTTTGTACTATTAGAACATGTAAGTCTAAGCCAGAATAGCAGAAGCATCAGTTCATCTTCAGATCACCCTCATTTATTCCCAGACGCGTGATGCGTATATCGATAGGCCGGATAGGATGGCATATTCTAACAGTTTTGATTACAATAGCACTTTGTAATGAGCATGATTCCGTAGGTTTTCAAGTTCGAAACTCAGAACTTTTCAATTATCTTTTTAGATTTGTGATGAAAGTACCGGTAACTGTGTGGAGCCAACACATACAGTAATACGTTTGGCAAAACGAGATGATCAACTGGCTCGTCGGATAGCCGCTGATCATGATATGCATGTGAAAGGAGAACCATTCCTTGATACTCATTACTTCCTTTATCACTCAGAAACAACGCGAACAAGAAGGCATAAAAGAGCGATTGTTGAGAGGTTGGATACTCATCCAGCTGTCGAATGGGTCGAAGAACAAAGGCCAAAGAAAAGAGTCAAAAGAGATTATATTCTTCTTGACAATGTAAGTTTCATTTAATTTTAAACTCAATTCATAATCTAACTTCCACTCATGCAGGACGTTCATCACGCTAGTCCATTCCGTCGCTCCGTTCTGAGTCGTGATGGTTCTCGAAGAGCTCAACGACAGCAGCCACAATCACCGCGTGAAATTCCATCATTGCCTTTCCCTGATCCACTCTACAAAGATCAATGGTATTTGGTGAGTTTCCATCTTATAATAAGATTCTTATTCGTTACATTTCAGCACGGTGGAGCTGTTGGTGGATACGATATGAATGTTCGTCAAGCGTGGCTTCAAGGTTATGCCGGTCGCAACGTATCTGTTTCTATTCTGGATGATGGAATACAAAGAGACCATCCAGATTTGGCTGCTAACTATGATCCAATTGCCTCTACTGATATCAATGATCACGATGACGATCCAACACCACAAAACAATGGGGACAATAAGCACGGTACAAGATGTGCTGGAGAAGTAGCTGCTCTCGCTGGAAACAACCAATGTGGAGTCGGTGTCGCCTACAAGGCTAAAATAGGAGGAGTCCGTATGCTAGACGGTGCTGTTTCCGATTCAGTTGAAGCTGCGTCTTTGTCTTTGAATCAAGATCACATTGATATTTACTCTGCTTCTTGGGGACCAGAAGACGACGGAAAAACATTCGATGGGCCGGGGCCACTTGCCAGAGAAGCATTCTATCGTGGTATCAAAAATGGAAGAGGTGGAAAAGGAAACATTTTCGTGTGGGCTAGTGGTAACGGTGGATCGAGGTGAGTTGTTACATAATAGAAGGTTCTGATTTCATTGCTCTTAATGTTTAGACAAGATTCTTGTTCGGCCGATGGATATACCACATCTGTCTACACTCTTTCCATTTCGTCTGCCACCTATGACAATCATCGGTAAAAAATAATTCTACTCTCAATATATTATTCTACTTGTCTACAGACCATGGTATCTTGAAGAATGTCCATCATCAATTGCCACCACATATAGTTCTGCTGACTACCGACAACCAGCTATTGTGACAGTTGACGTACCTGGAGGATGCACTGATAAACACACTGGAACATCTGCTTCTGCACCACTTGCTGCTGGAATAATAGCTCTTGCTCTTGAGGCGAAGTAAGTTTCATTTATTCCTCTTATTTCCACATTTCATCGCTTTAGTCCGGAATTAACATGGAGAGATATGCAACATCTTGTCCTCCGAACAGCCAATTGGAAGCCACTCGAAAATAATCCCGGATGGTCCAGAAACGGTGTGGGAAGAATGGTGAGCAACAAATTCGGATACGGTTTGATGGATGGAGGAGCTCTTGTCAATATGGCAAAGAACTGGAAGACTGTTCCTGAGCAACACATTTGTACGTACGAATACCGTCTTGCCAATCCAAAGTAAGTTCTGATTAAATCAGAATCTCTTTCATACTTTTTCTACTTTAGTCCACGCCCAATCGTCGGCCGCTTCCAACTCAACTTCACATTGGATGTTAATGGTTGTGAATCAGGAACACCAGTCCTTTATTTGGAACATGTGCAAGTGCACGCTACCGGTAAATGCTCCTTATTTAAAAAATCAATAAACCCTAACTGTTTCAGTCCGTTATCTGAAACGTGGTGATCTTAAATTGACTCTCTTCTCTCCATCTGGCACAAGATCCGTTCTGCTCCCACCTCGTCCACAAGATTTCAATGCCAATGGATTCCATAAATGGCCATTCCTTTCTGTCCAACAGTGGGGAGAAGATCCACGTGGTACATGGCTTCTTATGGTCGAATCAGTGACTACTAATCCAGCTGCTACTGGTAAGATCTGAAATCAATTGCCTCAATATTTGTGTTATATTATAGGAACCTTCCATGACTGGACTCTTCTTCTTTACGGAACTGCTGATCCAGCTCAGCCAGGAGATCCAGTTTATTCAGCAACTCCACCAACATCACAAGGTGTTTTGTCACGTGTACAACAACTCACTTCTCAGGTACGCACATTTTTCGGAGGTTTCGGTTAGAATTCTCTAGTTTTGTGTGTGTTGTGTTGTTCCCTATGTTTTTTGGTTGATTTCTGGGGCTCTTCTTTAAAACAGAAATAATTATTTTCAAAATCGATTGCCCCTCTTCTTTTCTATTCCTTTTGCGGGTATTTGGTGGCAGATGTTTGAGACCAGTTCTTTTGAAAAAACTAAGAAAAATCCCCCTTATAAATGAGTGTGTGTGTCTGCTTGAGTGTGAGTGTGTGTGAGAATTAATTAAACTATTAAAAAATTTTTTCACTGCTCTCATATATTTTTATTACCATCACCATCATCATCAGAATCTTGAGTTTCTTCGTGTATTTCATCATATTCGTTCCGTCTTTGTATCTGTTTGTCTGTTTGTCCGAATGTCCTCTCAGTGTCCACAGTCAGTCAACTCATGTCGTTGTTCTTGTTAAATTGTTACAGTTGTATATGTTTTAAATCGCAAAGAGAATTAATTTGCAATGCATATTTTTCTTCAACTTCATTTTATTTACCTGATATTATCCTTTCTGCAGTGATCCCTAAAACCATTAATAGTTTTCTAATAAAAATAGAAGTTTCTAATTTTCATTTGTTTTGTTTTATTATTTTCTTTTCTTCTCACCTTTTCCCATCTTATTACGCTTTTATCCCGAATGGCTCAGTTCTTCTTTGTCATTTCTTTGTATGTAATCAATCCCTACTCGATCCAAACTCGTCACTTTTAACCTCACTATGTCTGTTTTCATCATATTTAAACCACTATTATTAGTTTTTGAATTGAAGTTCAGGAAACGATAGAATTGCGCATTTAGTCGTTTAGATAGTTCAGTTTTCCAGCTTTTGCTCTCTAATATCGGATAAATTGTTATATTTTCAAAAATAATTAGATAAGTTTTGATTCACCAAAAAGTTCAATCTGAGTCTGTAATTTCCTTCAGGATCTATCAGTGGAAAATACAAATGCGCAACACTATCGTCCTCCTCCTTCTTCCACTTCTTTTTTCTATTATTTTCCAACACCTTCACCATTTCACCTATCAACATCTAATGACGATCGTCTAACTCACATTACCATATACCTACCTCCACCACCACGTAGAAATTATTAGAATCGTCTTCTTAGTTATTAGATGATTACTGTTTTTGTAAACACTTAATAGTTTTCAGTTTAACATCATTTATAGTTTAGTTGAATTTTAACAAACAGTTTCAATATAAGAGCAAGTATTCTTTTGGTGAAAAATTGGGGTAAGTGTTTTTAGGAAAAAGAATTCTAAGAAGAAATTAGGGAGCTTAGTGAGAATGAAAAGTCCAATCCCGAATGTATTTTTTCCTACTGTACCGAGAATGCTCGTTTGTTACCCACTCCTATTTTTTGATACTTGCCCACATGCTCGTTGTGTTGTGATTACAGAAGCGAACGTTCATTAAACGTCCACAAGCATTCTCGCGTGTTCGCCAAATGCCAATTCCATCTGGAGCTCAGCAACAAAGGCAATGGGTTCCGCAACGGCCGCAGCCGCAGTCTGTTTTCCAGCAGGCCACTTTTGGTCAATGGGTTTGGGATCCGGCATCTCAGAGATGGGTTTGGTCTCGAAGAGTCAGGAAACATCATGATGAGTCGGAGCATCTGCGATACAAGCATTAGAACATTGTGTTTTGTGTTGAAATTCTTCTACCACTTCTTCTTTTTTATATGTATCCATAATTTGGCTGGGAATAGAGAATGTGTTTGGGAATGTCTGGATAGAGGTTGATTTTTTATGTTGTCCGAGATTATGTTTTCTGTTTCTGTACATGGGTAATTCATATCACAAAAGCATGATTTGGGCATTTACACGGGTTTCGAAAAAGAAATATTGCATTGCAAAGTTTGTTTCTCTAAGTATAAAATGAGTTTTTTGTGGTTCTTAGATTCATAACTACTACCCAGACATCCCAATTCACTTTTTTATAACTAGTACAAAACCATTTTCCTCTTCTCTATTCTCAATCTTCTTCTCCCCGGTTTCAACCATTTTCTCTGGTGCTCACACTTTTCCTCAAGAATTTCAAATTTAGATTTCCCGGTGATTTCGCTAATTATTTCCCAAAAATTGTCTGTATTAATTTGAAAAAATATTTAATTTTTTTCTCTCGGTCCGCTTTTTCAGGTGATGGGTATGTTCATTCGTTTGATTCCTTTTTTTCTGATTTCCCAGTCTTTCCATTCATAATTTTCCCGTTTTCATCATTCCTGTTGCTAATCTTCTCTCTCTCTCACTCCGTTGCCTCCGTCACCCGGTATTACTCATCACAAATCTTTAAAAAAGCGGGATTCTTTTAATTGTTACATTCTCAGAAATTCTTTTTTTATAGCTCTGTTGTTCTTCAAACTTGTAAACATTTTGAAAAAAAAAGAAAAAGAAACCTGTACAATTGATTCTCTTTATGATTACTGTTGTTGTGGTACGTCTTTCAGGTTTTCAATGTTTTATTGTTCGTTCGCGATGCATGTTTTGGGATGGGTACACCAAATATATGTGCATATGAAAACTCATTTAAACTGAATTGCTGAAAAGAAACCCCCAAAAAATACAATTTATGTGCTTCGCAAATTGTTGCCCCTTTTAGGTATATGTCACCTTCATCGTCCTCATCATCGCACATCTTTTTTAATCTCGCCACACGAAATATGTCTGTATCATTTGCTCGAAGCTTTTTTTTGCCTTTTTTCTATCGAAATTGATAGAAATATCACAATGTCTCTGTGTGTTTATCATTCGGAAAGTATTGTCTGGTTATGGCTTTCTCGTTTTAATCACTATACCTGTGTCATTTGTTTTTGATCTCGAAATGCAACTTCACGGTTCCTCGAAACGTATTTTCATCAAATGAAAACTCTTTCTATTAAACGATGACCCATTCTCTGTTTTTCCCCCTCTACAGATCGGAATGCCGACTATCCTCGTCGTCGTTCAAGTCGCCGTCATCTGTCTTGTTCTTGGCGTCGTTTTTTACGCATGCCAACGTCAAAGAGTTCGTGATTCCACTCCTGGAGCACCGGCTCCGTCGGCGCCAGAAGACGTTGCAATGACATCTTTATCATCAGGAGCATCAGAAGAAGAACAGCTTCGCAAAGCGATTGCAGCATCGATTGAGGAAGAAGCGGAACGAAAAATGATTGAGAGAGCGTTATCTGAGGCTGATCGGCCTTAGACTTTAGGTTTTTATTATTCGACTGTAGACTGATTTAGTATCTTATTGTTTATATTGTGTCATTTCTGAAATGTTTCTTACTTGTTCTCTACGGTTTTCTTCTTTTTGTATCCGGGATCCCATTCCATTTCTTGCTCAAATCTTGATGAATCACATCCTGTTTTCTCTATTCACGGGTTCAAAATCTGTGCTAATTTTATCTCTTCGCCCAGTTTTCTTTCTTTTATTCCTCCATATATCCCAGTATTCCATATTCGGAATGAGTTTAATTTTTAATATTTTGGCATGGTTTGAAAATACCTCTCCATGATTTTGCATGAAAAGTAACCGATTCGAAACCGATTTCAGTTGTCTTTCCCCACTTCTCCGCTCGATTCGAAATTCGATTGAAATAATTCGATTTTCCCTTTTTAATTTTTAATTTTCTCACACTAAATCACAAAAAAAAAACGATTTTCATGTTTCTAGTCGACGGAGAATGGTGGAAACGAAACACTTTTGGTGGATTTCTCAAAAGGAGAAAAACCTATTTCGCCATGGACATTTTCATCATATCAATCAGGTGTTTCCACATTAAAAGGATATTTTGATCAGTTTTTTATGAAAATGTTTGGTGGAACGCCTGGAGTGAATCGACCCTGGCGATAATCTTTTTGTTTAACTTTCCATTAGGGTTGTTTTTATGATTTGCTGTTGGATAATTCTATTGCCGTGATTTGTTTTTTTTTTCAATACTTTGATGGGATTCAGTCTCCTGTTTTAATTCTTATTTTCCTATGGGAAATTCGGGAAAAACTCATTTTAGAAAACGAAGAAATTTGCAGAGAGAACACAAGTCATCGGCAAGATTTATCCAACAGGGTTTCCCTTGATTTTAAAAATATTCAAATCCATGTCAAAATGTTTTTTATCACACAATTACTTTTACGGTTACATTTTCTCTCATTGATCAGAAAGCTCGTCTAACTTATTTTCATTCATTATTGCCTTTTTTTAATTCAAAGTTCACAAGACCCGATTACTGACATCCCCGTTTTCTAGTCCCGTTTTGCTCCATTTCCATACTTTTTCAAATTTAGAGAATGTTTTTATTTTTGCTGTTTATTTTATGCTTCAATTGTAGGCTGATGAAATAGTTGAAAGAAATCGAAACAGTTGGGAAGTGACATTAGAAGAGAGTTCACATTGGCATTGGGAACATTCAAGACAAGAAAAATCATCATCAAGTTATTGGAAATTGAACTCTTTTTTATCGTCTCGTCCCTCTTCTTTTTCAATCTCTTTCAGCCATTTACAGCCAAATCTTTCAATGATTCTTGTCTGTATTTTTGCTGCCATTCATCGCCAATTTGCGGTTTGAGAATATGAATGTTCTGGGTTTTTGTTTTTTGTTTTTCAACTGTATTTCTAAAATTGCAGGGCCCCTTTTTAACGATCTACCGTAATCTTATTTGTCATTTTCATATGATGCTTTAATGGTTGTTCACGTCGTGGTGTGTGTGTCTGTGCGTTTGTACTCATGTCGATTTACCCATTCAGAATTTCCTTTCAGTTTTATATTTTTCTATGCTTTTTCTCTTGTCCTGGCATGACCATTTTACCCACTTTACTTCCACAATTCAAATTCTCAAAAAATCTGAAAACTGAGATGTGGGAGACTGTTGACGCAGACACACAAACACCACTTTGTCCCAATCGTTGAAAGTCTCTTTGAAATTTCTATAGGTATTACGGTAGATCGTTGTTTTCAGGTCGAAGAGACTGCACCAATCTCATTCCCTGATTTGAAATCGGCTGAAAATTGTCATTCGGAATGTAATGGAGGTATAGTTTCATACGATGGAAAATGAATAATTCGTTTTGAAAGTAGTTTAGGATGCACTGAATCCAATTCAGCAACTTCCTGTTTCGCATGCAAACATTTGACTCAAACACTCCGGAATAAAGGAGGAAGTGGATTCAAATGTGTGCAGAAATGTGATGACACGTATTATTTGGATGGGGATAAATGCAAAATGTGTTCTTCTCATTGCCATACATGCACTAAAGCTGAGGTATTCGGAAGAAACAAACCCTTATCAATTCAAAAAGAGATTTCTAGGTTTGTGAAACGTGTCCAGGAAGTCTTCTTCTCATTGATGTTGATAATATGCCACATTACGATCATGGAAAGTGTGTAGAATCGTGTCCACCGGGACTTGTAGCTGACTGTAAGTTGTTCAATATTCTGGATTTGTTTCTGATTTCTCAAAACATCATTGTAGCAAAAAACGAAACGAAGGATAAAAATGGTATAAAGAGTGTTTTCTGCCTGAAACTGACATTTACTCTCTCTCTCTCTCTCTAACTTTATTTTGAATGATCCCACCACTTCTTCTTTCATAATCCTTTTTTATTCCAATCAATCCCAGAGACATCTCGGTTTAACGCATCAGTACTTTCAATTTGATTTCAGATGAATCGAATTTGGTTCAAGCGAAATGTATCTGGCGAAAGGATCTTTGTGGAGATGGCTACTATATCAATGCAGTAGGAAAGTGTGATCTTTGTGACTCTGCATGTGAAACATGTACAGCTCCTGGTCCGATGAGTTGTGAGAAGTGTTCAAAAGGATATGGAAAAGGTTCTATTGGATACTGTAGACCGTGTTGTGCTCCTGGAGCTGGAAAGAGTTGGCAATGTGGTAAGAGAGATTTCAGTTGAATTGGTTAAATACCATTCAAAAGTTACAGAAGACTGTTCAAAACCAGATCCCGAACTTTCAATATCTTCCGAATCATCCTCTGGTTTTGGATGGATTTTTTGGATTACTGTATTTTCAATTGCTGCTTGCGGAGTTTGCGCTTGTAGGAAATGTGTGAACGATGCTAAAGGATCGAATGTCGAGTAAGAATAACCGTTTGATAAGCATATAACTCTAATTTTATCAAGCTACAGGTATGCTCCACTTCCCCACTATAATGCAACAAATGGTGCAGTGAATCTGGGAGTGAATTCTGATGACGACGAAGAAGAAGAAGATGTTTTTGTTAATGTTCCAGCCTCTCAAGCTGTATAAACCGCCCAATTAATGTTGCCAATTTCTTTGTGTATCCTTGTGAAATTCGGGTATCTTTCTAATGTATTGTTCAAATTGTCTCACAAGTGGCCTTTTTCTTATGTGATAATTTTTTGTTTTGTTTTTATTAGTAACCGGGTTAAAATGTTCACTTGTTAATAAATATCTGTTTTATCATACATAAGGACATTTTTTATGCTGCTTTTCATTTTTTACAGGGTGCATCTAGATATCTGTGTCTTCGTCGTTGTGGAATGTAGT
>GL379898.1:27260-45586 GCA_000143925.2 Caenorhabditis brenneri | reverse complement strand
AGCTTCTTAAATCAGTATTTCAGGACAGATACCGAAGGAATAATGTCGGATGATGAATCTGTTTTTGTTTCCGACGATGAATCAATAGCATCATCTGTGAAACCAGCTGTCAAATGGTAAACTTGTCAAAAACAACCAATTCTAACCACTCATTAAGTTCCAGGACCGATAGCGCCAGTTCTCAAAAAGTCATAAACAATTTAGAGAAATTTGTAACAAGCCAAAGCCTCGACAAAGGTTACAAAAAAATTGTAAGTGAAACTGAGTGCTTTGCGTGTACAAAATTTGTCTTTTTCAGTCTACCGATGGAATCGCGAGCAGCAAACGTACTTTAGAATCTCTATTAGCACGCAATGGTGGCCACCAAAATTTCGTGAATGACGAGACGAACAAAAATGACAACAAAAGCTACACTTTAGATGCGAATGGTCGAGTTTGTCTCGTCAAAAATTCCTTGAAAGAAGCCAGCAGACATCAAGAGGTATGCCACATAATCTTCAAGTCAAGTTTTAAAGCTCCATAAAGTTCCAGCTAGTTCTTCTTCAAAAAGACACTCACGAGCTTCGTTGCCTTCGAGAATATTTGATGCTAGCACTAGAAGCTATCATGCATAATCATCGAGAAATGATGGTGAATTATGTGAAGACTGTTCGTGAGAAACCAAGACAAATACCACAGGCGTCTATTGATAATGCAATGGTACGTAAAAATAATTCACCTGAATGACTGAAGACTTCTGGAATTCTTTGAAGAAAATTGAATATTTTGAAATAAGTGTTTATAGGAAAGAGCCAACACCCGAATCATTGATGACTTCGCTCAAATGACATTAGCCGTTGACGAATCAATCGCTCGAGAAGAAATCCGGTCGGAGAACCGACAAAAACTCAAAAAATCGATTGAAACAGAGACATTATTGATGAGAATGATGCTTGAAATGGAAGATATTCGTGAAGCTAATGTTGCAGATTTAGTTGCTCTGTGGAGGTAATTTTACAGTTTCATCAATAATCTCATTGATTTTCTTTCAGAAGTCATCAACGACCGCCTGCTACTGCGAAACCCTCGTCGATTCCAAATGTGGCATCTGGAGATGCATCAAACTAATCACTGAAAATTGCATAACCATTCAAACCTTCTGCTGTCATATCAATTTCTGAAAATCGAATCTCACATCAACTCGTTTATATAATTATTGAAAGTATTGTAACATCTCTTCTTCATCCATTTCGCTTTCCCATTAGAAACACAGTTTTGTTTCCTGTGAGTCTTTCCACCTGTATAATTTACTTGTAATTCCTTCCCGTTTTTTTGATTTTTGTTCTTTGAAACTGTACTGTAAATGTTTCCTGATTGAATCGTTTCATTAGAATAAAATTGCTTGCGACCTAGAATGTGTTCAAAATTGAAAACAATTTGAGATCCTGCACTATAGTCATCGTTCGGCTGCATGACATTTAGTTGCGCCCTTTTATAATACGGCTTTGAAAAAACATCTGACGCGTTCCTTCAAAAATATTTTCATGAAATGGCTTCTCGTTTTTTGTCTAATCATTTGGTGCTTGGCACCTGCCCATTCTCCGCCTTCAATATCTAATTATGACATTCTCTGTGCTCTCTTCCTCTCCTACACTATTTCTTCATATCCATGACAACGGAAGCATTGAAGCCTGAGAAAAGGAGGAGACATTTCTCTGATTCTCTTCGTCTTTTTCACAAATACTTGTTACTTTTCCCTTCCTTCTTCCAACTCTTTTTCGCTGAAGCCAACTTTCGACTGAAACTACTATTTGTGATTGAAAATGTCTGAAGATGAAGAAATCAAAGAAATCGAAGAAATCACAGAGAAAATGAATTTGGAAAACAAAGAAGAAGAAGAAGAAGAAGAGAATGATGGAATGTAAGTATCTGAGTCTTTTTTCTGATTCTGAATACTCGTTTTTTCAGAACGATTCCTGAACTTCCAGAAGGAAAAGTTCTGGAACTTCGATTGCTTTCCAACTGGGGTGATTCTAATTTTATTGGTTTGAATTCAGTTGAAATATTCACTTCAACAGGAGAAAGAGCTGTTGTGGAGGAGGTACGTTTTGTTGTTTTTCACTGAATGTATTCTGATTCGTTTTCTCTGCACTTAAAAAACAAAAACTACAGTACCTATTCCAATTATCAGTTATCAAATGACAGAGTTCAGATAACCACAAATGCAACGGAATACAACGGAAACTTGGAGTCCCTTATCATTGAAAGAGTTCGTTGTAAAGATTCTGAAAAGATGTGGTGTGCAAAGAAACTGCCGGAGAACACAGATGAGCAAATAGTCGTAAGGATCGAACTAAAGGAAAGCTGTAAGCTGGCTTTGATTAGATTTTGGGTAAGTCGATAAAAAACATGAGATACAATAATCCAAATTATTCAGAACTACAATGCGTCACGAGTCCATGCTCAAATTGGAGTCCGGTATTTGGAAATGTTATTGGACGGGAGAGGGATATTCCGAGGGGAACTGGAATGTGCTTTTTCAGCTGATTCAGAATTTACACCTGTTATGGGAGAGGTGAAGAGAGCGAATTATTCATAAAACTGAGCAAACTTTTCAGACAGTTCTTTTCACAACATGTGAGAGTATTCTAGAGCTAATCGCTGCTCATGATGTTTGCCTCATCAATTTACCGGAAGAAACAGTTCCAAGTGCCACTTTGGAACTATTAAAAGCCAATCATTTAACCCCGTATCGTCCATCCACGTGTGAAGAGAAAGAAGCACCTTCTACACCAGTTGTGAATGCTCTTCCTCCAAAGTTTCCATCTCATCCTCCAGTGACAAGCTACAGAAACGATGTGAAAAGTGAGTTGAAGAATATATTCAAATCTTAGATTTCGAACAAATTTCAGTTCTTCATATTGAGCTACTTTCCAACTGGGGAATGGGAGGACTGATTGGGTTGACTGGTTTGGAATTGGTTGATGACCACAATCAACTTATTGATGAGTCTCAGTTCACTGTAACAACATCAGATGGAAACAAGGAACAGACTTCCAAGTATTTTTTATTCTGTTCTTATGGAAGCTCATCCTGTTTTTTCCAGATTATTCAACGGACGAAACCTAACACGAGATCCTCAGGATATGTGGCTTGTCGATTTCGATTCGAAAAAGCCTGTAACAATCTCTATAACTTTCAATGAATCGGTTACTCTAAAAGCAATATCCATTTGGAATTATAATGCCAGTTTTGAGCTCTCATATGCTGGAGCCAAAGCATCGAAAATCTATGCGAATGGGAAGTTAATCAAAAGTATCATATTCCGGAAAGCAACTGGTTTCGTGTATTTTGATTATGTCCAAGATATTGTTTTGGACCCAAATAACATGGATCAAGACGTAGTACCCAAAGGAATAAGTCATAGTATTGGAGGATGTAGGCCTACATTCGTGTTGTTGCAAGGATTACTGTAGTTTGTTTCAGTTGTATTCCAAATTCGTCTTTTATCAACTTGGGGAGATGAGTTCTACATTGGTCTAAATGGAATTGAACTTTACAATCGAAAAGGAGAATTGATCAAAGTTAAAGAAAACAGTGAGCTCATTCTCTGAGCCCGTCTCCTAATTAAACATCATTCAGACCTGGCAGCATTTCCTGAAAGTGTGAATATCCTTCCGAACATCAAAAATGATTTACGAACTTCAAATAATCTGATAACTCCACCGAATGACACTGATATGTAAGTGTTTTTTTAATGAAACCAGTTCTTGATAATCACATTTACAGAGCCAAACACATGTGGCTAACAGCTCTTCTTCCCAATAGATGTGCCCGTGTATTCTTTGTATTCGATGTACAAACATACATTTCCAAAATAATAATCTACAACTACCGTAAGACACCAGAAAGAGGTGTCCGACATATCTCGGTATGATCAAGAAGTACTTGCACTTTCTCAGAATAATTATTCCAGGTGACCGTCGATGATTTGATTATTTTCTCTGGAGAAATCCCACCAAGTACAGAGACAATCACGGGAAAACTCGAAATCAATTTACTGGATCTTTGATTCAAAATTTGAATATTTGAATGTAGAAAACCGGTCTGAAATTGTGATTGTGTCAAAAAACTCTTCATGTACTTTTTCCGTAAATAAACATATTTTTCCAAATATCCAGACTCATTCCATAGAATATTTGTCCATGATTCGTGTAACTTTGGGGAACATTTTTTCAACCGTAATCCGACAACAAGTGTAGTTTCAATTTGAATCTTCTAAAAACTGACTGCTTCCTACTGACTAGTATACTCCTCCAATGTTTCCGACTACTCCCTTTTCTCTGTGCTTCCTCTCTCCTCCACACAAAACACATATGTTTAAATTGTGTCAGTTGGCTTCTCTTGGCGCACAACTAGCCAGTTTTTCTCATCTCACCACATCACTGGACACGGTGACTGACTTATAACTGATAAGGCAGTTTTATAAAACACAAATCAATAGATAAGAATGAGTTTACTGAACCCGTCAACCCCGGTAGGGAATTGCACGTAAAAGTGTAAATTGATAATGAGTTTTGGACAGAATCAGATCCTCAATGCGGATCTGATTCAACTTTTGTTGGCAAATCAAGCTGCAAATGTGAACTTATGGAATCCAACGAATCTTCTACTTGGATCAAATCCGATGGTCGCACCACTCCCTATTGCAGTGGTAGGTTTCTTGAAAACAAGTTTCAAAAAATTGTATTGTTGGATAAGTCAACCTGTCCATTTGAGTGACAACGCTGTTCTAATTCTCAAAAAGAACTATTTCAGCCACCTCCTCAGCCATTTCAATTTGCACAACCACTTTTACCGATTCCAACAACCCCTTTACTTCCAACTCAACTTCCTGCAACTCCATTAATAAAACCTGAAGTTCAAGTTGTGAAACCAGAACCATGTGATCCTCGACCATCAACTTCTGTAGTCGAAGAGAAAGATCCATTTGAAATGGGTTCAATACCAGCTACTACGTATTATCCAACTCATTTCATGCGTGGCACTCAGTTAAACGTGGCTAATGGTATCAAAAAAGTCGAAGACTTGTCTTCAGATGACTTCTTGAGATGTGCGGCGGAATCAGATGATGTTATTGTTAATGCATCAATAGTATCTTCTATTAAAGTCACAGCTGGAAGTGTCACACTTGTATTCGAAACAGGACTCGAACGGCAACAGGTATGATCGTTTTGACTCAGAAAATGTCACCGTTTTCTCGATACTTGTTAGAATTTTTCGGGGGTTTAAACAAGTCGAACACAGAAAACAAAAAGAAAATCGTTTATTGGTCTATGGGTTGTATTCAATTGGAAGATTCTTACGGCGGACCATACCATCTCCTTGGAACCATTCACGACGGAACTGCTTGGCAGCACCATCCGGAGTGTTGGTCCACTCAACAGTGATACGATCGTTGTTGGTGTCCTCCTGTCCATAAGCAAAGGCATCACAGGAAACAGCCAAAAGAACAGCCTCCTTTGGGTCGAGAACTCCACATGGTGGATCAACTCCGAGTCTCTTCATGTTGGTGGTCTTGATTCCATATCCAATGCGACGAGCCGACGAGTTGATCACCTTGATGTGATAAGTGTGCTTGTCATCGTATGGAGCATTGAAAACGATCTTGGCGTTTGGCTGGGTTTGGATGTCTCCTGGCGGAACGGATTGAGCCATGGCGGTTGTTGAAGGAGCTTTTGCTTCTTTGATTCTCTCTTCAAATCCATCTTCTTTTATACGGTGTTCTTATCAGTGCTCTAGATCTTTGTTCCAGATCCCTAGTTTAATATAAAAAGGTGGTCACGCAAATAATCGTTTTGACGTGTTAGAATTATCATGATAAATGCATGTTTTTATCAGGTGCAACTGAGATGTCAAATCGAGCATCCTTTCTTTGTACTTGGAAAGGGATGGAGTAGCTGCAATCCACGGAAAAGCGGAGAAAACTATGGATTAGACTGTGAAATGCTTCAGGTGTTTTGGAATTTATTGAAGAAATACAAGGAAATTCTTGATTTAGGTTGATGATGTTTGTATTGTTCTGACTAGAAAAGAAGACGAGAGAACGGCATGTGCCGTTGATATACTGACAGCTGAAAGAGAATTAGAACTGTTCAGTAGAAGAGCAGCACAAAGAGAACAGCTTGTCGAGGTGTATTATGAGGTTTGGCCAAAACGAATGCGAAAATCTATTTTCAAAATTTCAGCACATTTCCGGTCGCACTTCTGCTCCTCCTGAGAGGATATTGACTCATCCACCAACATCGCATAGACAACGACATACATCTGAATAAATGTTTATTAATGTTTCGATTCAATTTTATAAAGGTTTTTTTCTTTTTTTTCAAATTTATTGTTTCTTTGTGAATGTTTCCATAACATGGCCAAGCATGACCAATTCTTGAAAATAGAGCAGTGTGCGTCGGATGGACTGTTCAATGTGCATTCTACCGTGACCGTGTTCGCACACATTTTCTTGACTCGTTGACACTTGTGACTGGTCTCTATTTCTTTGCCTCTCAGCTGCTTCATCGATTCGTGACGTCTTCTAATACCAAAAAAATTAATCTGGAATCCATTAACACAACTAATAGAAGCTGTCGAAATGCCCGGACCTCTCCTCAAGAAATGCTTCAACTGCCGTATGTTCCTCACGGAAGAGGTTATCAAGTTGGTTACTTATTCGTTAAAACTAGCTTCAAACAATCTTATTTAGCTCTTCGCAGTGCCTGAAGTGTCAAAAAAACGAGGCTAAATATGGAAAAGTAAGGAAGAAATTATAATGAAACCTCCAATACTCTGTTTTCATTTTCTAGCCTGGAACATGTGAATATTGTAAATTGAATGCCGCTTTCCACGATCAGAAATGTGTTTGGTGCTCACACGCAGAACGGAAGTTTGGAACCCCGTTCACATGCGCCAATTGCCAGTTGAGATGTGCATTCCCTCGGAGAGATTGTGACAAGGTTGAAGTGCAAAGTTCCTATAAAACTTACATTCAACATTTAGGTCGAAGGAGCGGCTCTTCTTTGTCGGTTGTGTATTCTTCAAGCTCGTCACAATAACCAAACCGAGCTGGCTGGAGTTCCAGTACCACCTGAAAAACCTGAAAAATCTGGCGAAGGTACATCTTCGGAGCATCGTGATCGTGATCGAAGCAAGCGTCATCAATCATCTTCTCAGCGTCCAAAGGGAAAAGATGGTAAAGATCATCACCGCCGAGATGATAAACGTCACCGTGAATCAGGACATCGTTCGGGACAAAAACGTCGTCATCCGGATGAGGCGAACAACAACTCCAATAATGGTGCTTCTTCATCTATCACACCTCCATTGATGCTTAACAATGAAAATGGCAGTGGCTTCCCGCCGTTCGGAGAACGGGATCATGGAGATAACATTGTGAAGCAGCAGAAAATGGAAGATGAAATTCGTCGGCTTAAAACTCTTGTTCAGGAGAAGGACGCAGCCATATTTGATAAAGATAAGCAGGTTCGTAACTTGATAATAAAAACAACTTATCAAAAATAATCTCTTCATTCTTCCAGTTTCATTGAATTATGCTATTGTTTTTCAGATTAGTACATTGAAAGCCGAGCAGTTTAACCTCGAAAAGAAGCATCGCGAACGAGTTCAGCAGCTGATCAAGGAGAAAGAAGACAGTATTCGAGCAATCGAACTCGTGCGAAACTCAAAGAGCTCAAAGAAAAACTGATGCTCACTATCACATTACACCATCATATTTAACTAACATTTTTTCTGTAACTTATTTTTCTAGTCAAACTACTAATGGTCAATAATTCAAAAATCTTGTCATGATGCCATACCTTTTTTTCTAACTTGGAATTCATTCCTTGGTTTATAATATTTTAAGTTCTAATATTTCCTTAGTTTGTCCCAAAGTGATCCTTGTCCCTAATGCTCCCCGGTTGACCCGGTTTACATCACACGTCTATTAATAGTACGTAGTCATTTTGCATATGTTTCATCACAACCTACTTATTTGGTTTGACATTTCTTTTCTCTGTAATATTTCCTGTGTGAAAACCATCTGTAAAGTGCAAGATATCCAAGCTCTTCCTATCCCGTTTAGTTTTTCTTTCCTACGTTTCTCTCCCGTTTCGTCAATAAACCTTTGATTAAATAACGTGAACAACAATCAAGATAAGATCTCAAAAAGAAAAAAAACAAATGCATAAATAGTCGAGCGTGTTGTGCAAAAAACTTTAATTGCGGCTTCGGTGTCATTTCTCTGGAGAAGAGCGACGAACGGAATAAAGTGTTTTTTTATCTAAATAAAAAATGAACAGTGAGTATTCAATTGTTAGAAGTATTCGACGACCATTATCAACAGGCAAACGTTCACAAAGAAGTACAAGAACAAAGAAAAAGAAGGCCGAAGAGGAGAAGACAGCAGCTTCAACGAACAAGAAAACTCTATTCTCTCATCGTGGAAAGAATGAAACGAATCCAGAAGAGACTGAAGCTTTTGCGGTACAATTTGAATTGATTGAATTGGGTGTGAAGTATTTCATTCCAGAATATCTGTCGCTGTCTCATTGAACATCGTTGGTATCACGGCGTGATGCCACGTGGTGAGATCAGTACTCTTTTGGAGGAAGAAGGAGATTTCTGTGTTCGTAAGACTACTGAAAAAGGAAAACCAATCGTCTGCATTTCTGTGAAATGTCAAAAAGAAGTCCGTCATTTCCCATTAGTCTTCGAAAATGGTCAATGGACACTGAAAAATGTAACGGCTCAATTTATATTGTCCTTCAAATATTGATTCATTTTAGTTGATCAAGACTCGTCGTTTCTACGAAGTGGTTGAATTGTTGAATGCTCTTGTCTCTGAGAAGATTCCATTGTCTGGTGCAATTCTGATTCGTGCTGTTCCACGTCCCGATTACTATATCCCTCATAGTGATATTTCTCTGATCTGTAAACTTGGAGAAGGTGCATTTGGGGAAGTATGGAAGGGATCGTTGAAACGTACTGATGATGATAAAATGAAGAAAATGGAAGAGAAATCAGGAGCTGGTCTTTCAGAGAAGAGCAAATCCAGATTGTATGTTGCTGTGAAAAAGATGAAGGGAAATGCCACGAAAGCGATGACTGAGGAGTTTGTCTTGGTTAGCTAGATCAAAAGATATTTATTCATCAAGTAACTTTTTTTAAGGAAGCCAAACTCATGCGTCAACTTGTCCATCCAAATATTGTGACAGTTTATGGAGTCGCTCCATCTGAAGAGCCTCTTATGATTGTTCTGGAACTTGCTGCCAACGGATGCCTTAAATCTTATGTTGCCAAGTATCAATGTCCAGTTGATCAATTATTGCAGTTCACTGCTGATGCTGCTCGTGGAATGGCTTATTTGTCTTCGAAACTCGTTATTCATCGCGATTTGGCTGCTCGCAACTTGCTTCTTGGATCGGCTGTTGAGGTGAAAATTTCTGATTTCGGGTTATCTTCTTCTGGAAAAACGGAGGTGAAAGTCAAACAGATGAAAGTTCCGATTCGTTGGCTTGCTCCGGAAGTTCTTGAAGAGGTACGACATTTTCTAGTTTCATTCTTCTAAAATTGTATTCAGGGAGTCTTTACAACCAAGACAGACGTCTGGGCATATGCTGTTACTCTCTGGGAAATCTTCACTCGTTGTCAATCGGATCCATATCCAGGTCTCACAAATCAACAGGCTAAAGATTTGATTCGTGGAGATGCTCTTCCAATGAGTCCACCAGAAGGAACACCGCCTATTGTGGTTAAGATAATGGAGGACTGTTTCACAAAGGTTTTTTACAGTACCTGATTCTCAAGAGTTTACAATTTTCAGAACCCTGATGAGCGTCCATCATTCATGGCCATTCTGAAACGTCTCTGTCCTGAAGAAGATCTCACAGCCTACGAACCGAAATCACTTGCTCAATCTCAAAGTAGTCCTGCGAAGAAATCGAGTGCACCATCTGCTGAACCATTGTCATCTCGTAGTAAAAGACCTGCTAGAAAATAGGATTCCTACTGTCCATGAATCTCGTATTTTCATTCATGAAACCAATGAATTTTTTTGAAAATTCGATGTTTTCGGAGTTATTACAGATTAAAGAACCGTCTCTCAGGAACTAGAAACTTGTATACTCTGAGCTCACAAGAGTGGAGTACTGTAGTTGATATTACTAAAATTTCTAATTGTTTGTATTCCAATTTAAAAAGCAATATTTCCAGTTGATCTACGTTCAATTTACATAACGATGAACACAAACTATTTTTGATCTACCGAAGAAACACAAATCGATTTATTAGACAAAGTAGTCCGCGTTTTCACCTGCAATTTTTTTATTCACCATCATGTCGACGCCTTCTGAAGAACGTCCGTTATCTTACCCCGCTCTATTATCAGTTTTGAAAAAAATGAATTACGATAAAAGGTTAGATTTATTCGTTAAACTCAAATCTCCAAATTATATGTTTTCAGATCGGAAATAGCAGTTGTCTCACCGGAAATTTGTAAAATTCATAAACGCATTGGATATTCGTTGAAATCGTTATCATTCATTCAGGAGCATGGAAAAGTTGACGAAAATGGAATACCGGAAGAAGTTGGTACTGGAGAAGTACATGTTGAATCGATCAAGTACCGCTTTGAACATAATCCAGAAACCAACAAAGTAGAGGTGGAATGCTCATTGACACCTGAAAAGAAGTTATTAGTTGAAGACATTTCCATTGCTAGAAGATATTTTCATCACTTTTTGACAACTTCCAAACAACCTGTTCAACAACTTTTTCTGACGGTACGTTTCCCAGGTTACTGTATTTTCAAATTCTTCCATCGTTCAGGAATGTGATCGTCCATTCCGGAATATGATTGGATTACAGAACACTCGCATAAAATGGAATTTGAGTGGAGCTAGAGAGTTTCCACTATTTCAAGATTTTCCAGAAAATCACATTTTCGAGAAGCTCGAGTTATCTGGTTACGGAACCCTTTTACTGACAGAAAAGCAGGTATGAAGAAACATCTTGACACTGATGATGGTTTTATTCAGGTTAAAAACTGCAAACACCTTGTTTTGAGAAAGGAAGAGATATACTCGGAATACGTCATTGGAAACGAAGAAAGGACAATCAGAAATCACTATTGCACTCTGAACAACAGCATATTAGAGCTCTATTTGGGTCTCAATCATATGGAATCTTTCCTCCTTCTTTGTGAAGTAAGTACCTTCCTTACCTTGATTCAGAACTGAATCGAATGTATTACCTTCAGCATATTCTTGTGGATACTTTTCAAATCGGCTCATCGTTCACTGCCTTTTTCAAGAAGACCGGGTATCTAAAGAACTATGTTTGGAACTCTCTACTTGAACGGTTTGATCGTGCAGTAGAAGGCGTTTTGAAGCAAGGAGAATGTGTTGTTTTGCGAATGGAAAATGATCATATCATTGCTGTATTCACCAATTACTATGGGAATGATGACATGTATAGGGAGAGTTACACAGTTGTTAAACTGAAAAGAAATTTGGAATATGAACCTGAATTGTCTAGAGAATCCTGATCAAGCCAGTTCTAAATATTTTATGATGAGTTCACATATAATCTATCTCGTTTTTATTCTTTAGCCTTCTTGTTGTATGATTTTTTCCCTTCACTCTGCATTACTTTTTCAAGAATATGAACTTATTATTATTTTTCTTTTTAGTGTATCTGGAATAAAATTCACGTGACCCACAAGAAAATCATTTAAAACGTGAACTTTGAATTATCGACGTGACCCGAGAGAGGCCACGTTAAAAGTTCGTGCACTATTTTTTTTTATTCGAACGTAACTTTCTCGTCATTTTCATCAAACCTGACCCGGAAAATGCACCAACAACACTGCTTTTTTCATTCGGACCCACGTGGAATACCCACAGTACCACCACATTTTGCAATGTTCATCTCACCCTTCAAAGGAACATATCACAATAGAGTAAATGGGTCCCGGCAGGAGATACGGTAAGAGAGCGCCAACGTGACGGATTCAAATGGCGCTGGTTTGGCTGGACTTTTCTCGTTTTTCAGCGCGTTTACTGGCAGACCCATCGGAAGTTTCGATCGGAGATATCCTTCCAGTTTTGTCGCCAACATGATTATGGCTCAACAGCAGAAAAATGCAGAACAAATCGGTAAGAAGAGAGATAGCAAGATTATCACCGACGAGTAAATGTGACATTCATGAAAACTGAGGAATTCAATATTATTCTATTTTGCAGAAGAAAATGTTCGACAGAGCCGGTCTCCATCAGTCGACTCTGTAAGCCGATTGCACCAGCAAAGTGGGGGCTTTGCATCGCACAGTCATCAGCCAAATCAGCAGAACTCGCAACAACTGCACTCAGAACGGCGGGGAAGTTTTTCAAAAGACGGAAGTATGGGTTTTTATCAACAAAATCCGAATAATGGTGGATTCAGAAGACGTGAGTCTTAAAGAACAATCCGATAGCCTGACTTTTTGATTTCAGAAAGTTTCAATCAGCGCAACAGTCGGAGTAATCAAAGAAGCTACCAACAAAATGGAGAGTTCTCCAACAACAATTTTCAACAAGGATTTCAGTCAAAGCAACAGAGAAGCTATCAGAAGTGCGTTTAGTGAAATGATAATGTCAATTTCACTGAAAAGTTTACAGTTTTTCTCAACATCAGTCCAAGTATAACCATTATTTTCACCAACAGAGGAATGTGTTCAATTCTACACAAGGTAATAATAAAATACGCTTTTTAAGACAAAAGTTACTTTTTTAAAAAAATATTTTTTTTTCTTGCTTCTCATCTCTTATCAACCTCTCAGAATATGGCTCATATTCCGCCCGACGACCTTCTCCATCGTCGCCATCTTCCCCCACTCCTTCGACGGGAAATTTCCACTCCAATAGATCAACAATTCCTCCACCAATCCTACTCCGTCATGTTGATCCGAATCACGAGAAGCCGTTCAGTGGATCGGGAAGTGAACAAGAACAACACCATGACGCCAAAATTCACCAATATAGGTCTGCCGGTACTGCACCCGGTGGATTTTCGAATTGGTTTGTTTGGCTTCATTTTAAATACATTTTTCTTTAATTATAAATATTTCAGTTCTTCTCCTTATAAACAACCACCCCCTCAGCCACCATCCACCCCTTCATCTTCTGATAAACGCGGTGATATGGATGAGTGGCCTTCACGATTTCAGCAAGCATCATCTGGTCCTCAGAATCAAATCAGACGGGGTAAAACTTTCAACAATAGAATCTACACTCTTTTTTTAGTCAATCTCTATTTTAAATCATCTAGGGCAAATCGAGAATTTACCACCTCCAATTGAGCTACAAAGAAAAAATCCTGTACCATCGCTTCCCATTGACATTAGCTCAAACAGTCAACCAACAACACCTTCGTCCTTCGAGAGAGCGGCCCAATTTAGAGGTTTGTTTCGAGAAATGGGATTCATGTCGATTTCTTGAAACATGTTTATATTTCATTTGTAGCAGCACTAAAAGACCCTCAATCGGTGGACAGTGTTGACGCCAAGCATCCTTGTTTTGCTGATGAGCGCATGCAGAATGCGCTTCATGGGTAAGTTTTTTTTTTGGTTTAACAGCGCTTCTGCATCGGTTTCCCACAATTATTAGCAACCATCACCTCTGCCTTTGTGGCCCACAGCTAACAATAACACGACAGGAATCTGTCCTCTGCCCTGCCGTTTCATTTGTTCGCCTGCGTGACGTCTCTTTTTTCGTTGTACTGTATAGAGAGTGAGAGAGAAGATGTTCATCATATTTTCCTTCTTTTATTTGAACATAACCAGTTCATCTCTAGCAATAATAAACTGAAAGATTGTGGATGTTGGAAGGGAGGAATGATGTGTCTAAAGACATATTTGAGATATTTGATTCAAGAAATTTTTAGAGTCTGGATTCATTGATAACGCAAGAGACTTGGGATTTTTTGCTTGACTTGGTGAAAAATATTCATTCATCAGTGGTGATTTAGCTTTATTCAGTAAATCAAGTGTTCGTTCCTGGATCAATAGTTATCTGGAGATTTGAAGTTTCATCATTCTCAGTAAAACGGTTTTGCCATTTTACTCAATTTGTTTCCGGGTTTTATCTGATTTAGCTATGCTGACAGGCTAACGTACTTACTACTTTGTTGTTGATGTACAAAAAAGGAAGGAAAACGTTTGTGTTCTTTTTTCATTTTTCCCTTACATGGTAACGCCTCCAAAGACTGACACCATGTTATCAACGTTTCTAGGCATCTCATTCTTTCGTTTCTCGCTCGAATCGACCGCGCCTCGATTTTAGTTTTTAACTATTTATTTCCATGTTCGAATCACTCATGAGGCTCTCTGTGGTTCATTCGTTCAGTTTTAATTGTTGCATGGAGTTCATGTTACATTACTGCGTGAAGATATTTAGGGAATAAGATCAGATGCAGGTGGAACGAAGATATTGATGCGATTTGCCCGTTCACTTTACACATCTTCGCTCATTCACTCTTTCACGGCAGTTTTCATCACGGAAAGAGTGAAAATCTGCAGTCCTCCTTCTTTTGCTTCTCTTCTTTCTCTGTCCTTTTTATTATTATTGTTAGAAATGACAGCTGAGGGCAGGATACGAGACAGTGGAAGGGCGTGTAAATGTAATACATATCTTCTAGTATGTACGTTCTTATACATTTACGTCGTTTTCGAAGATAGATCATAAAATAATTTCCTTAGTACACTTATGATTTCAGTTTTGATTACTGTAGCATTGAAGTTTTAGTGATTCTTGGGCTTATAATCTCCAAATCATCAATTTCGAATTTGACAAGCTTGCAGTACAAAATAAGGATGATAAATATAGCTCCTGTTTCGTTTTAATCCAAGGTGATTATCTTCCACCTGAACAGTTTGCTATTTGTTCTAGAATTGTTGATTGTGGTTTTCAAAACCTCGTTCGTTCTCGTTTCTCCTACATTTTCCTTTTCGAATACCATTTGCAGCTGTTTAAACCTTAATAGGCGAACGGTGGTTTTTGCTTCTTTTTTGAGGAATTCGGTGACGCTTTGTGGATACAAATGGCCCCGAAAAAAAAGATGCACACATTGAAAAAATGCTATAGTCATTCAAAAAGGGTATAGAGTAAAAAAGGGCATTTGAAATATTTTGAAGCTCAGATGGCTTGAATTAGCAATTGGCGGATTGAAAAAAAATCCAATTTTTTGTGAGATAATTGTGAGTACAAGTTTTTACAGTTCAAAAGCAGTAAGACCCTAGAAATATTATCAAACTATTCAGTAAATGAAAAAATTGTCATAAAACTGGATTTTCATTCGGTATTTAGTGCTCGTTAGAAACTCTTTCCGCGATTACTGTCGCGTTAAGAGTACTCCTCGATATCCCTCACTGTCTTTGACGCAAGAGTGTGTTGATTTTTTCTCGCCCTTACCGCTTAGATCATTGCCCTCCTCATCGAAAGCTGAGAAGGAAACGGGATGGACGCAATGCTTTACGTGCATTTTCGCCAGGTTTCTTTTTTCTTTCCGCCTATCTCTCTAAATTTCTATCTGTGATCTCGGTTTTTTTTCTCGTAGGGAGAAGAACACACATAACGTTTTGTTAGTGTTTTTCTGTTTTCTTTCTTCGACTCTTTGGATCTGAAGATTTTGAAGTAGAGGCTAGAGATTGTTTGAAATAAAAATATGTTTTGAGATTTCTGTTATTTTGAGTTATTTTTCTCACTCGTGAAAACTCAGAGCATTCCAGAGAAAACTCGGAGCATTTTTTGAATAGAGTTTCTACCAGTTTGCACCCTACAATGTTGTACTAGAAATCACTTCCATATCTTTTTGTTGAGTTCGCTTGTTCACTTAGTGTTTATGTGCAAATAGTCGGAAGAGGAGCAAAACTTGTCACCCAACGTTATCTACCTTCGTTCGTTTTAATTCCAATCCTACCTTTTTTCATGTTACATTTATATCCTAGAATTGATTGTGAAATTACTAATTTCCATCCGTCTTATTTTTCGATTTTTTTTCTGTAAAAGACATAACGATTGCGGAATGTCAATCAGAACGATAATTTCGCTTTTCTTCTTTCATCTCTAAGTGTACTAAAACTGAACTGACTAAAATCAGATGACCACAACATAACTTGGTTCAAATTTATTAAATACCACGTGAAGGCTATAGCGGAAGTTCTCAAGCCTAGTTGGGTTGCTGTTTCTGTTCAATGAAGATAGTCAATTGAACCTTTAAACGTAGTAACAAGGAAATGGCCTTGTGTTCAGTTTAATAGTTTGATTTGACATATCTGAAGTCCTGATGTGTTTCGTTCCCATTCAGTTGGAATTTTCGAAAGTTTTGCAGCTCGTTTTTGATCGGCAACATAATAGTCAAAGTGGATGAAGACAAAGCTACCGTGTTAGGTCAACTTCGGCATGTGTGTAAATACGGGCACACAGATCCCACTTTTTCATTTTTTGTTGTGTTTTCAACTGTTTTGTAATTGTGGGCGATTGGCAATGTGTGAGAATGGTGCGCATAACGCAACAAACAGTTTCATTCACATTCCTTTGTTTTCTCTTCGCAGAGCACTGTAGATGAAATACATCATAAAAGCCCCACGTGGCTCGAGTTTGCTCACCTGAATCAGAGAGACGATTTGCCAGCCAGTGCAGCCATTCAACACCTTATTTGACAGCTGCCTCTGTTAAACAATATCTAGATTAGAATAGATTTTCTATAATGTTTTCTTCGTAAATCTAAAAACAGTTCTGTCGTTTCACAAAAATTTTCGAGACTAGTTTATGTCTCAGGTTGCATTTGAACACAAAATTATTTGATTTTGTTTATTGTTTTCAGAACCATATTTATGTTCAACTTTGATTTTTCGCTGTTTCACTGACCTTCCTATTCTATCTGAACTTTGGTTTTGACTTTTTTGGAACAGTTACTCTTACTTTACGGCGGGGCGACTCAATCATTCATATGCAAATGTAACATTCACCCAATGTTGTAATTCGTTTTTTCTGTCTATCCGAAAAACACATTTGCTCACAAAAAGAGACAGTGAGAGGGTGAGAAACTGGTCTCTTTGCTGTGCCTAGTCTTGCTCCTCCGCACTTTTCTTGTCAATGTCTATTTCTCTTTGTCCTATATACTATGTTGTACTGATCCTAGAGACTGGACCGTACGCCCTGATTGACTATCGATGACGACTTTTCAAAGAAGAGAGAAACATCGAAGGGATAGACAAATCTAGAGGGTCGAAAGAGAACGGTGCTTCTTTATTTGCAAAAAAATTTCAAAAATTTCAATAGTTAGAAAAATAAACATGTTGGATAGGAAAAAATTTTAAAATTTTCATAAAATAACACTTTGAATGTAAAACTGCAAAGAAGGATCGAAAGCATTCAAAAGCCTGCTTCCTCATCATTTAAATTTGTTTCAACGCCATTATCAACTTTCTTGTTTCCGTTTGTCACACAAGCTGCCTAGTTTCACTTTTGTTTCCTCCTCTCCCTCGTAAGTTTTGATTTTTTTTCCTTATCTATATGTGTACGTGAATTCATTACCTTGATGGTTTAACTTCTTTATTGACAAACCATAGTATTCGAGTTTACACAAAAAAGTTTTTGAACATTATATTCGGTACAAAGTTGTTTTCTTAATTAAGAGTAAGACTATCTGTTAGTAATTGAATCCCGTTCCAAAGTTATTCACTGGTTTTTTCACCGCGAAAAAAACCATAATCAAATAACTTCTGCTCCGTTCTGCTTTTCAAACTTTTTGAAGTTTGTTGTTGGCGTCGAAGTGTCGACCATCGATAATCCAATCAGTTTACCGCTTTCACTTTCCCTGTGAATATTGACACTTCTTGGTCCGACCCGTCAATTTCCTCTATCTTTTCTCGGTATTTCTTGTCCATTTTGTGAGGTTGATGACCATTTCCATTCAGTGATTGTACTGTTAGGTTTCTTCTGCACTGTCCGTTATCCTTGGTTTCCGCACGTTTTTAAATCATCTCTTTTTGCATTTTTACAATGTCAAGTATTCTTCTAGAACATCATTTCGATTGGGTGCGCTGCATTTGCTTCCAGCCATGCCTCTCTCCACGGGTTCCATCGATTCTGGTTTCTTCGGGTGTGCTACTGATGACTCCTTGAAAAAGGAGGACTCGCAAGATCTTCAAAAAACAATGCCTCTTTCCATGACTGACGAGGAAGAAACTTCGTCAACGTCATCTTCGGGGTTTTCCCGTAATCAGCTCCTCCTGGAGTGATGGATTCTTCTTCGAT
>GL379898.1:4468-23408 GCA_000143925.2 Caenorhabditis brenneri | reverse complement strand
GGGCTTGTTCCTCACCAGCAATTTTTTACCAGTTAATGGCAATTGATGTGCTGGAGTACATCAATTTTTAGAACGGTTAGAACAGGCATAACTTTCGGCATACATGCCTTAACTGCTTTAATAACCTTTTTATGTGTTATCAACGTATTTTCTATATTTTCAGTGTCTCACCACAAGTAAAATCACAAAGCCAGCAGCCTGTTATGCCAATCCAAAATGATCGAGAAGCGTCGGCTTCAATGGAGCAACTGAAATCATTACAACTCCATCGTCATTGGCATCAACATATTCCACCTTTCCCATGTAAGAACAGAAATAATATATTCAGACATCGGTTGAATTTTCGATTTTCCAGTTAGTGCATACATACCGATCCCAATAGATCCAATTCGAGTAATGAAGAGTAGAGAACAACACCAACAGTTCTTGCAGCAACAAATGAATTCGCAGAGAGTCCCCTGTTACAACGAACATTCACCTGCTGTGAGTTTTTAAAGTGAATGACCGGAATGGACGAAATTTTTCAGGAAAAACGAGATTCATCAAATGATTCACGATGCAGTAGTGCAGTGAATCCGGAAGCAGTGGCACAGATTATAGATGAGTTGGACGAAGAGGTTACAGGAGCTGATCTCGACAGAACACCTATCAATGAGAACATAAAACCCAAAAAAAATGACTCGGTCCAGCGGACGCACGAGCAATCGAGGCCTCAAGGTCAGTTATCTAGCTACTTATTTTGGAAAGTTTTTACAATGTGAAATGCTCGCAATACTAACAATTACTGAGAATGTACCTAGTTAGTATATTAAATTCGGAAATTGGAATGATATAAGAATGTTTGTTACGAGTACGGATTCAGAGTTTCAAGTTTTGCATTGATTTCAAGTGTACCATCAAATGTTTTTGAGATTCAGGCAATACCCTAACTTTCTTTCAATATTTCAAAATGACTTCTGACGTACTTCATTTTCCGAAGCCGTTTTTAGGCCTTACTATTACCCATGTCATTACTATCTATCAATCTTCGAAGAGGTCCTCTGTCTTTTACTCACTTTTTCTAATGTGTCAACTATCGCTCACCTATACTATCTCACTCTGCTTCTCCACAAACAGCATAATGTCTCAATTTCGGATCACTAACTGATTGGCCGCTCTCTGTCTTTCTCTCTCTCCGTATTGTTCCATCACACTCTTCGATTTGACGTACTATTTCTGTGGCCGTCTACCGTTTCCCTCGGTTGTCTAACTTCTCTGATTCTCTTCTTCTCTCTTTCTCTACTCGCTTCCTCGATGCTGCGCCACCGCACTACACAGGTTTTTCTGCACTCTGTTGCGATTGAAATAAGTTTTATCCTTTTTGTTCCTCTGACATCGGACCAAAATTTATTTTGTTGCTTTTTTCGGAATCCTCCTTAATTGGCCTATATTCCTATTCAAGTCTGATTTCTATAACCAGCTTGTAGAAATCAAGAAAATTAGTTTTAGGCCAGTGACATTTTACCTAAAAATTGAAAACTATTTTGACTTCTGAGAAACTTCGAATCTGAAAAATTAAATGATAGAAATACTTCCATTTAATCGATTATTTCGTCCTGATTCAAAAAGCTTGATCGTATCGTTTTGATAAAAAAAAATCGAGTATGTAAGTTGTTAGGAATTCGAGAATTCTAATTTCTTCTGAAAAAAATATTTTTGAAAAAAGAAGAAGCGCAAGCCAATCTCATCCCATAACCATTCTGTTCTCATTATTTAGGTTTTCTGAAAGGGTTCCCATATTTTTCTGGCCATCTTTTTTGCTGCGCTCATTTATATCCGCCCCTCATTCATCTTTTTTTTGTCGCTTCCCCGGCGTCTTTTTCTTCATATTCTCAACAACCTTTTTGAAACATACAAGCACATATACGCCAATTATTCGAAGAAAGCATTCAGATATTTTAAAAACGTCAATCGTCCAGTTGCATTTTTTTTGTGAGAAGGTGGTGAGCAGAAACTTTCCTCAAATTAAAAAAAACTATTTATACAAATTTAGCTTTTTTCATTTCCCTGTCTTTTTTCTTGTTTCGAAAAATTTTATTACTCACTCGCTAGTGCAATTATAGTAATTTTGTTATCGAGTTTCATTATAAAGAAAATCCAAAGATGTATTCATTAGCTCAAAAACCTCGCTTGTTTGTGATTGGCATCTAATTGACATAAACTCGTGCTCTTTTCTCGGTTTCATCGTATTTGTTGACACGTTTGTATCATGTGAGTTTGTTAGTGATATTAGTACGCTGATAATCACTGAACGTTGTCGACTTAGCCATAGAACCTGAACTTTAATATTTCGAGATAACTGAACGACTTCAGAAGTTTTAAATTTGTGGAAACATTACTACATCGAAAAAGCAATTGTTCGGGACTTCATACGAAGTGTACTAAAATATTTGGACCTTTGCTCTTTTTCTATCCCTTTTCGAATCTCTTTTCTTCATCATTTTACCCTGAGATACAAATAATAATCGTTTCAATGGCTCAGCTGATATTTTATTGTTGTGCATTCTCAGAGGAAATTATTCTAAAATCTCATATTTTACGATCAGCATCATAACTTTGCGAGACATTTCATTTCTCCACATTATGTCTTTTCTGTCATACAAGTTAGGCCCACTTTGGCAATGAGTGAGAGGGGTACATCGTATAAACTTTTTGCGCCCGTCTTTCTGTCACCTGGCCTTTGGCGTGCCCCCTATTTCGTTTTTTCTTCATTCCGTTGCCTCGATCGGCCGCTCGTCAAGCCCTCCCATATGTGTTCCTGTCTTTTTCACTCTTCTCTCCTCGTGGGCTTTTGTTGGTTTTCTACTTTTTATGTGTTTCTTTCGATACGATTCTCCTTCGTAGGTGGACCATTTGAACACGAGATTTGAAAACAAAACCGGAAACAAACTTCATGAGAACCGGTTATATTATTCCAAGACAGTCTATACTTTTTTCATTATATCACAAAGCATAATCAGCTGATTGGAAGTATTAGCAATAAGACAAGTAAAAAGAAAAATTTATGTTTTGCTCGCTGACGAGAACTAATCCAGAAGTATGAATACACCTTGGGAGTATATGTATACGTACATATCCCTACTTCTCCACACCCATTTTTGCTTTGTTCTCGCGCGAGTTTACGAGTTTGTTGACGACCGTTTCTAGAACACGGAGGAAAAAAAGCAAGGATGTGAAGCATCATATGATGCACGTGTTTCCCCGTGTGTTCTTTCCCGTTTGAATGATGAAGTGATGACGATGATGATCTAGATTACATCGTTGTGATGGTTTTTCTTGTTGGCGGCCATCCAACTCTGGCTGCGTCAGTCACAGGTGGTCGGCCGACATTTCCGATTTACTAACTTGTATTGATCTTTCATCTGACCCTCGCAATCCTTAGAAGTAATTCATTAGTTTTACAGAAAATTAGGATTCAATAGAACACACAGCATGCTCTTTATCTCATGATCATTGTTTCTTTCGATTATACCTTCTCATCGTTTGCCTCTTTTTACACTCCGTCGTTTCTTTCTTTTTCAATCTAACGTTGCTTCATTAAGAAAGTAATTGTGACCTGTCGAATGAGCTAAAAGCTGGTACGGAGTTTGAATGCCGGCGACGATGTCATCGATGTCATGCGATGTTGCGCAAAGAGGAGAAGCATCTGTATCAGGAGAACCATCTCCTTCTCATCCATCGCCCTCTTCAAGAATTAGAAATGGATTTAATAGTACCGTTAACCACCATCATCACCACGAGTATGAGACTAAAACAAGTAAAAGAAAATATCATAACTCAATATCAACTCAATCATCCATCTCAACTACGACTTCACTAGAGAGAATTTCAACTTCGACATGTACATCATCATCATCAGAAACTTGCTTATCAAGAGCAGAGAAGCATATACAAACTATGCTGGCTTCTGATGAATCAACGGAAGACGATGATGGAGATGATGAAGATAGTGATCACTATGGTTATGAAGCTAATGGTTCTGGTAGTGAGCATGTTGAAGATGACAGAGATGGGGTAGAAGATGAGGAAGCCATAGAACCATTTGTTTCATCATGGTCATTTGCAATGGGAACTCAACGTTCTATGATTAGCTCTGTTGGAGAAAAAGCACCCAAGTCGAACGTGGAACCAATGGAAGACTGGGAGCTTGAAGTCGTCGAGAGAGCTCATAGGGATAGCCGCCTCGCTGAGCTTTACTCGGATCTCTCCTGGAGATTTTACACGCATCCACCAACTTCATTTTGTCTGGCTAGAGTTTTTATGCGTCATGGATTAACTGGAAATGAGGGTATTTCAGTGTGGAGTGAGTAACAAACCATAACTAATAATTTCACAAACCCGATTGAAATTAAACAGCATGAACAGAATGTGAACCTTCTAAAAATAATCATCATTGCTTTTTCAGAACTACCACGCAAAACCAATCGTCGTGACTCTGCTTGTTCAAATGTCTCGTCTACTTCTGGTCCTAGCTCACCGGTTCTCGATGAATCTACGCTCACCAAGATTTATCCAACTGACGAATACCGTGGAGGACGAGGAATGGCTTCTCCATCACCGCCAGCTGAACTTCTCTCGGAGCCATTGTCGAGAATGGACGTGGTTAGTTCTTCACATTTGTTCAAAAGCAAGACGAATGTTTTTCTTTCTTCCCCTTTTTTTCCTTTTTCTTTATAATGTACTCTTCTCTTCTCCCAACCTTGTCACCTGTGGCCTAGGCGGGTAGACGGACGCTCTTCGTCTAAACAAGAGAGGTTCAATCCTCGCGTTGGAATAACGACAATTGAGAAGGTGGTATTGCTCATTGAATGGCGATATCGCTGGTTATTTAGTCGAAAATTATACCGTCTCTTGGGATTGTCAGTTAACTATAATTTGTAGTGACTATGCCCGATAGATGAACAATTTCTAATTTTCTATTGAAAATTTTTTTTAGCTTGAAGGAGTGTTCATTCAACTATTCTATTTTCAGCTGAGTGAAAAGATATGGGATTATCATAACAAAGTATCCCAGACAGATGAGATGCTTCAAAGAAAACTTCATCTTCGCGATATGCTCTACACCGCAATCAGCCCAGTTTTCCCATGTAAGTCACACAAATGACTAGTATTTTTCAAAATTTCGCTAAATTTTCAGTGTCCGGACTTTATGTAGTTGGCTCTTCACTAAACGGTTTTGGTAATAACTCATCTGATATGGATCTCTGTTTAATGATCACAAATAAGGACTTGGATCAAAAGAATGACGCTGTAGTTGTTCTGAACCTCATCCTTTCAACTTTGCAATACGAGAAGTTCGTTGCAACTCAAAAATTGATTTTGGCCAAAGTTCCGATTCTTCGGATAAAATTTGCTGCACCATTTGATGATATCACTGTTGATCTGAATGCAAACAACTCGGTCGCTATTCGTAATACTCATCTTTTGTGCTACTATTCGTCTTGTAAGTTCTCTAGTTTTTGTTACTTTAATTTGTTTTCATTTCGCAGATGACTGGAGAGTTCGACCGTTGGTTTCAGTAGTAAAAGAGTGGGCGAAAAGGAAAGGGATCAATGACGCCAACAAATCAAGTTTTACTAGTTATTCACTCGTTCTTATGGTCATTCACTATTTGCAATGTATGAGTAACTGCTTATATTATCCAGAATTATCAGTCTTTTTTTATAGGTGGAACTCCTGCAAAAGTGCTTCCCAATTTGCAACAGTCATATCCTAATCGTTTCTCTAATCGAGTTGATGTTCGAACTCTTAACGTTACTATGCCATTGGAAGCAGTCCCTGACGATATTGACCCAATTCTTTCTGAAAAGACAACACTTGGAGAGTTGCTTATCGGATTCCTCGACTATTATGCGAATGAATTCAATTATGACCGAGATGCCATTTCTATTCGACAGGGTAGGAAAGTGGAACGGGCTGCACTAGCTGCTCGACCCAAAATGCATTTGAATAGTGAAGGAGATAAAGAGACTCCACCTCCGTCTTCTTCTGCTTCAACCTCTTCCCTACACAATGCTATGGGATCCGCAGCTCAAGCCATGGCAAATCCACATTTCTGGAGATCACAGTGGCGGTGCGTGTGCATAGAAGAGCCGTTCACAAACTCGAACACTGCTCATTCAATATACGATGAAATGGTGTTTGGTGCTATCAAAGAGGCGTTCCGTGAGGCTCACGGGGAACTTCAGCATAATCATGATTTGGATCGATTGTTGGATTGTGAACCAATAAAAGCCTCTACCACCAATACAGGGTTCGGTTTATAAAACTTTTCCAGAATCAATCGAATTGTATTTCAGAGCCACTGTTTTCTCTGCCAATTATACTGGAGAGCGACCTCTAGATCAACAACCAACATCTATTGCTTCAGCCAGTCTTCGTGCTTTAAATGTTGTCCCAGTGAGTAATGGTGGTGGTGGACACTATCACTATCAACAACAGTCTCATCAGCAATTGGCAAAGCCACAAAGACCGACAAGTAATCAAGGATTCCAAGGGGTTAGTTTGAATTTAATTCGTTGCGTTTCGCGTATCTATTACTCATTGATTGCTGAACTTGTCGGGGGACGAAGACAAACGGTTATGTTTTCAGAGCCATCACCGTGGAGGAAACAGCAGCAACCAGCAGAATCGGCGGTCATACAACAACCAGTCTTCCTCAGGCACAGGAAATTACGGAAATGGTACACGGTCGTCACGATCAATTGAGAGTTGCAAGGAAACGACTTCACCACAGCAATCGAATAGTAATCAACGTCAACAAGCCAATCAAAATCGTGGAACAGGAGCTTCCAAAGAAAATTTGGCTTCGGCAAATGCTGTGACAACATTGATAGAGAAGAAACAGATACAGAAGAAGGATGAAGGGTGAGCTCATTTCTTCAGAGAAAATTTTAGTTGAGTATTTTGTTTTAGAAATAGAACAAAGCGGTCGTCAAGAGTTCAATCACCGGAACTTCCAACAACATCTGATGTAGACAAAACACCATTGACACCAACAAAAGCAGTAGCTCAATGAGCTGAATTACCACTTTTACTCCTTGTCGTTCCTCATCATTTCGGTTCAAACAATGATGTGATGATTATGTTGTCTCATTCCATTAATCTCTCTCTCCATTCTTTTACACTAGTCATACGAATATTTGAATGATTCTCTTATTTCTTCCCATTTCTTCCTTGTAACATTCTTCACATTTCTCTAAACACAAAAATGCTGTCGCAATCTCTACTCCATTCGATTTACCTGTTTTGTTGGATTTCCAAGGATTTCTGTGTCCCATTCCTGATTTCTAGCACTTGTTCTTTGACTGTTTTGTTCTTTATTGATTGAGTTTGAAGCCTCTTCCTCTCTCTTTCTTTCCAAATTTGGAATCATCTATCATGTATGTGATGATCTCTATCATTTTATTTAGTTTCTTCAAACATTGGCCTTTTCACCCCCCACCCATCCAATCACACACAAAACCAACTCCCTGTATTTTTGACAAAAAGTTCAACACGAGGTACAAGTCGTCTCCGCTCCAAAATAGCTTTTTTTGTTCACTATCTTAATGACCCACTTTATATGTACAAATTTTACAAAAATCCAAAAAAAAATTGCAAAACTTTGAAAATCCCATTGATTTTTGCGAATTTTTCACAACACGTAGGCAATTAGTAGGTCCCCCAACCTGTAAATGTGCCTACGCTAAAGAAAACTACTGAAAACTTCCCATATCAATTTGATCAAAAAAACATTATTTCTTGTTCTTCTCTGTTCTTTTCTCCCCTTTCCCCACCCCTCTTAAATTTATTTTTCGTTTAGTCCTTTTTTTCTTATAGTTACAGTACCTCATCTAGAATCCAACCCCTTGTCTTTTATGAATGTACCATAAGGACTCAATGTCTCCTGCCTATCCCATAAATCCCCCAAAAACATTTTCCGGTATAAGTTTTTTCCGTTTTTCTCCCCTCTCTTCCTTTTGATTGCCTCCTTCCGCCCTTTTCAAATGTTTTGTAATTATTATATTATTTCTTTCTAAAAATGGGTGTTTTCTTATGCCTTCCTTTTTCAAAGGCTTCTCAGAATTTCATCAATTCTTGTCCTGTAATCGTTCTCTCTCGACCTGTCGCTTTTCTCTCTCTCTCTCTCTCGTTTTCTCTCGGTTTTCGGTTCGAATTTCACTTTAAGTTATGACACAAAACAATGATTTATAAATGAATGAGAAATCTGAATTTAATTTTTTTGTGTGGTAGGAGGGGACAGAATGAAAGTTTAGATGGGGTCAATTATAAATAATTATAGATACAAATTTTCAATAAAGATACAAATAGAGAGGAGGTACTTGGGGATTTTCTAACCCGCTTACAAACATTTTCACAGGTATTTACATAATTATAAAATTCAAATATCGTCGACAATCACATCATCTTCAATATCTTCCATCGGTGGAACTTCAACGTCTTCTCTTGTTGCCTGATGACGTTGACGTAGTTCTTGAGCTGCCATTTTATGATAATCACCATCCGAAAGGCATCTTCAAATATTCAAAAGGTTTTTTGAGAAATCCAAAAAGAAAAAGTGTAATTTACCTTCGAACATTTCGATGCGTTCCGAGTGCAGAGGGCGGAGCCTGAGTCTGATGACGAGTTGACATATGACGAGTTAGAACATCACGTCTTCTCTTAAAATTCAGAACATTCAAAATTCGAAAAAACAAGTTCCTAGAACTCACAGCAGAATAATTACAAACACAACAATGGTATGGTTTCTCATCAGTATGAGTCCTTCGATGAGTTCTCAAATGATCGGATCTCGAGAAGAAACGACCACAATCTTCGCATTTAAATGGTTTCTCTCCCGTATGACGACGTGTGTGACGGGATAAAATATCAGGTCGACGGAAGTCTTTTTCACATATAAAACAATAATATTGTCCTGGAACTGAACCGTCTGAAGCGACACCGGATGTCGATTCTCCAGATCCTCCTGTCGTTTCACTTTGACTATTTCGATTTGTGGATGATGAAGTGGATCCAGATGTCCCTAATCGAACACGTTGAAGGATTTCTTCTGCACTTTGATGGTGAGATGAAACTATTTCGAACGCTGATTTCTCGTGTTCTATGTTGAGTGCAACTCCTGAAAATGAGAATTTGATTACAGTAAGACCTATAACAGAGGTCTCCACATATCAGAGAGCATATCTCGGTTGTCGTTAGAAATATCAAAAAGTGTTAAATTAATAAAATATTTATAATGTATTGATAATCATTTCCGTAGTTGACCACATTTTGATATCTCTAAAGACAACTGAGATATGATGTTCTGAACATACGGTGGTATCTCTACTGCATGATCGTGTTCCTCTGTTCTTGTTCAGAGCAGCATATCTCGGTTGATATTGAAAATTTGAAGATGTGGTCAACTAAAGAAACGTTTAACAATACATTTTAAGCATTTCATCAGTTGAAAACTTTTTGATAACTTCAAAGGTAACAGAGATATGCTGTCCTGAATATATAGTAATCGATGGTTTTACGGTAGACTGAATTGGAGTTGATTAGCGCAGAATTTCTAAAAGTACTGCACCTTTTTGTAGGTTGTAACAAAGTTCTCTCTATACTGATTCCAATGGGTTACGGTATCTATAATATCTCACCTGGTGACAATCCGGGCGGTCCCGTTGAAGCGGTCGCTGGTGTTGAATTAGTCGAAGAACCAATGAACGGAATATGATCAAATGTGAACCTATTTTGATTTCTGAACACACAAATTATCACAATGAAAATCATGAGAATTTCCAAAATACCTGACTAGAGAAGAAGTGGAAGATGGTGTAGAAGAGAGTGAAAACGGAGATCCGTCATTGAAATTTAATGGAGATAAACCAGGTGGAGAGAGAGCAAGACTGCTAACTGATCCACCTGGCATTGGAGATGGAAACCCGATTCCTGGAGACGTCGAAAGGAAAAGTGTCGATTCAACTGTCAAGTCTTCATCGTCAGTGGCTTCTTCGCGGGGTGCTTGGTAGGCTACCCTGGAATAAGAGAAGATGAGAGGGAGTTTGGATCAAATTAGGATTCAGAAATTTAGGATCTTCTGATAAAAAAATCGTAACATGATGCTGGAAGGTGCTTAAAAATGTCTGATTATCGTAAAACTTTTGAGAGCAGTGGAAGTTACAGGTTTTCAAAATTCCGCATATTTTCAAATAATCAAGATATAGCGCTCCTTGTTGGAAGAAGTCTAACAGTACTGAAGCAATTCGAATGAAAGTGAAAATAAAAGACTTCAATCTAGTCAACCTAAATTCTCATTGAACTTTCGAATTATTGTATTTCAGATCAATATTAACATACCATGGCAACGAGGCCATCGCTGAGACGGGACGTCGTCGGAGCGGCGGATGCTGCAGCTGTCCGATGAAGATTGACGATTCTCCGACGACTTGATTCTAAAATCATAAATGTTTTGATTCTTCATCTAAGAGAGTAAAGAAGAGGAATGAAAAAGGAGTCAAAGGTCTCTTTTTGGAAGCCCTCAGGCAACTGAATACTAATGAAATGAGAGAAAAAATTCATCATTTTTTTCTTATTTTTCCTCTTTTTATTAACTTAACTGGGAGGTTACAATGACGTAAATCACTCGTGTTTTCCAGAGGATTTTCAGATTTCAAGAAAAAAGATTTATGACCCAAAAAACAGTTCATAGAAAATATGATATCATCTAACGTAATTTTGTAAAATCGAATAAAAACCATTCCCTCTGTAAGACTATAAAAGTATCGGAATGAAAATCGAAAGTGAGAAGGGCAGAAATACTGGAAACTTTCTTTTTCGAGCACGCGGGGGTGGGTGGTGGCTCTTTGGCACTGTTCGAAATAGTATTCAAAATGAAGAGTCTCAGAGAAAAACAAAATTGCTTATCAGAAAAAAAGAGACTGTCCCCCCTCAAAAAAGGGGTTATCTGTGCAAAAAATGGGGGCGCCGAAGGAATCGAAGGAATCATCGAAAGGTTGGCTGGGTGTGAATGAAGAGTAAATTTATCAGAAACAAATTATCACGAATTTCTGCAAAATTTGATGAAGAAAGTGAGAGAATTGGAGGAGAAGAGAGAAGGTATTGTTGTCTGGAGAGAGAGAATGATTTTTTGTTTGGAAGGGTGAGAAACTGGGGAAAATTCAGAATGGAGGAGGAGTTGTTTTCTGTTGGGGAGCGACAAAAAACTGTATAGTTCTGTAATTCGATTTGCTTTGGGACCATAAAAAACAATGACTATACAACTCGACTTTTGGTTACTGTAACATTCCAAAAAACAAAAGAAAGGATCTTATTGGAACTCAGAATAGGAAAACTCAAGAAACAAATGCTCTGTTCCTTGAACATCCTTACTGCTCCAGGTAAAAAATTCCAAGGGTCATTTTAATTTCGAGGAATATGTGAAGATCATTGTGAGCACTTTCCTTAAATGATTTTGTAATAATGTGGCGGTTACAGGAACGTTCAAAAGTATGGAAATCCTCTCATTTCTCAGCTGATTTTAGCTGACTCGGAGCATATACCACTCACTCCAAAAGTTTTTCTAAGGCTTCAAAAAATCTTTGGGTATATTAAAAACATAACTGAAACTTCATTTTTGTAGTTGACAACTTTTTTATACTACCACATTCCCGGCAGATAGATCTCATCCAAAGTGATTGTCACAGAAATCGCTCGTTTTCTGGAAGAATTTCGACGAGCCTTTCATTGAACGGGCTCTATCTTCCTCTACCAGGAATCTAGTTTCACGGAAAAGTTGTCAACTACAAAAACGAAGTTGAAGCTATGTTGATGCACGTACAAATTTGAGAACTGTAGAAAAGTTATTGACAGTATGACGTGCTCCAAGTCGGATCAAATCAACTAAACCAACTAGAATACGAGAGTGTTCGTATGGTTTTGAACGGTACTACCCGCCAACGTTTACACAAAGAGAAGGTTTGAACAAAAGCCTTTTAGCTCCCCAGATAATACTAGTTCAGTTGTCTCTATTGATAATGGTGACCATAAAAATGAAACAAACACCTCTCTTTTATTATTGTTTTTCTTTGACCGGTCACCTCATTTGCACTTTGAAAAAATGGAAATTTGTTTATGATTGCTAATGAATTTGATTTTTTGGTTTAACTTCCTGTTCATTGATAACTCATCCGAACTGAATCAAATCACTTGATTTACTCCAAAATCTGTAATCGAAATCCCTCGTAAGCCCCTATTTCCTTCTCCTTTTTCTTCCATAAAAACATCTTTGGAGTATCTGATCCTATCCGATGGTTAATCCTATAAAGGACGAGAGAGATATGAAACCTCATCAAATATGTCTCATGTGAAAAGTCGAAATAAAGATTATGAGTCAAGATTATCACTGAAATTCAATAGAAATCGAAAAAAGGAAAACGGAGTTTCAATTGGGATTACGGTAATCTTAATGAATGAGTTACTTGGAAATGAGATTAGGATTAGGTAAATACGATTCTGGAGAAAAGGAAGAATGTATTAAACATCTCGGAAAACCCTTCAATAGAAAGTCATCCTTCAAAACAAACCTCATTCGAAGTGGATGAAGATGGCGTCGCCGTATCAATGATTGTGGAGATTTCGACAGTCGGTGGAACTATCATACCCGGTCGCTTGTTCATTATTGTCTGAAAATTAACTGAATTTGAAAGTCTCAATTGAAAAATCTTGCAATTTCAACATTGCAAAGAACTGGCGAGAAAGAATGAGTGTCTTGCAGTTTTTGCTGATTTTCAGACAACTTCAAAATATATCCTAGTGAGATGAGGGATCAGAATCTTATGAAAAAGTTTTCTGTGTAGAGCAACCCTAATACAGCCTTTTTTGCACTTGATAAGGCTTTTGTACTGTCAATTTCAATACAAGATATCGTCGTTTGAAGCAAAAACACCCTAAAAGACAGGATTTCTCTTTTTCGGATATTTTTTTTCAAAAAACAATACATTTAGTTGAAAATGCTGGTCCCAATAAAGTTGTCAGCTAAAAATTGTATCTGGAAGGTTGATAAGCACAGAAAAAAATACTTCATTCAATTTGAACTGCTCGTAATTCTAGGGATTGCTCTCAAAACTGACTGAAATCAGCGAGTTTCAACTGAAAACAACGAGATGCACATCCTTTTGGACTAGGACTAGTGTTCATCAAGATGTTTCCGAATTCCAAAAAAACTACTACAAAATCTCAAAAAGGTTTTCCAAAAGATATTCAAAAGACGACATCTTCTGAAAATGACAAAATGCGTGTGACTCTGGCTTCTTCTCAAAAAAAAAGACAACCTTCAGTCTCCGTTGAATGTTTTTTGATTCATCATCCTTATCCTCTTTTTTAATCCAAACAACTAAATGATGTAAGTGGGATAAAAGGTCAGGAAACCATATAAAGGATAAGGAGAACAAGAATTCTTGTCATGAGACAGTGAACTTTGGAGTTTTGGATCTTCAGGTGCCCTTCTAATAGAGATCTTTATGAAATTCTATGAGAAAGATTTGAAATTTCTGTTAATGGTTTTCTAGGAACGAACCAGGAAAGTTGCCAAGTGTAATTCCATGTTGTTTCCAAGAATTATTATGTTTCAAGGAAACCTTCTCATCTACACCTACCGTAATCCTCTTCTATTTACTCGTAAAAAACTAATCAATGATCATTTTCAGTGGGCGGTCAGGTGTCCACCCGCCCACCCAGAAGGATCAAATTGATAAGAAACGAAGAGGAAGAAACAGTTGTTGTTGTTGTCTTCAGAACAACAACTTTTTGAAAAACGAACAGGATTACGGTAGGAATTATTTTTGGAATTGTCTGATAGAACTTTCGAAACTCACCTATAAATACAAATTGAGGTGTTGATTCCAATTCGAAACAAAACAATTGAAAATTGTAGCTCTAAAAAGAAACTTGAATGAGATCCTTCTTCTTCTTCCAGTTTTTACAAATCCAAAGAAACTTGAATAATGAAGGGATTAACGATGAGAGACATCTTGTTGAATGGAGGTGAAAAAGAAAGAGAGATTCGATGTTTTTTGTAGTCGTTTGAATCTGAAAATAAATAAGGAGAATTTGTGCAAGTAGACGATGATGATGCAGATTTTATTCTGATTGAACAAATCATATGAGGAAGTGTGTGTGACGTTGAAAATGGAAGCAAAAGATTGAAAAAAAAAGGATTTTAGAGGAAGTGGAAAGAAGTTTTGATTCCGATGAGAGAAGGAAGTGAAGGTGTATGATGCTAATGCGATCGTGAGACTTTTTCAATAAAATGAGAATTTTCAAAGCGCAGATAACCTTTCCAATGTTTGTGAAGGAACTAGGAACTAGGAAAGTGAGAGAATCCAGAACAACCAATTTAGGAAGTTATACGTTTTGTTTGCTTACAACAGGGTTCCACCGGGTACCGTACTTGCAACTGCCCTGAGCCTACGGATCTTTTATCTAAAGATTTGAAATTATTTACAGGGAACCTACAGAATTGGTACTGAAAGTACTGTGTTTTCTGAGCGGTATATCTCGGCTGCATTTGAGGATTTCAGAAAGTTATAACTAAATTAATGTTTATAAATAATTTTGAAACATTTTGTCAGTTGAAAACTTTTTGATGACTCAAAAGACAACTGAAATATGCTGCTCTTAAGGTGGACCATCATAATAGGTCTTACGCTATATCATTCTAAGTGTTCCACCATAAACATCAAGTTCCCCAATTTTTGGTCTTTCCTCAAAAATGAAACTTTTGGGTCTCCGTCTAAGTGAACTAGACCATAAAGCAATTGACTTGACCACTTCCAGATTCACCTAAAATAGATGGCCGGGAAGAGGGTGAAGAAAAGATCGTCAGCCAGAAATACGATCCTAAACGTTTTTAAGAAATTCAGAAGCGTCAGGATCTTCTGAATGAATCACCACTAACATAACCTAGGAATCTGAATGAAGAATTTCTAATTTTACGGATTCTGGCATCATATTGTTGGCTCTAAATAGGATCTCATTACTTGAATAAATAAAATCCGGTTTCCTAATTCCAGATACCGCGAACCCTCCTAAAAGAGCTGTTGTCATCGGAGCAGCATGTTTTGATCGTCTGCTTCAATATGAAAAAAAAACCAAATGGGAATTCAAACTATCTAAAGATCTGTCGTTTGATCGACAACCAAGAGATGCTGTTTAATTAGAGGTCTTGCTCTGGCTCCTCCATTTTTCATGAACAAAAGACCAGGAAGAAATAGTGTTTACTGATTTATCTCTCTCTCGTTTTTTCCCTTTTTTTATCCTTTCATATTTTGAATGCCTCACTGCCTTCACCTACATTTTATGTCCTTGCTCTTTTTCTCTCTTTTTTTGTTGCCTGTCAAGAGTCAACCTCATCACTTATTCGCACGCCGATTAGTCACTTCTCTCTCCTTTTCTACATCTCTAAAATGCTTAGCATGTCGTCTGACATATGAAGGAAAAAAGAAGAAGAAGAGGTGGAGAAAAAAGAAAAAAATGGGACAAGTTTTAGGAGGTAGAAGGAGGACTTGAATATTTGATGATGAAAAAAGAGGGAGGAGTGAAGATGGGAAGAAGAAGAAGAAGGTGTGAATATGGAAGTTTGACCTCTTCTTGTAATGAGGTTAACACATCAAAGTGCTCTTGTTTCATATTGAATTTGAAATTCAGAAGAAACGAAAGATCAAGAAGAATCTTGGATAAGACGGGGTAGGATATGAAGAAGCAGGTATGGTTGAGAATGGAAGCAGATTTCATTTTCTAAAAGTGCCCATATCTTCTAATGCCAACTGAAATAGAAGACTCTTAGGATACTGTATCTAGTGCAACTTTTTGAGGTTTGGATTCCAACGTAGAAGTACGTAGTTTAGAAGTAAATAAAAAATCAAATACTGACAGAAGTACCGTATCATAATGTCGGAGAAAATGACTGGTGTAAAAATAAATTATTATTTTCGACTCAAATTTAAAACTGATTTGATAATGACAATTGTTTCAAACTTTCTAACAGTATGTTAGGCACGAGAGCTTTCAGAACTGAAAAACAAACCTAGTACAGTATGTTCAGAGCAGAACTAACTAGTACTGAGTGTTCGGAGCAGCGAATATTGGTTGTCTTTGGAGGTATCAAAAAGAGATATATTGCTCTGAGCATATCCTACTGAGTGAACTTCTATTAGAGGTTTTACGGAAGGTTTTGAATTAAATCCGATAGAAAAATCACCAAATAGTGATCTTACTTTGAGAGGATTCACATTTGGTGCAATCCAAACGGCAAAAGGAATTCTTCAACGAAGCTAGGATGAGTAGAATTTGAGAGCGAACGTCCGTGGTTTTATAGTTTTCACTTTTTGTATTTTGAATTTCTAAATGACGCTGAGACGGTCTAGATCAAGAGAGTACAAATGACAACTACACTAACTTTGAGTCATTGACTCGAACAACCAGAATACAACTTCCATGTACGTCTTCTTCTGAATATCCTGAGAATGACAAGATGATATCATTCGGAAGACTCACTTAGTTGCAAACACACACATTAGCGTGTCGTAAACCACTTATGAAGATGAATTCCGAGGAAAAATGGGAGAAACTGACACTTGCATAAGAGATGAGCACGATCAAAAACTGAGACGACTTCTTGCAGTTTTGATGCAAAAAATGTTTAGAAGGAGGAATATTTGATGGAGGATGAGATGTACCTTTAATAGAGAAGCACAAGAAGAGCAGGAAGAACTTGTAATTGAAGGGGAACTTTTTGAAAAAGGAATTACTGAAATAATTAAGAGAAAATGAGAAGTTGGGTCAGTCATAATTGAGTTTCAACTTCACTTTCAAAAACGATGAGTAAATTTTCAAAAATTCAATATTCTAGGTCTCCAGATCTTTCCCTTTTTTCTACCTTCCCTCCATTTTCAAATCCCTATTTTCCGTCGTTTCAAAATTCCGGAAATTAAACAAACGAGCATTGAATTTTTATCTGAAATTCGATGCTTTTGTCCCTTCCCCTCCTACTCACTCTTCCTTTTTTCCCTCTCTTCCAATAAATCGTTGAATAAATGAAGTCATCATTTGTGTCTACTAGTACCCGGAAGCAACTCAATACAGTACGTGTAAAACATTGAAAAAGTACAACAACACAAACCATAGATTGAGAGAAAAAAGGGGAGGATCTATTTATAGACTCTCTTTGATCTTTTTTCCTCGAAGATGCTCTTTTTTTGAGGTGATGATTGAGTAAATAGAATCGACCTCCGAACCGTTTTTGATGGCGGAAGAAGGAAGAAAAAGAAGAAATATGAGAGAAGTTTTTGATGGAGTAAACACTTTTCAAATTACTAATGGTCACTAATTGAACAATATGATATCGAAAATGATGATTCAAAATTAGGATTTTGTTGAAAAATGGGAACCCTCTAACAAAGTGGCACTTCCGAATTCGATAAAGCAGCTACCGTGAATCCTGTAATGGAAATCCTTATGCTCATGGGAGCATGTCTCAGTTATCTTTGGAGTTAGGAAAACGTTTTCAACTGATAAAATGCTTAAAATTTATTTATAAACATTTCTCTAGTTTACCATATTCTGAAATCTTCTAAGGCAACCGAGATATTCTGCTCTGAAGACGAAGTGTGCCTCTATTACAGGTTTAATGATATTTGATTTTCAGAAAGCACTGAAACCGTTGCTTGGCTTGTGGTCAGTTTGGATTTAGTGGCTGAGCATTATAGTTTTCAAAAGAATAGTTCAAAATAAATTGTGGTTTACTATATATCGTATCCAATTGGATCTTGTTCTAGCCTCTACTTTTAGGGTGATCTTTCAAAAATTCGAATTTCGAACAGTTATTATTTGTCCCAAAATGATTCCATCAAACAAAGCTACAGAATACAATCAGACAAAAAACTACAAACCGATCCAGATCACCATACATTCAACCGGATGAATTAAACGTCAAAACCAAAGACGAATGAGATGACTGAACTACAAAATGAGAGCAGAATACTTAATTCGAATAGACTCCAAAAAAAGAGAATGAAAAAACAAAAAAAAGAGAGAGAAAAGGCAATTTGAATAAGTAGTCTCATTCACTTTTCCTCCAAAAAAAGAGAGAAGGAATAAGTGCCAAATTAACTTCATTACAAAATGACTTGCGTAGTTTTTTTTTCACTTTTGAAATGGGATTCGAAAAAAAAGAGAGAGAGATCTAAAAATAGAAGAGAAATTGAAAAGGGGAGAGAAGGAGATGCTCCTCCGGATACAGTAAGATGATGTCGAAGGATTCAAGGGAGAAGGAGGAGGAGAGGAAGAAGGGTAATTTTGAGAAATTGAATTTAATTGGAATCTGAAAGAAAATATGAGAGAAATGAGTGAGTCATGGAGGGAAGGAAGGATGTTGAAGGACTACGGTAGTGGGATGGAAGAGGATAGGTCATGAAGAGCAGATGAGTCTTTGAAAAGACAATGTAAGTTTCGAAATAAGGGCAATCCAATTATTTTCTTGAGAAAAACAAAAACAAGTTCCTAGAGGTTCTTATGAAAATTCTGGAAGACGCTGTCTTCCTAGGACTCAAGGCGTTACCGTAATCCGCAACTCAAAATGGAAGCCAGGATTCCGAAACTGTCGGACCACTCACAAGACATTCTACTTCGATCCAAACGATCCTCAGAAGCTATTTGAGGGACTGGTCATCAGGCTCATCAAATCGGATATAATATATTTCAAAGCATAGAATTGTATCTCAAACCAAGGAATATACCGTGAATCTTGTATTAGAGGTGTTTTATGTTCAGAACAGCATATCTCGGCTGTTTCAAATTCAACAAGAAGTATTAAGCAGATTTTTTAACATTTATAGTGACAACTTCTTGATATCTCTAACCC
>GL379897.1:338189-366907 GCA_000143925.2 Caenorhabditis brenneri | reverse complement strand
CCGACTCCTCCCACTTTCAGTTAGAGAATAGAGGACTTGGACGGACACAATAGGCTGGAGAAAGAATCCAAAGGAAATAGTAGGGAGATCGTTTAGTGCCCTGAGAAGAGAGGAAGGAGTCGTTTTTTCAGAACTCCCCCCATTTAAAGTGATTAAAAAGAAGGAATTGGTCGTTCACAAACGCTGCAGGCTAAATCCGAGGGGAATGGGGGGGAGATTGGGCACACCCCCGAGAAAACAATCAACATGCAGAGATATTCCAGAGAAATCAAGAAACGGAGAGAGGGGGCTTGACTCTGGGTGGGATGACGTGGCAATGAATAACTTCTCAACGACCAGTGATCAGTCACTATTATGTTCTAGAAAAACGAGAGTTTTAGTTGTTTTTTCTGGGGCCTCCACGATCTACTCACTATTTCCTCCGAATTTTCCCTCTGGCCAATGTGTCCGTCCAAACACTCTACTCTCTCACTGAAAGTAGGCGGAGTTCTAGAAAAACAACTCCTTCCTATCTCTTCATTTCGATTGTTTTCTCTGGGGTCTCCACGATATCCCTCTTATTTCCTGTGGATTCTTTCTCTAGCCTATTGTGTCCGTCCAAGTCCTCTATTCTCTCACTGAAAGTGGGTGGAGTCGTGGTTTGTTTCAGAAGGGAAACACAAACTCCGCCCACTTCAATTCTTGGGGTTTGCCAGTTTCATTTTGTATTCATCCTCATTTCGTCGCATTACGATTTCTCCTTTCTCTCCTTTGAACTGATTTTCTTTCTAAAAACGCTTTTAGTCTTGTAACTTTATCCTTATTTGTGGATTTCCATCTCTTCATGTTATTTTTTTTCAGAGATCAACTCTACAAGCACTCGACTAGATGGCTTCCGAGATTGTTGCAGCTGTTATTGATAATGGCTCCGGGATGTGTAAGGTTAGTTGAAGCATGTTAGGAAATAGCGAGATAGTGATTAGGATTTCAATAGTGTAACTAAAAGTTGGGTGTAATGAATAGTTCCCTGGTTGATAGGTATTTGAAGTTGTGGAAAAAAAAGGAGTGAGTAGATATCTGTGATAATGGTTTTGGAAAACATTCAAATTTGAAATTGATTCGACGGCAAAACCATTTTCGTCAAAAATGGTGGAGTTTTAAGTTTCTGAGTCATTGCGGTTTCAACTTTTTGTCCAGGCATAGGCTAGTCCGTCAAGAATAACAACCGTTTGATCATTCTTTTGATGTGTAGATTAAGACTCAAGCAAAAAAAGTCATCTAGAATTTTCGATTGGGAGAGACAGTGAAAAACAAAAGAAGGGAGAATGAGGTAACAAATGATGACGTGGCAATTTTTGAATGATCAGAAAACAACTGAAAACAACTGTTAGACGAGAGGGGAGGTCAATTGTGAGACAGAGGAGTGACGTATCAGTGAATAATATTCAAATCATTAGAGATCAGTGGGTACAACGGATGAATCATCAACGGTATTCTAGAAGTTTTCGGTGAGAGGAAGAGAGAGGAAAAGATAGAAAAGGTGACGTGGCAAATGAATAAATTTCGAACAATCACTACGTTGTTCTCAGATCAGAAAGGGGGGCGGGGGGAGTATTGAGTGTGATGACGTGGCATTGAAAAAAATTTGAATGATCAGAAAACAACCATCAAAACATTCTATTCAATCAAATAGACCATAACGGATGAACTGGGAAAAGTGGTTCACTTTCTATAAGGTCATAGTGCATTAGGAACGGGCTAGGGTTTAGGTGTCACTCAATAGTGATATGAAAACTCAGATTCTTGGAAGTATTTCAAAATGAGCAGATGGGTATTTTTTATTGTTGCGCTTCCTGCATTGCATCTCCATTCCTGGTTCTGTATCTAGCTTGATAGGTTTTCAAGTAGTGATGACGAGGCAATAGTTGTTGCTCTTTTCTATCAGCTAAACTAATAATTTCATATTTGCTCTGGATAGTAACAATATGATTTATCCGAAGGTAGAATTCTAGAGCAATCCTTTAAAAAAAAGTGCCACATGACGTGGCTCTGACTAATGTTCAGTGATCAAAAACGAATGATTGGAATGTTCCGATCACTATAGTCTGAGAAGGGATGACGTGGTATTGAACGACTTATGAATCATCAAAAATTATTGGATCGTTTCATCGGGTGTCTGAATAAACAATAACAACTGGCGTGGCATGCTTTATCATGAATAAAACTTCTTCATTAGAGTAAGAATTAAGTGAACTGTATGAACAGTAGTATGAACCCTTCTGAGCTGCTATTATAAAATGTTCCAATAACTGAAAATCGAGAGAGATAGAAAAAACAACGAGAATGGTTGGGAGCGTACCAAAATAGTCATTGCCAGAAACAAAATAACAAGAAACTGGTCTGATTTTTTATGACTTTTCCGCAGTCATTTCATGATTACAGGCTGGTCTCTCCGGAGAAGACGCTCCTCGTGGCGTCTTCCCGGCTATTGTCGGACGCCCACGTCACCAGCAAGTGATGGCGCTTGCATCACATCGTCAGGATGTCTTCATTGGAGATGAGGCTCAGGCCAAGAGAGGAATCCTGTCCCTCCGCTACCCAATCGCCAATGGAATCGTCACCAACTGGGACGACATGGTCAACATCTGGCATCATACCTTCCACAACGAGCTCCGCATCTTGCCAGAAGAGCATCCAGTTCTTCTCACCGAGGCTCCACTCAATCCGAAGGCGAATCGGGAGAGGATGATTGAGATCATGTTCGAGCACTTCGGTGTGCCAGCGTTCTACGTTGCTATCCAAGCTGTTCTCTCGCTCTATGCTTCTGGACGTACTACAGGAATCGTCGTGGATTCTGGAGATGGAGTCACACATGTGGTGCCAATCTACGAGGGATATGCTCTATCCCATGCGATTCTCCGTCTGGATCTGGCTGGAAGGAACCTCACAGACTACATGTGCAAGTTGCTCACGGAGCGAGGCCACTCATTCACCACCAGTTCAGAGCGGGAAATCGTCCGAGATATCAAAGAGAAATTGTGCTACGTGGCACCAAGTCTGGAGGATGAGCTGAACTTGGCTTCTTCGTCAGCTGTGGAGTCGACTTACACACTTCCAGATGGTCAGGTCATCGATATTGGAGACCAACGTTTCCGCTGTCCCGAGGCCTTGTTCAATGTGGGTTGTGGACTATTATTTCGGTACCTAATTCATTTCTTTCAGCCTTCCCAAGTCGGCATGGAGGCTGCCGGAATCCACCAGACTTGCTTCAACTCCATTATGAAGTGCGATATCGATATCCGCAAGGATATGTACGCAAGTGTCGTACTCTCCGGAGGAACCACAATGTTTCCTGGAATGGCGAACAGAATGGAATCGGAGCTCGTTGGACTTGCGCCAAGGTTCGTTTTCAATCAGCGCTAAGCTTTCAATTGAATCGTTGATTTCAGTTCGATGAAGGTGAAAATCTCCGCCGCGGGGGACCGGAAATACGCCGTCTGGATCGGAGGATCGATCCTCTCTTCTCTCTCCAGCTTTCAAGACATGTGGATCGGGAAGGAGGAGTATGACGAGTCTGGTCCATCAATCGTCCACCGCAAGTGCTTCTGAAGTGTCTGTTCTCTGATCTGCCAGTCAACAGTCTTTTCAATCCACATTCCTTTTGATCTACCATTTGACGTGTGCCCTCTTTTTCGTACCAATTGTTCCTTTTCCCATTGCTATATACTTATGATGTATTTATTTTGAAATTTGTGAGTCATAAGCTTTGAAATGAGATAAAAAGTTGGTGAACGCCACATTCTAATTTTATCGACGACTGTTATCACAGAGGCAAATGAATGAGAACCATCTTTGACAGTTCTAAGCTGTTTATGCCTATGTTGATCTCAAAAAAAAAACTGACAAAAAAAAACAAAAGTATTTATTAACAATCTTTTCTTTTTGATAAAGATAAACAGAAAAAAACAAATTCTTTGAATATCTTCTCAATAATACCGACAGAGGCATACTTTGCACGTCGGAGAGGAAAACTCCTAATTCAACACATTTTGACTCCATCTTCCAGATGTCTTTCGTACTACCTTTTGTGGATGTCATAGGAACTTGAAGGGTCTTCGTTGAATTTCCTCACGTTCTCAATCGCCGGAACTATCTCATTTTTTAGATTCCTCGGGGGTGAATTCAAAATTTACGAACCCAGATGGAATCATTGCAGTCTGACCCTCCTTGATCTCTAATCGCTGCCACTCGAACGTCATCGTCTCACCAATCCATTCTTCGCTCTTGATCAGTGGCGTCTTTTCGTACTCGGAAAAGATTCTCAAGTTCTCTGCAGTCGGTTTGGCTACATAGAAGATTTTTCGGCCTTTAACCGCATGGTGGTAGACTGACGTGGCCGAAAAGTCCACATGGATATCCGTGATCGATCCTTCCATAAAAAGCAACAAGAACATTTGGTACTTTGGGAAAGTTTCAATTTGCGGCTCTTTTTGATTTCGGAGTGTTGAAGGTCTTGATCAATTTGAGATATTCATTCTCTCTTCGGCACGGGTCCTACTAACAATGACGGGAAGTTTGGCGGTAGTGGCTGAAAAAATGATCAAGATAAGACATAAAAAGTTCATGTGACTAGGAAGGCAGACCCCAAGGAGAGAAAGTTTTCATCACGTAAGTTTTGGAATTTTCTACGAATTGGTAATCTGAAAGTAATTGCCCCTGTGACAAGGATTCTGAAGTTTTCAGGCTTCACGCGTGCCTCTTCCTCTGAAAATCTGACCCGCCACTCGATTTCCAATGCATATACGGAGACTTTCAGGTTGAGATTTCAAGACTCCCAAGCTTCAGAAAGGGGTAGAAATTCCAGAATCCACTCACAGGGATAGTTACTTTGAGACCATAAGTTTATAGAAAACTCCAGATAAAGAAATTAGGTTTTTGATCAATTACTATTTCACACTTTTAAAAAGTTTTTGAGTTGTTCCGACAATGTTTAGTCATAGAAATTTCAAAAAAAAAGTGGAAATATAGATAAATTTGTACTGAAAACTGCAAATTTTCGAAATTTCTCAATGATTTCTGTGAAATTTTCTAAATTACATACCTGAAGAATTAAGCAGCAGCATTGAAATTCAAACCGGCTTTCGAAAAGAGAAGTTGTGGAAGAGAATATAGAATTAAAAATAATCAAAGGGACGAGGCCGCTAATCGAGCAGCCAGAAGTGAGAAGAGATCCGAATATCACAGGTTAACAATACGATGGACTCTCGTCGTAGTGAAGAGGGTTCATCGTATTGCAAACCCACAATGTCACAGACCAAGAGGTAACGAATGACTGGTGTGTGCCTCCTCCCTCTTCTAGCGGGTGTAGGATTAGTGGGGTCTCACCACGATTCTGTAGAATGTTCTCGACGCGTCCCTCAGTACCTCTGGGAAAAGAAGAGAGGGAGGCAAGGCAGAGCTCCTCAGTAACCGTCATTCTTACGTGTTTGTCTCTTTGGAGACGGTCGTTTCATCGTCATCGTCTTCCCTATATAGTCTTCTCTCCTATAAATCCCCTTTGTGGTCTCCGACGGTCGTATGCAGTAATCGACTGACTTAGATTGTCTTAGCCACTTTCATACCCTAACTTTGTTCATGTCTTATTCCAATGTTCTTATTTCCTATTATGTATATTTCAGATCTGTGTATAAAATCGTCGCCAGAATGAAGCCATCAACCAGCAAGGTGTCCGTAGCTCCAATCCCAGAAAAACCATTGACAAAGTATGTGAACTACAACTTGCCAAATCCGGACGACGAGCCGTAAGTCATCAGAAATCGAAAATTCAAGCTCTCTTCCCTCAAAATTATCATTTCTAGGTACGTAAGCGACATGCGTAATTATCAAGCGGGTGAAGAGTTGCATCGCGAACAGTCACAATTGGCGAAAGAAAAGTATACCATAGCTCTACCGGAGATGATAAATGCCAATCGAGGTGTTTCCGCTGAACTTTTCACTAGATTCACGGAGGATGAAAAACGCAAGAAGGCAGAGATGCAGAAGAATAAGGATGCTATGGCTGCTTCGGCGGCTCCACTTTCTAGACATTCGGGGGATAGCAGAAAACGTAGAAACGATGTTATGGCACAGTCTGCTGAAGAAGAATGGAAGAGGCAACCGCATCAGCAACAATGGTTGGCTCAAAGCCAAATGCAGCAGTATCCTCATCACGTTCAACAACACTACTACATGCAAATGCAAATGGCTGCTCAACAACAACAACATCACGGAATACAAATGCATCACAACAATCAGATGCCGTCCACGTCAACTGCTGATTCGGCTCGTTCCGTACATACACCAGCTTTAATTCATCAGCAAAGTCCAATTGAGGGTCGCAATGGAAATAAAATGGCACCATCTAGAAGTGGAATGAACACTAGCTCACCAACGACTGATTTGGACCAACAAACTGATGAGAACACGTTGGCAGTGCCAGAAGAAGACTGGTTCGAGAATTTGGCAGTTACACCGGCAGATGGAATGATTAACGGAGTTGCTCAACAACTTCCACCGCCAATTCAACAACTAACAACTCCACAACCGCAACAACAGCAAAGCCATGAAGAAATGCAAAAAATGGAGCATCAAAGACACCAACAACTTCTGCAACAAGCTCAACTAGCTCAACAACGTCACCAACAGCAACAGATGCATCAACAGCAACAGCAGCATCAAATGAACGGTGGATTCCAATTGCATGCTCAGCAACAGGATGCATACATGCAAGCTCTGAGAATGCATCAAATGAGGTAAGTTATTTTTCTTTTTCTTTTGGACTGATTAAGAAATTGTAAAAGTAAAAGCCACAGTTGAAAGGTATCTTTCAATTTTTAATTTTTCAGATTGCAACAACATCAGCAACAGCAGCAACTACATCACCGCCAACAACAACAACAGCATCATCAGAACGGAGGAATGGGATACGGTATGCCAAATGGCTATCCACCAAAATGATGCATCACGCTGCTGCTGCCTACGGTCATCACATGGCTCAACCTACTTTGTTCGCCAATAAAAATTTAATTGTAATCGATTCGATTTAGTCGAAAGTTTTGTGCCATAATCATTTTGTTTTGTAAGAGATCAAAAAAACAAAATCAACCAGTGAATTGCTAGGAGAAGCGGAATAACAAAAAAAACTTCTGCTGCTGTGTGTTAGTGCAAATGATGTATGACTAATTCTTCAGTTTCTTTGTTTTTCTTCTTTTCCGATTTCTTCTTACTACTTTCTAGTCCAGTTAGTCAGCAAAAAAGCGTCACTGTTCTCTTCGTCTTCCAAATAATTTGTTGTCATTCTACTTTCTTATTTTCTCCAAAACCCTTGGGAAGACACTTGATCATTTTTTGTGTATCTCCCCTCCTCGGTCTTATGCAATCTAAGGCAGTAATCGACTGACTAAGATTGTCTTAGCCACTTTCCTACCCTATGTAGATTGTCAGACCTTTTTTCACCATACTCAGGTTTTTCTCAGACCCACTCTGAGTTTTTAATGCTGTGGTAACCGTCGTCAACCTTACTCCTCAGTACATTCTTATGTATTTGTCTCGTTAGAGACGGTCGTCCTCTGTTCATTGTCTTTTCTCCTTCATCTCCCCTCCAGTATCTCCCTTCTTCTCTCTCGTTCCTTCTTCTCTCTCGTTCTCTTGTCAGGCAGTCTAAGGCAGCAATCGACAGACGTAGATTGTCTTAGCCACCTTCCTACCCCTCGTAAATTGCCAAACCTTTTTTCACCTTTCTCAGCCTTTTCCTAGACCTACTCTGATTCTTTTATGCTGCTGCAACCGTCGTCAACTTCTCTGAGACACCCCAACTAACTAATTTCCTCTAGGGATCATCGCTCAACAATCAACGAAGAGAACAAACTTTAGATGGTTTTTCTAAAGAGTCAAGATCAAGAGAGTGCCGAGGCTAATATGGCAGCGCAGAACGGCAATGAGCCGGTTCCAATTCAGCCGGTGGCACCTCCAACGCCATCACCGCCCGTTTTGCCACCGCTTCCGCCACCGCCACCGCCACCGTTCATCTACCCTTTCAATCAGCACCATCTTAATGATGGCAATGGAAACTACTATTGGAACGGTGAGTACGGAACTCATCTACACTCCTGGTCAGATGTTAACCGTGAGTTCAAATTATTCATAACAAGCGACTTAGGGATTTTTCAAATTCTAGACCAGCTCATGTTCAATCATCATAATTTGAATTGGGAGCAACTTGCTATCATCGAGAATCAAGACAAGAAATTGGAAGAGAAAGATGCCCGAATCCAGGAATTGTTGGCCAAAGTTGCAAGCCTTGGTGGGTTTTCATTTTTTGCGATAATTATTTCTGCTATTGGGTGATTTCCAGAAACCACGGCCCAGGAAAATGTCCAACTTCTGCAAGAGTTTGAGGAGTTGGAGGCCAAGAAGCAAGATCTGACGCTGCAGCAATCCAGCATTGAATTTTCAAAATTGGAAAGAGCCGAGGCCGTAAGGAAAATTTCTAGCAAAACATTGATTATTCATTTTTATCAAGAACAATTTCAGACAGTTTGAAGGAGCAGCTTGAAGAGAGTGAAAAGTGCAGAATAAACGCTGAAGAGATGGTTAGGATGTGGGAGTCATGTTATTACCACGATATGGACAAAATCATGAAACAAAATGACGATCAGCGTAAGTTTTCTTTACATAGAAATCATGAGTCGAAAAATCGTAATAGTTCATTTTTCAGTGCAGGCTCAACGCGCCTCTGATGAGACATTCTGGAAAAGAAAGCTAGATCATATGGCCAGACGACACGAAGCTGAAAAAAGTGAGTGATTAACATTGTTTATATCGAAAAATTAAAAACATTTGTAGAGGAGCTCAAAAACAAGCTGATGGAAAACGGAACTGTAAAAGGAGTGGGAGAAGAAGTATACCGAGCTCAATAAACAATTGCTCAAAAATTCGGAAGTTACGTTTTTCTTCATAATTCAATTTGTCATAGTTGGCTCTTTCCGCTCGCAGTTATTCCCTCGCCATTTCTTCAAATCTTCAAATTTTATACTCTGGTTTTCTACTTTTTTTTTATCTTAAAGTTTGAAATAAACATCCCAACCCACTCCACAAGATTCACGGAGTATATATTTTTTTTCAGCATCCCTCACATCTTTCCACCAATTTTCAGATCAATTTGTTGAAAATAAAGATATAAAGATGAAATTGAATTGTTCAGACTTTTCTGTCCACACTCGTCGACTTTTATTGAAATTTTTTTGAAAGTTTCAAAGACAATCAAGATATGTTGCTGTGAACATGAAACAACGGATTAAATGTGCAGTACCTTGTGTGTCATATTCTGAGCAGTATATCTCTGTTGCCTTTACCGCTATCAAAAAAATGTCAACTGATGAAATGTTCGAAATGTTTAGGCAAACATTTATTTAGTCAATCACATCTTGATAACTTTGAAGAAAATCATGATAAACTGCTTTAAACACACAATAGTAAAAAGGCCGGCAATACATACGAAAGCTGTCAAACTGGTCAAGCTCTAGAGAAAAAAAACTCTATCAAAAAATTATAAAAATCAGAAAGGGGAATCGCTAGTCAATTTCCAATAGTTCGTACTAAACTTTAGCATTGCGCTTCCGCTGGTATTGCGGTCACAACCTTTTGTGACGACTCAGAAAAATCTCACAAATAATGCAAAAAATGGTTCGAAGACGCCTAATCTCATCGAATTTTTTGTACATTCAGCTTTTTGAACTTAATTAATATTCAGTTGACTTGTATTCCAGCAAACAAACATACAAAGTTTTGGAAACTGATTCCTGCACATGGTGAAGATGTCCTTTGAAAAATTTAGCTTTGTTTAAACACCTTTGAAAGAAGACATGTCGGAAATTTGTCTATAGATAATATTCATATATTCTACCGCTTTCGCAGTAGATCAAAACTTGCCTAAAACGGCCGCAAAGTTCAAAAAAATCATCGCTCGGTTCGTTCTGCTTCATATGAAATAAAATATTGTGAGAGAATCATTCTTCCACATTTCTAAATTTTTCAGTATGGTTTTTTTCTGTCTATTTTTTTAATCACGTTATCTTGGGCAGAATGACACCTGAAGCACTCCCAAAATATTCCAATTGACTGCTAACCATCTGTGACAGTTCTAAGCTGATCATGCTCATGTTAAACCCAAAAAACATGACAAAAAAACAAGAAATATTTATTAACAACCTTTCTTTTTTGATAAAGTTAAACAGAAAAAAAAACAAATTCCTTGAAAATCATCTCAATGATACCGACAGAGGCATACTTGGCACGTCGGAGAGAAAAACTGCTAATTCTTCTTTGTGCGCTTGTTCCGAAAATCCTCTTGGGTTCCAAACACTAATTCAACACAATTTGACTCCATCTTCCAGATGTCTTTTGTACTGCCCTTTGTGGATGTCATAGAAACTTGAAGGGTCTTCGTTGAATTTCCTCACGTTTTCAATTGCCGGAACTATCTCATTTTTTTAGAGTGCTCGGGGGTGAACACAAAATTCACGAATCCGGATGGAATCATTGCAGTCTGACCCTTCTTGATCTCCAATCGTTGCCACTCGGACGAACCTTCTGGACCTTCTGGATGAGCCTTTCCTTAAGCTTGTTGATCATACTCTGCCGGTGAACTAATTCGGAAACGGAGAACGTCACGGAGTCCGCTAACAATGACGAGAACTTTGGCGGTGGTGGCTGAAAATTAAATGATCATGATAAGTCTAATAAAGTCCATGTGACCCGGAAGGAAGGCCCTAACGAGGGAATGTTTTTTCTCTAGTGAGTTTTGGAACTTTCAATAAATTAGTAGTGAGAAAGTAGATGTCCCTGGGAGTGGATTCTGAAGTTCTCAACCATTACGCAAGCATGGAAATCTGGAAATCTTCCTCTGAAAACCTGACCTGCCACTCGATTCCAAATACATTGGCGGCGCAGCGACTTTCAGATTGAGATTTCCAGACTTCTAGGCTTCAGTGACGGCTAGAAATTTTAGAATCTACTTACAGGGATAGTCTTCAGCACCATAAGTTTATAGAAAATTTCAGCTAGAGATATGGAAATATTATATGCGACAGAGATTCTTGGAGGGTGACTGTGAAATTTCTCAATGATTTTTGAAGTACATACCTGGAGAATCGAGCAGCAGCCTTGGAATTCAAATCGACATCCGAATAGAATAGTTGTGGAAGAAAATATAGAATTAGAAATAATCAAAGGGGGAGGCCGCTAACCGAGCAGCCAGAGGGGAGAAGAGATCCGAATATCACAGGTTAATAATACGATGGACTCTTGTCGTAGTGACGAGGGTTCATCGTATTGCAAACCCACAATGTCACAGACCAAGAAGTAAGGGTGAATGAATGACTGGTGTGTGCCTCCTCCCTCCCTCCTCTAGCGGGTGTAGGATTAGTGGGTGTAGGATTAGTGGGTCCCACCACGATTCTGTAGAATGTTCTCGACGCGTCCCTCAGTACCCCTGGGAAAGAAGAGAGGGAGGCAAGGCAGGACTCCTCAGTAACCGTCATTCTTACGTTTTTGTCTTGTTGGAGACGGTCGTCCTTTCTTCATCGTCTTCCCTTTTTTGTTTTCCTTCAATGTCTTCTCTACCTTGTCTTTTCTTCTTTATCTCCCCTCTTTGGTTTCAAGCAGTCTAAGACAGTAATCGACAGACTTAGATTGTCTTAGCTACTTTCATACCTTCCGCACGGAAATATATAGGGATATGTCAAACAGTGCGCTCTGTTTGTTGGTCTTTTTACTTTAAATTTATTCGACCAATTTTGAAATTTGGGTCCTCACAATTCTTTTACTGTTTCTAAATAAATGAAACAGAATATTTTTCAAAAAAGCGAGCGATATCGTTCTTGATCATAGCCGTGGTAAGTCATTTTATTCCAAAATTTACTCATTTTCTCAATAGATCATTCATTCTGATATCCACAGTTGTATCTTCGTGCCTCCGTAGCTTGTCAAACTTTTTGTGACCTTTCTCTGGTTTTCCTGTGACCTACTTTTTTATACTTTTGTGACTGCCACCAACCTCTCTTAGACACTCCAACTAACCAATTTCCTCTCATTTCAGGGATCATCGCTCAACAAGCAACGAAAAGAACAACGATCTGCAAATGTTTTTAGAAGACCCGGTTATGCTTCCTTTATTGTGGCATTGGGAGCCCATTCTATCCGTGGCTGCCCCGCACCTATAAAGGTGCTCTTCTCGACAGAGCCTCATTCTTGTTTTTTTCTGGCCGCCCGACTGGCATGGCCTACTGTTTTGATTATTTTTAATTTCACCTCTCACTGCTCGTTGTATTCCACACGAATTCCAAATTAAAATCCAACGCATGGAGCAGATGACTCGTTATCTACTGGAGATTTTCGACGTGGAACACTTCAAACTGAGCTCCGCTCTATTGAGGTCGAGACGTACAATGCGCCCGATAGAGAAGATGTTTCGGTGAAGAACGAAAGAAGAACGTCGACAATTTATATGGCTTAACTCCCGAGCAAATCGAATTCTTTTTCAATGAGGTAAAAACCGACAAGTTGAGTTTTTATGGATACATTTCGAACCCAGAGGAACTGACTGGGATTCAACTCAAACATTGAGCTGTTGAAGTTTCGTTACAATGGACCATGTGAATGATTTGGAGTCTGAAGAACTTTGTGTTGAGTTTGAAGACGTTGAAACAGTCAAGGTCGTGGAACTGTTGAAGAAATGGCAAAGCGGAGAGAAGTCAGTGAATCTCAAAAGGTTGGATTTATCCAATGTGGGAGAAGATGAATATCAACCGTTGATTGAAATGCTCGACAAGCTCGATGGGGTTGAAATCAATCGCTTTTTTAAACTTTAATAGATGTCATTCTTCCAGGTATCCGAATCAAGAAGCAGATGTAACTGGGAACAGCAGGTATTCTATGCAGAGAAGTATCCAAAACATGGACTTTTCATCGCCAACAGGGCCAAAGTGATCAAATATGAAGAAGGTGGACTAGTGCTTCTCGATTACCAGAACGATAATTAATGTATCTAAAGTATGTAGGACCAAGTCTACCTTACATCCTATCGATAATTTTTTTCCCATCAATCACATCTTTCAACTTTTTCCTGTTCGATTTTTTGAAAATAAATATGAAATTAAATTGTTTAGACTCTTCTGACCACAGTTGTCAATTTTTATTGAAATTTTGAATGGAAAATTACCGAATATCTTAAACTCTTTGATAGAGCGGCCGGCCGCTCTAGTTTCAACCCCATCTTCAGGCGGCGGCTTTAGTACAGAGGCCGTACAATTGAACGGACCACTCTGCAATTTTTTTTTCAATTATGCATCAGGCTTCCAAGTTTTTTTCCTAATATAAGGCTCAGAGCGCCATGAGACAAACCATCTGAATCCGCTGCATCAAATCCTCCGTTTTCGCGCCTCGTGGACCTTGTAATAGTCTTGGGGATGAGGGTATTGAAGGTCCTTGTTTACATAAATGGGCACTGGGAATTTGATTGTTGAAAATCTTTTTGGAAATGGAATTTGATCTCCTTTTTTCTTTTTTTCTTGGAAACCGCTTTTTTCGAGGGGAGATTGAGGATTGGAAGGAGGAAATGAGAGAGATGAGAGCTATGGTGCATTAGAATAAAGAACGGAAGAAGAGTAAAAAGAAGGTCAAAATGTCTGGAAAATGAAAGGGCATGGTCGGAGAAAACAATGTGGAAATAACGGTATAGTGGGTTAAAGACCTGAAAAAAACCGGTATTGATTGCGTAATTCCTGTAATTGACCCCACTAAGTATTCAGAGCAGTATATCCCAGTTGTTTTTACAGCTCTCAAAAAGTTGTCAACTGATAGAATGCTCAACATTTATTGAAAAATAGTTGATTACTTTTTGAAAATTCAAAAGACAACAAAGATATACTGCTCTGAACATGCAGCAGCGGATCGACCATGCAGTGCCTAGTGTGTCATATTTTGAGCAGTATATCTCTGTTGCCTTTACAGCTATCAAAAAGTTGTCAACTGATAAAATGTTTAAAATGTTTTGGCAAACATTTATTCAGTTGACCATATCTTAATAACTCTAAAGGCAATCGAGATAAACTGTTTTGAACACACAGTAGTAGAAGGGCCGACAATATCCACGATAGCAGTCAAACTGGTCAAGCTCCAGAGAAAAAAATACATCAAAAAAATTTGAAAATCAATATGGGAAATCTCTAGTCGATGTCAAATAGTTTGTAGTAAACTTTAACCATGCGTATCTTCGGCCAGCTGGTGTTGCAGCCACAACTTTTCATGATGACTAACAGGGGAAGTATGTATTGCCTTGACTCCGGATCTCTCTAGCAATTTGTGGACGTACTAAATCGACTATGGAGATTCCATTTCTGAAATTAATGTGGCTAAATTCTCAGGTGGGCTCCTATGAAACAAAATATTGTGAGAGAATCATTCTTCCACATTTCTAAACTTTCCAAAATTTCACCTTCCTGTCTGTTTTCTTGATCACGTTTTCTTGAGCAGAACTACACCTGCGGTACTCCCAAAAATTCCGATTAACTGCTAATCATCCTTGACAGCCCTAACCTAATTATGTCCCTGTTAATTTAGAAAAAAAAACATGACAAAAAAAAAAGGTGTTTATTAACAAACTTTTATTTTGATAAAGATAAACAGAAAAAAACAAATTCCTTGAAAATCATTTGAATTATACCGACAGAGACATACTTGGCACGTCGGAGAGACTTTTAGTGCACTCAAATCAACACATCTTGACTCCATCTTCCAGATGTCTTTCGTACTGCCCTTTGTGGATGTCACAGAAACTTGAAGAGTCTTCGTTGAATTTCCTCATGTTTTCAATTGCCGGAACTATCTCATATTCTAGAGTCCTCGGGGGTGAATACAAAATTCAGGAATCCAGATGGGATCATTGCAGTCTGACCCTCCTTGATCTCCAATCGTTGCCACTCGGACGCCATCATCTCACCAATCCATTGTTCTCTCTTCTTCAGTGGCGTCTTTTTGAAATCGGAATAGATTCTCAAGCTCTCTGCATTAGGTTTGGCTACATAAAAGATTTTTCGGCCTTTAACCACATGGTAATAAACTGACGTGGCAGAGAAGTCCACATGAATATCCGTAAACGATCCTTTCATAGAGAGTAATAAGTCTAATTCCTGGTCCTTCTGAGTGAGAATTTCCTTGAGTTAGTTTGTTGATCATACTCTTCTGGCGACCGAATTCAGGAACGGAGAATGCATCACGGAGTCTGGAAGTCAAATAATCAGTGAGACCTATATTAGACCAATAAATGCAGTTGATAACAACGCGCCCCATTGACAAAAAGTTATTAATAGGGCGCTGTAACGAGCCAATGAAAAGACTTTTCTCATTTTCTATAAATTGGTTGTCTGAAATCTCATTTAAAAAGTTTTTGAGTTGTTCCGACAATTCTTAGTCATAGAATTTTCAAAAAAAAAGTGGAAATATAAATAAAATTTTTACAGAAAACTGCAACATTTAAACAATTCTCAATGATTTCTGTGAAATTTTTAAAATTACATACCTGAAGAATCGAGCGCCAGAATTGAAATCCAAAACGACATCCGAATAGAGTAGTTGTCAAAGAAAATATAAAATTAGAAATAATCACAAAAGGGAGAGGCCGCTAATCGGGCAGCCAAGGGGGAATGAGTGACTGGAGTGTGCCTTCTCCCTCCTCTAGCGGTAGTAGGATTAGTGGGGTCCCACTAATCCTACACCCGCTACGATCCTGTAGAATGTTCTCGACGCGTCCCTCAGTACCCCTGGGAAAAGAAGAGAGAGAGGCAAGGCAGGACTCCTCAGTAACCGTAATTCTTACGTTTTTGTCTTGTTGGAGACGGTCGTCCTTTCTTCATCGTCTTCCCTTTTTGTCCTCCTTCATTGTCTTCTGTACCTTGTCTTTTCTTCTTTATCTCCCCTCTTTGGTTTCAAGCAGTCTAGGACAATAATCGACAGACTCAGATTGTCTTAGCTACTTTCATACTTTCCGCACGGAAATATATAGGGATATGTAAGAAAGTGCGCTTTGTTTGTTGGTCTTTTTACTTTAAATTTATTTGACCAATTTTGAAATTTGAGTCCTCACAAATCTCTTACTGTTTTTAAACAAATGAAATAGAATATTTTTCAAAAACTCAAGCGATATCGTTATTGATCCTAGCCGTGGTGAGCCATTTTATTCCAAAATTCACGTATTTTCTCGATAGAGCATTCATTCTGATATCCACAGATGTATCTTCGTGCCTCCGTAGCTTGTCAAATTTTTTGTGACCTCTCTCTGGTTTCCACCTGACCTTCTTTTTTATACTTTTCTGACTGCCGCCAATCTCTCTCAGCCACCTCAACTAACCAATTTCCTCTCGTTTCAGGGATTATCGCTCCACCATCCACAAAAAGAACAACAATCTTCCGATGATTTCAGAAGCTCCGGCTATGCCACCCTCATTGTCGCACTGGGAGCCAATTCTGTTCGTGGCTGTCCCGCCCGTCTAAACGTGCTCTTCTTGACAGAGCCTCATTCATTTTTCTTCTGGCCGCCCGACTGGCATGGCCTACTGTTTTGATTATTTTTAATTTCACCTCTCACTGCTCGTTGTATTCCACACGAATTCCAAATTAGCATCCAACGCATAAAGCACATAACTCGTCATCTACTGGAGATTTTTAACGTGAAAAACTTCAAACTGAGATTCTTTCGGGATATTGTCAATAAGTTCCGCTCTATCGAGATCGAGACGTACAATGCGCCCGATGGAGAATATATTTTCGATGAAGAAGAAAAGAAGAACATCGACAATTTATACGGCTTAATTCCCGAGCAAACCAAATTCTTATTCAATGAGGTTAAAACCGACAAGTTAAGTTTTTATGGATACATTTCGAACCCAGAGGAACCGACTGGAATTCGAATCGAACACCGAGTTGTTGAAGTTTGGAATAGAAGTTCATTGGATTAAGTTACAATGGACCATGTGATCGATTCGGAGTCTGAAGAACTTTGTGTTAAATTTGAAGACGTTGAGGCAGTCAAGGTCGTGGAACTGTTGAAGAAATGGCAAAGCGGAGAGAAGCCAGTGAATCTCAAAACGTTGGATTTATCCAATGTGGAAGAAGACGAACATCAACCGTTGATTGAAATGCTCGACAAGCTCGATGGGGTTGAAAAGTAAGTTGAACACTTCCCTAAACTTTAATAAATGCCATTCTTCCAGGTATCCAAATCAAAAAGCAGATGTAACTGTGCAGAAATCATACCAAGAAGAAGAAATCATTGTTGTGGACTTTTTTTTTCAAAATTTTGTGTTCAAAAATAAATTTGTTGTATTAATTTCTTATTGTTTTATTTGATTGGCAAAAATTCTTTCTTCAGTTCCGATTGTTCCCGCTCCATGGCGCTTGTTATGAAGAATACAGGTTTTTTCAAGTAATGAAGTTGTGAGTACAGATACTAGGCTCTGGGAATACAGTTTGGGCATCTGTGTACAGCCATTTTTATGGTGTACTTCTACCGGCAAAGACCATCGTCTAAGCGAGATGTTTAACTTTGATGTCCAGTGAACAGTAACTCCCGTGAACGGAATCCATGCTGAATAATTTTTCATTTCCATGTTGATTAGGTATCTTGCACTTCACTGCAAAAAAAACCAAATGAATTGCTTTTCAGGGTGGGTGAATATAAACAACATCGAATAGATAGTAATTGGAGAGAGCTTCATCAGGAGTATATAGAGCATGAAGGAAAAAGTACAGTTAGATCAGAAGAGCAAGATTATGATAGTTCTGGCTGTATGTGGACGGGCATTTTCTAGGAGGTAACGAATTCGACGCGTTTACAAGTGAGATTCTACTTTGTTCTTATTATTGGGAAGTAGTAGGAACCAGTCGGTTTCTACCATTACCGTTGTTGAAGTTTATAAAAGTATTTTTCTGTGTTAATTCTGTTTTACATCTGTCTCCTTCTATTTTTATCCTTCTGCCTATTTCCCTTTTACGCCGAGTTCATCTCGATTTGTTCATCAATCCTGTCCAGTTGCTTTCTGGTCATAGTGGCATTTGGATTTTATAACAATAATTTGCTGTGTTAGTTTTGTTTTACATGTATCTTCTTCCATTCTTACCCTTCTGCCTGTTTTCTTTTTTCGTCGAGTTCCTCTTGATTTGTTCTTCAATCCTGTCAGGTTTTGGCCCTATGCTATATATTTTGGCCCTATAATTTTGAAAAATATTAAATTGAAATTTTTCTTTATCTCGGGCACTTTTTTTGAAGGGCACCTACAAACTGAATCTGTGTTTTTAGTACAGTTTAGTTCTGTCCTAATAATTCCAGCGTGTCACCGAAGTCGATTTTTGATGTTCAATTCAAATTTCAGATAATTTTGAAAAATAGGAAATTGAAATTTTTCTTTATCTCGGGCACTTTTTTTGAATGACACCTACAAATTGAATCTGTGTTTTTAGTACAGTTTAGTTCTGTCCTAATAATTCCAGCGTGTCACGGAAGTCGATTTTTGATGTTCAATTATTTTTTTTCAGATAATTTTGAAAAATAGGAAATTGAAATTTTTCTTTATCTCGGGCACTTTTTTTGAAGGGCACCTAATAATCGAGTTTATGTTTTATTTATAGTTCAGATCAGTCTCAATGATTTCAGCGTGTTACTAAAGTCGATTTCTGATGTTCATGTCAAATTTCAGATAATTTCAAACTATGGGAAACGAAAGAAATTTGTCAAGAAGGAAACTTAAAATCAAACAATTTAATGATAGTGACAGTATCTACACAATTGACAGATCACTCTTGTACAGAATAAAAAATGCATCTATAACGGAAGTTAAAATAAACAATTTCGTTGAAAGCGGCAGTATCCACACTTCAGGACAAGATTGTTCTTGTCTTCACACTCAACCAGAACCACTCGATCATCTTCTTGAAGAAAGTCCTCCAATCCTTGCAGCATGATGGCCAGAAAGCTGTGAAAAAGGAAATTGAAATATTGATTAACCGTAGATTTAGTGAAGAGGATACAGGCTTGTGGGCTGAGAATGAGCCTATTTCTACAAAAATAATCAAATCTGGCTTGCTCAGACCTATCAAATCCTTGGCACTGAGCACGGAGCTTGATGAAACCAAACTTACTTTCTCCCAATAAGATCTGCACAATTCATTTTAGTTGTAGAAGAATATTGTCTTATAAATTTTCAAATAATCAGTGAGTAAGGACCCTGCTACAAAAGGTCTTCAAACTATACAACTATACTGTGATAAAATGATTGTTGAGAAGGGGAGTGGGTGCAAGAGTTGAGAGAAGCAAGACTCAGACGCCTATACAAACGAAATATGAATTTTACTATGGAGAGTTTTTCTCATCGTCTTGACTCCAATACACTGACAGTCTTACTCTTTCTCCTTTTTTTCATCCGGTCTATGCTGCCTTCATCACTTCATTGCTATTCCGTTTTCATTGTTATGAACTGGTCGGTCGTATCTTCCCTGCATCCTAGTTTTTATGACTCATGCAGTCTTCCTTCCTTCTTATTTTTGGACACATTGAGCGGACATGACACCTACAAACTGAATCTGTGTTTTTAGTACAGTTAAGTTCAGTCCTGATAATTCCAGCGTGTTACGGAAGTCAATTTTTGATGTTTAAGTCAAATTTCAGATGATTTGAAAAATAGGAAATTGAAAATTTTCTTTATCTCGGGCACTTTTTTTGAATGACACCTGCGAACTGAATCTGTGTTTTTAATACAGTTAAGTTCAGTCCTAATAATCCCAGCGTGTCACGGAAGTCGATTTTTGATGTTCAAGTCAAATTTCAGATAATTTCAAAATATGGGAAACAAAAGAAATTTATCAAGAAGGAAACTTAAAATCAAACAATTCAATGATAGTGACAGTATCTACACAATTGACATTGTTTGTTGGTCTTTTTACTTTGAATTTATTTGACCAATTTTGAAATGTGGGTCCTCACAATTCTTTTACTGTTTCTAAATCAATGAAACAGAATGTTTTTCAAAAAATCGAGCAATATCGTTATTGATCGTGGCCGTGGTGAGCTATTTTAGACCTAAATTCACATCTTCTCAATAGAGCATTCATTCTGATATCCACAGATGTATCTTCGTGCCTCCGTAGATTGTCAATCTTTTTGTGGCCTCTCTTTGGTTTTCTTCTGACCTATTTTTTTAAATACTTTTGCGACTGCCGCCAACCTCTCTTAGACACCCCAACTAACAAATTCCCTCTCATTTCAGTTATTATCGCTCAACAATCAACGAAGAGAAGAAGAATCTGCAGATTGTTTTAAAAGCTACGGCTATGCCACCTTCATTGTGGCATTGTGAGCCCACTCTGTTCGTGGCTGTCACGCTCGTCTAAACGTGCTCTTCTTGACAGAGCCCCATTCATTTTTCTTCTGGCCGCCCGACTGGCATGACCTACTGTTTTGATTATTTTTAATTTCACCTCTCACTGCTCGTTGTATTCCACACGAATTCCAAATTAGCAACGCATGAAGCACATAACTCGTCATCTACTGGAGACTTTCAACGTGAAAAACTTCAAACTGAGATTCTTTCGGGATATTGTCAAAAAGTTCCGCTCTATCGAGGTCAAGACGTACAATGCGCCCTATAAAGAAGATATTTTCGATGAAGAACAGAAGAACATTGACAATTTATATGGCCTAACTCCAGAGAAAACCAAATTCTTATTCAATGAGGTCAAAACCGACAAGTTAAGTTTTTATGGATACAATTCGAATCCAGATGAACTGACTGGAATCCAACTCAAACACCGAGTTGTTGAAGCTCGGAATATAGGATCATTGGACTATGTTACAATGGACCATGTGATTGATTCGGAGTCTGAAGAACTTTGTGTTAAGTTTGAAGACGTTGAGGCAGTGAAGATCGTGGAACTGTAGAAGAAATGGCAGAGCGGAGAGAAGTCAGTGAATCTCAAAAGGTTGGATTTATCCAATGTGGGAGAAGATGAACATCAACCGTTAATTGAAATGCTCGACAAGCTCGAAAGAGTTGAAAAGTAAGTTAATCACTTTCCTAAACTTAAATTAATGCCTTTCTTCCAGATGTCCGAATCAAGAAGCAGATGTCACTAGGCAGAAAATATACCAAGAAGAAGAAATCATTGTTGTGGACTTTTTTTTTCAAAATTTTGTTTTCAAAAATAATTTTGTTTTATTGACTTTTTGTTGTTTTATTTGTTTTGTCAAAAATTCTTTCTCCAGTTCCGATTGTTCCCACTCCATGGCGCTTGTTATGAAGAATACAGGTTTTTCCAAGTAATGAAGTTTCGAGTACAGATACTAGGCTATGGGAATACAGTTTGAGCATCTGTATACAGCCATTTGTATGGTGTACTTCTACCGGCAAAGACCTTCGTCTAAGCGAGATGTCTAACTTTGATGTCCAGTGTATTGTAACTCCCGTGAACGGAGTCCGACCTCAATAATTTTTCATTTCCATGTTGATTAGGTATCTTGCACTTCACTGCAAAAAAATCAAATGAATTGCTTTTCAGGGTGGGTGAACATAAACAACATCGAATAGATAGTAATTGGAGAGAGCTTCATCAGGAGTATATAGAGCATGAAAGACAAAAGTCCAGTTAGATCAGAAGAGCAGGATTATGATAGTTCTGGCTGTATGTGGACGGGCATTTTCTAGGAGGTAACGAATTCGACGCGTTTACAAGTGAGATTCGACTTCGTTCTTATTATTGGGGAGTGGTAGGAACCAGTCGGTGGCTCCCATTGCCGTTGTTGAAGTTTATAAAACTATTTTTCTGTGTTAATTCTGTTTTACATCTATCTCCTTCTATTTTTATCCTTCTGCCTTTTTCCCTTTTCTGCTGAGTTCATCTCGATTTGTTCATCAATCCTGTCCAGTCGCTTTCTTGTCATTGTGGCATTTGGATTTTATAACGATAATTTGCTGTGTTAATTTTGTTTTACATGTATCTCCTTCCATTTTCATCTTTCTGCCTGTTTTTTTTGTCAAGTTCCTCTCGATTTGTTCTTCAATCCTGTCAGGTTTTGGCCCTATGCTATATATTTTGGCCCTATAATTTTGAAAAATAGGAAATTGACATTTTTCTTTAGCTCGGGCACTTTTTTTGAATGACACCTACAAACTGAATCTGTGTTTTCAGTACAATTAAATTCAGTCCTAATAATTCCAGCGTGTCACGGAAGTCGATTTTTGTTGTTCAAGTCAAATTTCAGATAATTTTGAAAAATAGGAAATTGAAAATTTTCTTTATCTCGGGCACTTTTTTTGAATGACACCTACAAACTGAATCTGTGTTTTTAGTACAATTAAGTTCAGTCCTAATAATTCCAGCGTGTCACGGAAGTCGATTTTTGTTGTTCAAGTCAAATTTCAGATAATTTTGAAAAATAGGAAATTGACATTTTTCTTTAGTTCGGGCACTTTTTTTTGAATGACACCTACAAACTGAATCTGTGTTTTTAGTACAATTAAGTTTCAGTCCCGCCCTATGCTATACATTTTGGCCCTATGCTATACATTTTGGCCCTATGCTACACATTTTGGCCCTATGCTATACATTTTGGCCCTATGCTATACATTTTGGCCCTATGCTACATATTTTGGCCCTATGCTACATATTTTGGCCCTATGCTACATATTTTGGCCCTATGCTATACATTTTGGCCCTATGCTATGCATTTTGGCCCTATGCTACGCATTTTGGCCCTATGCTATACATTTTGGCCCTATGCTATACATTTTGGCCCTATGCTACATATTTTGGCCCTATGCTATACATTTTGGCCCTATGCTATATATTTTGGCCCTATGCTATACATTTTGGCCCTATGCTATACATTTTGGCCCTATGCTATACATTTTGGCCCTATGCTATGCATTTTGGCCCTATGCTACACATTTTGGCCCTATGCTACGCATTTTGGCCCTATGCTATACATTTTGGCCCTATGCTACGCATTTTGGCCCTATGCTATACATTTTGGCCCTATGCTACGCATTTTGGCCCTATGCTATACATTTTGGCCCTATGCTACATATTTTGGCCCTATGCTATACATTTTGGCCCTATGCTATACTTTTTGGCCCTATGCTATACATTTTGGCCCTATGCTATACATTTTGGCCCTATGCTATACATTTTGGCCCTATGCTATACTTTTTGGCCCTATGCTACACATTTTGGCCCTATGCTATACATTTTGGCCCTATGCTATACATTTTGGCCCTATGCTACGCATTTTGGCCCTATGCTATACATGTTGGCCCTATGCTACGCATTTTGGCCCTATGCTATACATTTTGGCCCTATGCTATACATTTTGGCCCTATGCTACATATTTTGGCCCTATGCTATATATATATATTTTTTTTTTTTCGGACGAACTTTTCCGAAAAAAAGATTTTTCGAACATTTTTTCGGAGGTCATTTTTTGCACAACCCTGTTTCCGATCACCGATACATGTGATGGTTCAGTGGTGTAAAACGACTTTTTTTTTAGAAATATTTATTTGAAATAATAACAGGTAAAATTACAGATAAAGAGATTTTTGGTCGGGAAGTTGAGGGCGTCGGAAAATGACAGTTGGGAATTATATTGACCAAACGACGGAAATAAAGTTATTGGAAAGAGTGGTTTTTTTACGAGTAGTCCTGTCAAGATCCGTATCCCAATTAATTCTGATCCGATCGTTACGGAAAATATGGATTCAGCGATTCGGGATGGACATTTTCTGGCGATTTCAATTTTCTCATTTTATAGGAGCATGAGCTTTGAAACTACCGTATTTCGGTTTAAATTTTCTCCAATCCTGATGCAAACTATACATTTTTTCGAGTGTTCTCTCTTTGTTCACGGGCGCTAACGCAAACACTTTGCAAATTTTATTTCTTGTTTCTCACCCCCACGCATGGGACTTGTTCACCCTCTTCCAGTCTATCGAGCCATCCTGCAAAAATCAGTTCCTGATTTTTGATTCCTTGTTTCTTTTTTGCCATGTGAATTATTCATTTCCGATCACCGATATTTATGCACACCCACATTTCAGTCATGGTGTTTGATCAGTTACGCCCCCTCCCCTTCTCCCGCCCCTTCTTTTGGCTAAAAAAGCAGCAAACGTCCAACGAGGAAACCATGTCAGTCATCTCAATGTGGTCGTCTTCCCTCTTATTCTACCTTCTTATTCTTGGACCTATGTTCGTTCAACAGTCTTCTGCTGAAGGCGCACCAAGTTTTGCTGCTTCGAAGGCAAACTTGTTCGAGAACGAATCCGATCCGAATGTGTATGCTGAAAAATTCTTGGATAAGCTTGTGAATGCTCTGAAGAGAAACGATGAGCAGGTGATCGACCGTATGATTGATCAATATTTCTTTTTCCAACATTGTAAAGATTCAGCATTGTTGGCTTCGAAACGTAAGCTTGAACAATAAATCAATATTGAACGTGATAATGATTTCAGAATCTCTGATCAAAAATCTGAAGAAAATGACAAAGGATGGGGTTCAATTGGTTTACAAAAAAGGCTCAGCGACTCAACCCTCTGGCTATGGAAAATCTATTAATTTCAACGTTCGCTCTTTCTACGCTGGCAAATTTCACGAAAAGGACAGAATATTCACTGTTAGCAGAAGAACACACAAGTTGACCAAAGGAATATTGGAAGGGTGCAATCCGAAGTAGTTCACTCTCCTGCAATTTTTATTCTTCTTTATCTTGAATAAATTTTTCTGGCATTTCTGATGAATCCTCTTTGTCTATCTTCAAAACTAAAGAAGAACTTCAATCCAACCACGGTAAATGTTCGGAAAAGTAGAGATTATGTCAGACATTCCGAAAAAAAAAGTAATTTCATATCTCAAAAGTGCACAAATGTTTTTTTTGTTTCTATTGGTTGTCGGTTGGCAAAGACGCAACGGAAGAGGAAGCAGATAGTGTTTTTTTATTGATTGATAGTCGTATTTGCCTAACCCACTTTCATAGTTACTATAGATAAGCAAAACGAACACAGAGCCACAAGCGACCCCTCGAACAGCTGGTACTGGGTTCTTCCTTCGTTTGAATCCGTTGATAAAAAGAGAAATGTAGGCTATTATTATGTGATGATTCAGTGGTGTAAGACGACTTTCTTAGGAGACAGGTAAAATTACGGATAAGAAGATCTCTACACACTGAAATATTGTGTTGTTTACTTTTATTGATGTGAACACAAAATGAGTAAATTTTGAATGAACACAAAAAAGAGATTTTGGCTCTCATCCGCTTCCTAGATAATATCAACTGACCCGAGACCTTTATCAAATATAACCCGTATCCCGAAAAAAACAATCAGGACCCATGTCTTTAATTTAGAACTTCCTCGGTTAGCAAGAAAACTCGGGCCTGCGAAAATGTTCCGTGAGTCACCAAAAAAAAAAGGTTTTTTGGACATCGGATTTAAAATTTCTCGCATCAGTCAGTGGGGTATTGTTTTCAAGTTTTTATAAGTTCACGACTGATTTTATTCAATTAAAATTTTATTGATGCAATGAAACAAAAAAAAACGTTAGACCAAACAATTTAGATTATGAAACACTAGAACGATGATCGAAGGCCAAAGTCAGCTCAAGTTTGCTGTTGGTTGGCTCCTCCAATTGCAGTGAACGCATTGTGGTAAGTAGCGTGGGCTGAAAATCAAAACTATTGATACTTATAACTTTCGAAGAATTTCTCATCAGTCGAAAAAATTCTCAAAACTCGCCTGAACGCATGCTTTGATTATCACCCTCGGCCTTTGCAAGGTCTCTGCGGATTTGAGCAAGTTCTGCCTTCATGTCCTTATTTGTCTTGTTGCTGTCGACAATCAAGCAGTAAGCCTCGGACAGATCTGTGCTCGTGGAGTTGAGATTTGTTTGAAAATCTTCTACTTGGCCCTTCAAGTTTGTGATCTCTTGTTTGAGAGCTTCATTTTCTTGGTCTGCTGCTGTCAGCTCCGGCGGTCTGGCGTCTTTTTCAGCGTTTGTTTCAAGAGCAGCGTTTAGTGAACTTTTGGTTTCATCCACAGCCAGACTCATCTTTAGGTTCTCGGCCTCCATAGTTTCATTGCGGACTTGCAGTGCTAGAATCTGCTCAGTCGGCTTTGCATTGGACTCTGCGGTCGCTGCGAGTTCTGAAGCGTGCTTTTCCTTGGTTTTTGACAGTTCTTCTTGCAGACGTTGGATCTCCTGGTCCTCTGCAAAATTTACAATTGGAGTTTGGTTTTCCCCAATTCTAACACAGCATTCTAACACTTGAAAACATGGAAACTACAATCTTGAAAACTAGCTTTTTTTTTTCAAAATTCTAGCACTTCGAAAGTTTCCTGCGCAACTCACAAAACATTGTTGAAATACATGTTCTTTCAAAAACTATATTCCACTTTCCAATTATTTCCCAGAGCTATTCGACAAAACCAGTTATCGAATTTTCTATTTTATTCCTTGAATTCTTATGTATCTCCAATTTGCTTCCCAATTTTCCCAAAAACCAGTCAAGTTATAGAGATAATCCACGCGTTGATAGTGAGTTGTAAATAATAGAAGACAGCGGTTTCGAAAGTATTCGAAGTGTTCGAATTAGGGTTAAGAGTAAATCGATAAGTTTTCTTTTAGAAATGGAGGAAAGATTTTTCAAGTAGAACAAGCTGCACTCTTTTTCTCAGTACAAATAATACTTTGGTTTTTTCCCTTTAAAAACACTGTTGCTTTTTTGATTTTCAATTGACTTCCTAGTTTTCTAGGTAAAATAAAAAAATATACACAAGCGCTGGCTAACTGGACAACTGACAAACTCAGTTATCTCACAAACAAAATCCCATGGGATCAATCACTGATTATCACCGGTTGAATGTTGATAAAAACCGCGTTCATTGTTAAAAAACTTGCTTCTTCACTCCACAAAGATTACTCACCTTCCCGATTCTAAATTTTGCAAAATTGTCGAAAATATCCATAACCAATAAACTTCGAAAAAATCAAAATAAGGCCTGAAACATACTATTTTTTCAAATTTTGTGGAAAAAACTCGTGAATTACCTTTGAAGATCCTCAGTCGGAGAATCAGTTCACCATAGATACAACACTTGGTTAATTACCTTAAATTCAAAAATTTGGGAAATCGTGAATTGAAAAAAACCATTAGGAAGAAAGTATACAAAAAGAGGTGAATAAAATCGAAACGAGAAAAAGAGCGAAAACGGGAGAGCGGAACGCGTAAGGACACAATCGCCCGAGCTGCACAGAGAGAATGACGAGGAGACTCGCTCTGGGGTATAGAAGAGGGGGGGAGACAAAGTGGATACGCAGGGTGGGGTAGGAATTGGCTGGCTGCCAACTCCTGCGCGTGTCGAAGGATAAGCTAATAGAGTTCTCTGTCCACCCCCTTTCCAGAAAAAACGGGAACATTTTCAAATATTATTTTTCATCATCTTTTAGAAAAACATGCTCTTTCCAAATGCTGAGTTGTAACCAGCTGGTAACACTATCAATGTATCATATCGCTTTCTTTTTCCCCGGTTCGTCGTTTCAATAATTCATTTTTGACACATTTCTCTTACATGTCAAAGAAAATTCTCAAATTGAAACGCTCAGTTTCATCCCCATCCCATAAACGCGAGAACAATCTTTAACATGGAATTGGTTTATTTACCAAAGATCTATTCAATTTGTATTGCACAGGTCAATTGGAAAATGAACAAATAAGAATGCGACCAAAATATAAGGAAGAAAACAAAAGAGGCTAGAAAAACTTGGAAGAAAACAGAAAATAAACTTAATTCCATCATTTTTATCGAGAAGAATACCCGTTAGAGAAGAATCCATTTGGCTGATGCATTCTGGAACAACTGAACGAATATCTTCAATTGTCTTGATTTCAGAGAGATATTTGTTCTGAAATCGAAAATATATATATTTTCTAGGGCTCTGTTTCAGTTTAGATGTCCTTTCAACATTTACGTGTCCTTTCAACAAATGAGTGTCCCTAAAAGCAATTAAGTGTCCCTAGAAACAATTGAGTGTCCCAAAAGTATACAAATTACCCCATGAAACTTTTACGTGTCCTTTCAACAATTGAGTGTCCTTTCAACAAATAAGTGTCCTTTCATCAAACTGCTTGCTGTCTTAAACAATCAAGTGTCCCTAAAAACAATGGAGTGTCCTAAAAAACAAACAAGTGTCCTTTCCCGGGTTCCATGACACCTTTAACATTTGAGTGTCCTTTCCACAATTAAGTGTCCCTAAAAACATTTGAGTGTCCTAAAAGTATATAACTCACCCCATTAAACATTTAGGTGTCCTTTAAACAATTGAGTATCCTTTCAACAAATAAGTGTCCTTTCATCGAACTGTTTTCTGCCTTAAACAATCAAGTGTCCTCAAAAACATTAAAGTGTCCCTAAAAACAAATGAGTGTCCTTTCCAGGGGGTCCATGTCGCTTCCCACATTCAAGTGTCCTTTCAACAATTAAGTATCCTTTCATCAAATAAGTGTCCTTTTTTAGACCAATCGATGCTTCGATGAAATTTTGATTTTTTTTTTGCCTTGAAAACGCTTTTTCCGTGTTTCCTAAGCCTGTTTCACTAGTGGTTTGTG
>GL379897.1:325796-338179 GCA_000143925.2 Caenorhabditis brenneri | reverse complement strand
AAATCGGGCAAAAGTCGCACTAGGGTTCATTCTTCATTCGGAGGCCATTCCATGCGACCCGTCTGAATGCATCTGAAACGGTCATGAGCGTTTTGGATAGTTTGGGAGCGATCTGGGGCGCATTTTTCATTGAATCCATCCTAAGCCTCTTCTCCATCATCATCTTCAGGTGCTGCCTCCACCACGAGGACCAAAAAGTCGGGAATTCCTCCCCCACTCACAGAAACAGATCGTGATCCATATCCTGATATTTTTGATATTGGAGATGTCACTGTTTTTACGCGTAGTTCTCCACACACATGTGCCCTCACAAAAATTAAATACTCTCTCCACAAAAGTGTCCCCTTTTTTCGCAAAAGCGGTGCTGCGATAAAAATTTTATTTTTTTTGCCTTGAAAACGCTTTTTCCGTGTTTCCTAAGCCTGTTTCACTAGTGGTTTGTGAATTACTTGGAAGGAAAGTAAGTTTCTCTCCTACTGAAATAGGCTTAGGAAACACGGAAAAAGCGTTTTCAAAGCAAAAAAAATCAAATTTTCATCGAAGCATCGATTGGTCTAAAAAAGGACACTTATTTGATGAAAGGATACTTAATTGTTGAAAGGACACTTGAATGTTGAAAGCGACGTGGAACTCCGCGAAAGGACACTTATTTGTTTCTAGGGACACTTTAATGTTTTTAAGGACACTTGATTGTTTAGAGCAGTGGACGGTTTGATGGAAGGACACTTAATTGTGGAAAGGACACTTAATTGTTGAAAGGACACCTAAATGTTTCATGGGGTAATTTATATACTTTTAGGACACTCAAATGTTTTTAGGGACACTTATTTGTGGAAAGGACACTCGAATGTTGAAGGTGTCATGGATCCCGGGAAAGGACACTTGTTTGTTTTTTAGGACACTCCATTGTTTTTAGGGACACTTGATTGTTTAAGACAGCAAGCAGTTTGATGAAAGGACACTTATTTGTTGAAAGGATACTCAATTGTTGAAAGGACACCTGATTGTTTTTGAGGACGCCGGTAAAATTTTTGGGACACTTAATTGTTTTTAGGGACACTTAATTGCTTTTAGGGACACTTATTTGTTGAAAGGACACGTAAATGTTGAAAGGACACCCAAACTGTAACAGAGCCTTTTCTAGATAAACTTTTATTACCTTCAAAAATCATACAAACCGTATTTTACTGCCATTTCTAACTTTTTTTTCATTGTCTTCGTCGAACTCTCCAGAAGAAGTTTCCCGCATTTTTGAACCAAGAGCTTTGTATCATACATATCAGCAAGTCGGAGGATTCCTTCAACTGTCATTTCTGAAAGTGTGATGTACTCATCAAAAACTCAATGAATGTCTTACCATCAATAACATCTTCTCCGTAAAGTGCCTCCAGATACTTCTGAAGTTCATCTGCATCAACTCCACTAAGTTTGACTTCAGACTGTTTTGATTCTTCGAATCCACCAAGAAACATTGTTTTGAAGTATGAGGAGTGGGTGGAAAGATACTGAAATTCAGAACTACATGCGGATACAAAAACATAATACCTTACCAATTTCGCAACATGAAACTTCTCGTCGTTCACTACTAGTGTTACATCCGAGCATTCCCCATCATCGAAATTCCTCAAGTTCTCTTCTTAGATTCCCGTGATTTTTTTCTCCAAAATATCCATTACCAATAAATTTCAAAATAATCAAAATAAGGCCTGAAATATACTTTTTTTCTCAGGGTTTGTGAAAAAATTCGTGAGTTACCTTTGGAGATCCTCAGTCGGAGAATCAGTTGGTCAATTACCTAAAAATCAGTAATTTGGGAAATCGTGAATTGAAAAAAACGATTAAGAAGAAAGTATACAAAAAGAGGTAATCGAAACAAGAAGAAGAGAGAAAACGGGAGAGAGGAACGCGTGAGGACACAACCGCCCGAGCTGCACTGAGCGAATGACGAGGAGACTCGCTCTGAGGTATAGGAGAGGGGCGGGGGGGGGGGACAAAGTGGATACGCAGGGTGCGGTAGGAATTGGCTCGCTGCCAACTCCTGCGTGTGTCCTAGGATATGCTAATAGAGTGCACATACATTGTCTACCCCCTTTTCCGTTTTCCTCTGCGCGTTCAAACCAGGGGTGGACATTGCTTGAGAGGTCAAGCAATTTATTGGACCGAATAATGCTTGATTTTTATTTTCAAACAGTTTATTTGGTCAAGTAATATTTGAATTTTTTTTGTCAAATAATCAAGCAAGTAATTCAAACATGTGTTACTTTCGAAAAAATGTCCGCGAAACGAGAAAATAAAACTTTCGTGAGTTTTGATTTGGATTTTTTTTGTCTCTCACAAATTATTTTATCCAGAGAATAAAAACAAAAATTTTCTTTCGAAAAATAGCCAAAATACTGAGTCCATAAACGTTGGGACAGTTGCGCCCTCTCGCGTTCAGCTTTTTTTTTTCTTTTACAGAAACAATAATCCAATTGGATCAAGAAAAAGACTGAATACAGTTTTTTGGCTGTTGCATTTATTGCTCGAAACTTTCAGATAACAACATATTGATAGATAATAATTCAAAAAGTATAATTAAAGAATGAAGAGAAGTAAATCAGAAATTTATAATAGAACACAATACTTTTTATTGGAATGACGTTGGAATGAGTTCAGATGTTGACTTCGCGAACTTCAAACACTCGATGGCCTGATTTGCCATTATTCCCTGGAAAAAAACATTTTCATAGTTTCTGAATTTGACTTTTTTTTCTCCATATTTTGCTACTTCAAAAGAATTTGATTTTAGAATTCTCGACTGTTACTCACCAGCTTTCCGGCATCAACAATAAAGTCATTCTTTGTGACTCCTTCCTCCAGAACTTTATCCATTTCCTCAGCGAATGCCATCATACTCGGAGAACGCGAAACGAAGCCATTGACGAAGTTTTTGAGCTTCAATAGGAAGGTCTTGAGTGGATCTGCTCTTCCATTTCCATGTCATCCTCCAATTCCAAATCCTTGGCCTTTTTGGATGCACTCGTTGAACTTTGCATCAATTCTCTTGTCTATTTGTGAGATCAACTTCTTCTGCCCATCAAACTCTCCACACGCAACTTTTGTTCATCGCTCAAATCCTCATAACCCTCGAAGAATGTCTCGAGACCTTGTATGTACGATGCCACGTTGTCCCTCCACGACTTCAGAAGACGATTCGTATTTTTTGCTATCTCCTTGTACTCCAAAGCCTTCTCCTCTGCACTCAACGAGTTGTCCAGGAAGATGTTGTTGCCTTCTTAAATCTTCTCTCATTTGCACAAGTTGGTCCAGGCGAATTTTGGTGATTGCCGACCTCATTCAGTGATCAAAATTTCTGCAAAAAAAGTATTCTACTTTTGATAAAAATGACTTCGCTGTAGTTTTGACGGATTTTCCATGTAGAAATGTATCAATTTCGATATGTTTACAGTGTTCACATAGAAACCGGGAAAATATGTTTAAAATCAAAAAATACAACGATTCCAAAAACATTTGGTGTGGGACTGAGGGTTCAGAGTAAATCGATAAATTTTCGATTAGAAAAGCAAAAAAATTTCAAACAGAACAAGATGTACCTTTTTTTCAGTACGAATAATAATCAGATTTTTTCCATTCGAATATCATCAACACCGTTGCATTTTTGATTTTCATTCTACTTTCCCAGTTTCCTAGGTGGAAACCCAGAAAAAATCGCTAGAGATAGTAAAAATGCAGTATGTTTTTAAATTGAAAATTTACCTAAAAAATAGTGTGGATATTTCACACATACTTTGAAACTAAATCCTAACTCGTCAATGTCTAACTCAGTAACTATTTTCTAAAAACACTTTTTCTCTAAAAACTGTGTTAGCTTTTTTTTCAAATCCATCGCATTACTACACAACTCACCTTTCGATTCCAAATCTTCCGGAATTGTGCAAAAAAGTGAATCCATTATCAAAAAACTTCAAAAAAAAATCAACCTGAAATAATATTATTTTTTCCAAATATTTGTTTTATTGTGAGTTACCTTTGGAGATCCTCAGTCGGAGAATCAGAAGTTCATCACCGTTGTTCGATTACTGAAAAATCGATTATTGGAAAAATCGCGAATTGAAAAAAAATGATTTAAAAAAGGTATGCGGTAATTGAACCAAGAAAAACAGAGAAAACGGGAGGCCGAAACGCGAGAGAGCACAACCGCTTCACCTATGCGGAGATTGTGTTCGAATGACGAGAGACGCGGGCTGGGGATTGGTAGAGAGGGAAGACAAAGTGGATGCGCAGAGTAGAGTATGAGTTGGCTGGCTGCCAACTCCTATGTTTGTCAGAGGATGGTCTACTAGAGTGCACCTACTCGGTCTACCCCCTGTTCCGTTCCCTTGTGCGCATTCGAACCCACTATCCGTATAACTGAGACAGCTGTGACATCTGGCGTTTGGTTTTCTCGTCTTCTCTTTTTTTCGGTTGTAGCTTATTTGATTTCCGTATTGAGGACCTCTAAACGTTGATTACAAATAAAAAATACAAACAAAATTGATTACATTTCAGGTTTACTTTGATTGTTTTAAATTTAATAGATATTGGACAAAATTTTATGGTTAACTTCGGAAAATTAGAAATCAAAAAAAGTGAGAAAAACTTTTGTAGTAATGGTGCGGGTCTGAAATTAAAACTGTCCAAACAGAAAACGTCTCCTGTCAAGATTAATTATGGTTTTACATGGGAATTAGGCAAAACTTTACGCGAAAAAGCTCAGAGTTCTAGCTAACAATACAATAGTTAGCTTCATTCACGATTTCAAAAGATCCCCTTAATTTTTCAGACTTCGATTTTTCCCGATAAATTTTGCAAAAAATTATTCGTCAAAAAACTGGAAAATCGGACATTCTTTTTTTATTCCGAAGATATCAAATTTTAAAATTCATACCGATTTATTCCAAATTGATCAGCAGAAAAACAAAACAAAAATTTGAAACCCGGAACAGAAAAAAAACCAAATGAACAATCAAAAAATGCATTCTTCTGACCCCAAACCCTTCTCCTCCGACTGAATGATATAAATACCAAAGAAAAGTGAGCCCTCATCAAAAAAACAACGATATCTACCCAGCAAATCACGAAGTGTGTCAATCTTGCTATTTGGAAACATATTGTTATCAGCTGAACGTTTACTTTAAACTCTAATCCTCTTCCCGGGTACTCATTTATTTTTTGGAATTCATAACAACACCCAAGACGCATCAAATACCCGGAACTTCAAAACAATATTTGGAACTCGAAAAAGATACCTAGGATTTTATAAAATTTACTGGGACTGGCACAAGCCGATTTCTTTCTAACACAGCGAACAACAAACGTTCGAGAATAATAATGTTTATTTTGATGTGAAAAAAGTCTACAGGGAAAATTAATTTTAATGATCATCAACAAAAAAGTCGGAAAAAATATAGTAAATTTAGAACTTGAAAAACAAAAATAATTAATAGAGAGGACAACTTTGCCAGAAGTTGGTTACCACCACTAACTGCACCACTGCTCCGTTGTAGATTCCGGCCCGATGGTTGGACGGTCGTGAAGGATAGTTCCTTAAATTTAGAGTTTTTGAAATCGGTTGTTGAAGAACGGAAGGAAAAAGTGGACTTCTGATGGGAAAAATCTAATGTGGTGTTTGCAGATTTGGTAACGTATCTTACGACAAATCAGTTTTACCGCGACAAAAAAAACAATATTAGCTATACTTTTCAGAGTAGAGCAGTGAATCTTACCATGGAAAATCAGATTCTGATTGCGACGTCGGGCATTCAATACTTTTGTGACATTGACATGGAGCAGGTAGATTAACTCTGATGGATTGGCTTTGAATTCTGTCTCCTTTTCGTTTGAGGTCCGAATGGTGAAGTGAACGGGACCAAGAATGCTCTGCAATATGGGGTTTTGAACGGTTTTTAAACAAATTTTTCAAGATTAATAATTTTTCTTATGTTTTCGAGTTTTTGCTTCAAATGTTGTTGACTCGGCTACAACAAAACAGAGAAAACTTGTTCAGAACACAAAATTATCGAGTACCGAAAAAGTTTTTTTGAGTATCGGGTGATATTTCAAGCCCCGCATATTGTTTCAGGGTCCCAGGTGTTATTATGCCCAGTGTGTTTCCATGAGTCTCAAAAAAGGAATAAATTCCCGAACTGAAGCTAATTGCTCTTTTCTTTCGGTTAGTTTGGTGTAGCACACACGAGGGGCTTCAGTTATTCATAATGCAAAAAAATCGGCTTGCCGGATGTCCTATTTAAACAAGTGCGCTATCCTGCAAATATTCTCGAAAGCAATTTCAAAAAGTTAGGGTTTATTTTTTCATATTTTACAGGTATCTTCAGATATCACACTGAAATCGACGATACCGAGTTTAGTTTCCGAACTCAAAATTTGCTAGACAGCAAAGTTGTAAGCTTTTGAATCACGTACAAGAAAAACCAATGATTGAATGAAACTTACCGAATTTATCAGTTCCCGAATAAGTCTCGTCATCCATCTTTAGCGGTGAATGTCTCTGTTCCGTGAGGTGCAGTCAAAAATTCACTTCGAAGGCGTATAGACCCTGAAACTATGGCAAGATCGTTAATCATGAGATATGGCATTTTTTAAACTAATTTTGTGGTCAGCAAAAAAAGAGCTTCGAAATGAGTATAATCATGACTAGCTTTAAAAAATTATTTTCGATCTTGAAGGCGCATGTCACTTATAACTACCGCAAACTAGCTACACTCATCTTTTTGTCCTGCGAGCATCAACATGAATGTTGAAGAAGCGTATTCCATTCCATTGAGTGTGTCCATGGTTCAGTGAATTTTTTCTGAGAATAAATAAGAATTAGCGTTTTGGATTCATCTTTAATTTTTCGGGCTCTATTTTCGGGCTCTGGTAAAAAATCTAACATTTCGAAATCCGGCCAAGATTATACTCATTTCCAAGAGATCTTCACGCTGATTTGGAATCTGTTTTCGAAAATTTCCTTATCACAAAATGAATAAGATTGCGATGGTGTTCATCAAACATGCTCTAATAGTTCGGCAAGAAAATTGTTTTGTTGAACTCAGCTCAACCGAGTTAGGTATTAGGTTGTAAGGAAAGCCTTGCACCAATGTTAACTTTTTGTTCTAGAAAGTTCTGGAATTTTCCGGAATTTTTCTGACTATTATAATAAGCTAGTATACTGTAGAAACTTTCATCTGTGAAATTTATATGCGCGCAGCTCTTTCCACTAGACAAGTATGGCAGCTCTGAGCGAAGAGCAATTTCGAGGCATTGCCTACTACGCGTTTCTCCAAGACCGTAGTGTCGCCGGAGCGACTGCCAATATTCATGCTGCGTTCAAGGAAGATGTACTAAGTAGATGGACAATCAATCGATTTTTCAAACGTTTCCAGTCTGGAGATATTTTGTTTGAAAATCAACCTTGTTCTGGACACTCATCTGATCTGAATGATGATGATATCCGTGAAGCCCTCAAATGCAATCCGGACGCCAGCACACGTGAATTGTCAATGAAGCCTGCCTGTTTCCAAACCACCATTGTTCAACATCTGGAGGCTCTTCGTTACAGAAAAGTTGTGTCGACATTGATTCCTCACGAACTTCACTCTTGTCAGTTGACAGCAAGGGTGAATGCCGCTCAGTCTTTGCTTCTCCGTCTACGCAGGAAGGATTTTTTCTGGCATCTTGCTACTGGCAATAAAAGCTGAATTCCGTACGTTAATCATGCAAAAAAAATTTTGGCTCCCTCGCGGAAAACCACCACCAAAAGAGCCAAAGCCGAATTTCCCGAAAAGGAAGTGTTGTTACGTTGTTGGTGGGTCATGAAAGGAATGTTATACTGGGAATTGCTGTCATAGTGTCATACGGTTACTGCTCAAGTATATACATTTTAACTTCAGAAATTAGCCGAAGAAATTTGTGAGAAAGGCGGAAAAAATTTTGAAAACTGTAATCTTGGTGCAAGACTTTCCTTACAACCTAATAGTTTTGAGGGAAGATGGTCGTTTGGGGTAAAAATTTCAAGATTTTGGAGCCTAACCTCCAATATATTCATTTTGATTCATTATTCATTTTGATTCCGAACCTCATATTGAAAATTGCTGAATGCGATGAATAACCAAGTTTCGGTATTTTTTTTTGAAAAGGAGCCTTCAAAGTAAAAATTAGATTTTTCGAAACCCAGCTGTGACTATAGTCATTTTGTAGTATTATTCTTTCTGAGAAAGAACTTTTCTTCGATATTTGCAAAAAGCGAAAATTGACTGAGTTACGGTAGTTTTTGTTGTGCGCCTCTTAGGTGAAAACCCCGAAATTTTGAAACCTAGTCTCACCTTTTCCATATTCTTCATCAACCTTGATAAATCCCAAGTATCTTCGCTGATCTTGATCGACACATGAAAGAAGTAGCACTTTCAGCTCCCTTGTCTTTGTTTCTGGAAATCGCATGAACAGTGGGATGGACAAGTACAAATCGAGTATATCGAGTTGCATTCCTGAAAATTCAGCTCAACGTTTGTTTTTCACACTTGTACTTTTAGGCTGTCTGGCAACTCCATAAAAATCAGAAAAAAAACTCACTGCTACTTTCAACCTCCACTTTCTTCTTTGTCCACTTCCGATTTCTGCTATCTTCATTTACACGTTGACAATTTCCATTTTGCGAGGCCTTCAAAAACAATCTGTGTGTTAGGGTTTTTTTGACGGAAAAATAATTAGAATCTTTAGGTGGAGGGAGCCTTGCACACCCGCAAAAAAGATGTCAACTACAGAAGTGCAGTTCAATGCATGTTTTAAATACACTCGAAAACGTTTAGAGTCGAAGAAAACAATTTGAGAATGAGGCGTGTGCTCAACATAAGCCCAAGTAACTGACCCTGTGAGTGGATTTTGAAATTTCTAGCCCTTACTGGAGCCTGAGAGTCTGGAAACCGCCGTCTGAAAGCCGCCGTATCAAAAATGCGTTGAAAATTAGGGCGGGTCAGATTTTCAAAGGAAGATCTTCAGATTTTCAGGCTCCAGTGATGACTAGCAATTTCAAAATTCATTTACAGGGCCAGCTGCTTTCAGGCCGCCAATCCTTGAAAAAATTCCTAACACACGTGAGAAAAAGATTCCCTTGTTAGATAGTGAATTGCTAGTCGTGGAGTTCAGGGGTCCAAGAGATCAATCGCTCATCGGACTTTTGATATGTCCTGTTGCGGGCGGAATTTAAAAGGCGCCATTTGCAAAAAAAAAAACGTTCTAGTTCTTACGGACTTTATAAACTTTATATAGTAGAAATTCCTACTTATAGGTCGCACATTACCGGATCAACATCAACAAACCGAAAGAAAAGTAACAACAAAGCAAGAAGAAACCTACGGGTGCCCCTGTAACTGCTCTGGCCATTCTTCAAATCTGCATCGCATCATTTGCAGCTTCTGGTTCCAAAACTTGCTCGGTTTCTCCTTCCCACCATGCCAGTTGTCCTTTTGGATATTGATCGTGTCAAAATCCATCAGATCCCTCTCCTCTCCCTCTCGTTCCATCAGAACCCTCCGGAAACTCTTTTGAAAGAAGATTGTCTTATGGCTTTTGATAAAGCCATATGCCTTCTCAAACTCGCTGACAAGTCTGTCAAAAATGTCCCATTGGTTGACTGTCCGTGCACAGTTGAACAAGGTATGCATGAATGGATCCTAAAAAATTAGCTTCGAAGAAAAAATATACCATTTAGGAATATAAGCATAATTGTAATCATCTTGAAGCGCATTTCACGCTGATTCATGATTTATTTTTGAAAAGTCAGAAATGGAATGAATTCCCATTCAGATTCAGATTCTGTTTTCAACAATCGCAAAATCTCGAAATTGGTCGAATTACTGTGGCATCAAGGTCTATGCTCCTTTAAGGTCAAAATTCTGACAACTCATTGGAATTTATCTATGATCTAAAATGCCTTGCAACGACATCAAAACACTATGAAAATTGTCCTAGACGGGGATTAGAATGGCCTCGAAATGCTTCAAAAAGAGAACCTCTAAGTAGCATTTTAAAAACCTGAGCTTCTGAGAAAAAAATGCCTTCTCGAAAATCGAAACAACCTTTTTTTAGACCATCCCATGAAACAGAACTGATAAAATGGAACTAAAAAAATCTGATTTGATAATGAATAAATTTCAAAAAAAAATGTGTCTTGTGGCATGTTCGACCACTTTCAGAGTCATCGATAAACTCGCTTTTTGTTAGACACCTTTATTTGAAAATTGCCATCAGGTATTCCCTCTTGATTCAAACAGAAATATTCGAATCTCAGGGAAACTATCTTCAGGTACACCCGCCTTCGCCCCTCCCCGCACTATTACATAATTGTACCGGATTATCCGGTCATGCCCTCCTCTTTTCATTAACCGCTCACTGTGGACAGTCCTTCTTTCTCAACACTAGGAGATTAGAATTTCTATATGTAGTCTCTGTCAGCTTTAAAATTTTGCAAGTTTCGAAACCACTAATCAGCATGGAAAAAGCTTCAAAATGAATATAATCATGTCTAGGTTCCAAAATGCCAGTTTTTTCACCTCAAAGGCGCATGTTGCTTCAAACTGTCGTATCTCGATCATTACTTGTATTTTGTAGTATATAAAACTAGATTTTCGAGCAACATAAAAAGAGGTGCAAAATTGAGTTTGACCAAGCCTAGGTTTCAAAATGTTGAATTTTTGTACCTTACAGGCGCAGGGTGCCTAAAATCTCAAATTTTGGGAATTTTACGTGGAAGTTCTCCAAAATAAAGCAAATCTTGGAACAAAACTATCCACAAAACCGATTTTGAACCGAAAAAAATGCAGAATGCGGGTTTCACAGAACGCCGAAAAGAGGAAAATAGATAAGACTGATTAGAAAATTGAAGTGGACAAATTTCCAATCTTCTTCAAAATAAAAACTAAGGGAGCAGAATTTCAATCTAGTAAAATATTGAGCAACATCAAAATTTGTCTGGGAACAGAAAGTGAAAAAAAAATTGTTTGATAAATTGAAGAATGCTAAAATTGACTCACCAAACTCTTTATCCAGTTGACTTCAGCTTTGGTGTTGAATAAATAGAAGTAATTATGAAATTTGAAAAAATCAGTTTTGTTTCAGTCCCAACTTCAGAGAGACAAATAGACAGAAGCCTACTTAGTACTTATTGTTTATTGTGAGGTTTTTGGGATGGAGAATTTCACAAAAATTTCGAATTTCAATATCGTTCAAGAAGTTTTCTCGAAATATTATAATGGACAGGAAAATTCCAAAATTTTACTGAAATTTCACAGGCTCCACTGGCTCAAAATCACTAGCCAACCTGTTATTTCCAAGAAAAAAAATCAAAAAAGCCCTAAATACAAAAATTCCCCTCCCAAAAAACCCCACCATTCACAATAAACACCAAGAAGACCAATGAAATTTCTGTAGCACCCTAGGCCTTTTATACCTTTCTCTCGGTCTAAAAAAGAGGGCGGAGCATGAGCTCCCATATGAAATAGCATGAGGCAAAAGGAGGCTCCAGAAAAAGAGGTAGAGTCTTTATACGACAGATGGTATAAAAATTTGAATTTTCTAGTGTTGAGAAGGGAGATCTGTTCACAGTGAGCGGTAAATGAAAGGGGGAGGGCATGACCGGATAATCCGGTACGATTATTTAATAGTAATGGGAGGGGTAGATGCGGCTGTACTGGAGATAATTAGCCTAAGATTTGAATTTTTTTTTATTCAAATCAAGGAAGAATTCCTGATGGCAAGTTTTAAATAAACGTATCTAACAAACAGCGAATAAAAGCGGATATCGAAAATGAAAAAACACCGAAAATACGTCTATCGGATTTCCACGCAGCTTTAATATGAGGCAAGTGAACATTTTCGAGTATCTAACCGTCCCAAACTGAAGTTCGAAAAAACGAAAATTCTATCGAATGAGAAAACATTGGCTCTTTATGGACTGAGCTGTGTTTTGAAAAAAAATGTTTCGGAATACGGCGGTGTTGTGATAGTTCAACGGTGCAAATTTTAAATCGGCCAAATGAGCGGTGCAAAGAAAGAGTCACTAGAACGGTGCAAAAGCTATTTTAGCGGTGCAAAGAAATCATTCAAGTTGAGTCCACTTCTCACTGTTTTCCCTATATTTCTTTCAATTTCAGAAGCTATGTCAACAAAACATAACTGTAGCTAATAATTCATTTTTCAAAGCTGGAAAAGAACTTCAGTTACTCATCGTTATCATTTGAATCAAGGTCTTATGATTGTTCATTGTCCGGTCCAAATACGTGAGCCGCAATATTCAAATCAAATTGATTCTCAGTTCAGTTTTTCATCTTTTTTTTTTGAAAAAGAGA
>GL379897.1:285942-318192 GCA_000143925.2 Caenorhabditis brenneri | reverse complement strand
TACGTAATGAAAAAATATTAACATTTTTGTCTGAATATTTTTTGAATATTTTTTCAGAATTTCAACATTATGTAAAAATTATAGAGACTGAAATCCAACACTTTTTTGTGGGGGGGTGTTTATTGATCCAAAAGACACCTTCTCCCAAAGATTTGGAAAGAGTGGAATCTGATAAGCCAAGTTATGAGCGTGTTCCCAATACTCAACTATCTGACTGATAGGACCATAACTCGGGCGCCGAAATTAATAACGACTCCAAACGACGTGAACTTTTTATTAGGACCCCTAGCAACATTTTGGCAACTCAGACTTCAAAAAATAATTGCACTGAGGAAAAACATTTTTTGGTCACTCTGAAAAATGTCAGTCAACTGGAATTTGTGGCTGACCTAGATAACTTGATGCTCCAAAAAACTATTGGTTCTTGTTCTATACGTATCAATACTACCCCTCTCAATTTTCAGACCAATCGGATTCGGTTCAATCAAGTTAGAAACAAGAAATCAGAGGTACACTCACCATTTTCCGCTACTGTATCAGTAGTTCCAGAAAAAAATTTCTTGTTAATCGGTTGAGAACCGAGTTATGAATTGCTACGCAGAGGTACCTTTATCATTTCTCGGTATTGTATATTGGATTTCCGCACAACTATGGAACAACATTTATATAAAGCTGTATCAGGAAACTTGAACGAGCCAAGGCCACATTTTGCGACGAATTATGAATATTGATACAGAAGAAAATGTTTTCAACCTTCGCATGATATGTTCTACTTCTGCTCATAACCGATACATTATGAAACTAATGATAGAAGTGCATGCAGTTTTATATATCCAGAGCGATCAATTTTGGTTGCGTTTTGAGGTTTGAATAAATGTTGAATGTAAAATAAACTGCTAAAATTTTTTTGGTGGTACAACAAATGAGAACTGATCAAATGAGAACTGCTACAAATGAGAACTGCTACAGATTGTTCTGATAAATGCTATTGTTCTGTTGTAGTGGGCTAAACGCAAGAACAAAATGGACCAAAAGTTCAGAAAAAAAGAAAAAAATAAAGCCAGGAAACCAAACTCGACTTTGTGAAGAGTTCTCATTTGTTCAGTTCTCATTTGTAGCAGTTCTCATTCGATCAGTTCTCATTTGTTGTACCACCAATTTTTTTAGCTAATCCTTCTTGAAATTTCTAAGAATTGCTGTTTTAAGCATGGGATTCTGAAAACACCCATGTTATAGGTTTGACGATGACCTAAACTCGGTCACTTATGTGTCAATTGCAGTTTCGGGATTTTTCTTCTTTGTGTTGAAGCGGACCGCGGCAAACCGTCTAAAAGACTTGTCCATTCGACAGAAATTGATTTATTCAACGTGTTTCATCAAGTTGAATCTTTAAACGCAACCGAATATTGAGAGCTTTCAGCAGAAAAAAAGTGTGTCAAATGTGGCGGAAATTGCTTGTTGAATTCATTTCCATGATTCTAATGTGCCACAAAAAGTTTCAACCAGCCTCAAACCAAAGATTTGTTTTCTCCTTTTGCTGTATCTTTATTTGTTCGAGTATTGTCATTGACACCTGGTATTCAGCTTCAAACGAATGCTAAGTGTTTCTGTTCTGTTGAAACCCAACTAAAAATCGTCAAAATTATATTTCATGCTCTCACATATATGCCTTCAGTTTGTAAAAAAAACTGACCTTATCATGCGCCAAGTTAAAAATCACTGCATTTTCTTTTGCGCACGAGGCTTTCACTGTTATGGATATTAGAAATTGTTGGAAATCGTCATTGAAAGCTTGATAAATAAGTTTCATCACATATTTGGAAGAATCGCAGCATATAAATCAACATTATTGAACAAAGCCGATGGGAAATTCGATTGAAATGAAGTCTCCAGTTCTAGATTCGCGCAACATTTTTTTGCCTATGCCAAAAGATTTAAAAATAGTTTCTCAAGTGTTCTCCCCACCTCTCTTAAAATTTGGCAGACAAAAATTAATTCTGAGCAGATCTGCAGATGCTCAAACTTTCGCTTTTTGGAGGCACTGAAGTGCATACTGGTGCAGACCACCGTTCGAAGACGTGATAATTAGATTGTTTCCAAAAAAAGATAACATTCAAATTTTCAAAAATTGAAACACCTCTATATGCTTAAATTTTGATAAAAATACAGTCCTCTTTGATTGGTATAAAGTTGTTCTAGTGCTCAAACTACCATCTTCCCCTACAAAAGCTGTTTATTTTAGTTCGTATTTTCACATAAAAAAAAACACCAAAACATTCCGATGGGTTTGAAAAACGACAAACTACTTATTTTCTAGGGATCAAACGCATTTATATGTAATTCCTGTCATAAAAATTGTTTCTGCAGCCACCCCGCAACCGTAAAGTTTTGCGCGGGTAATCGTATAAGCTATTTATTATAAACATATCACTAGCCCCTATGACGTCTTGGTTTGGAATCATTGCTGAACTTTTTTTTAGCCCACATAATGAAGAAATGTTGTTTTTGAGGTATGACCTGTTGGATCAATTTTTGAGCCATCTACAAGCTTTGGAAATGGAATACCTTTTCGCAATCGTCCCGACGGGAAGTTTCTCATCACAGAAACTGCCTCTCAAGATTTATAACAGTTCAATATTCCGGAAAATCGTGCTAGATGCGTTGACTTGAAACTGGCCATATGACATTCTCTTTTGATTCAAATTCAAATATTCAAATTCCAGGCCAATTATCTCTAGGTACACCCGCCTCTATCCCTCCCACTACTATTACTTAACCGTACCGGATTATCCGGACATGCCCTCCCCCTCTCATTTACCGCTCACTGTGAGCAGTTCTGCTATTCGAACACTAGGAAATTCAAATTTCTGTACCATCTGTTGTATAGAGACTCCACCCCTTTTTTTGGGGTCTCCTCTTCTCTTGTGCTTTTTCAATTTAGATATTCAAATCTAAGGCCAATTATCTTCTGCTACACCCGCCTCTACCTCTCCCCTCCCATTACATAACCGTGCCGGATTATCCGGCCATGCCCTCTCCCTCTCATTTACCGCTCATCATGACCAGGTTTTCCCTCTAAACACTAGGAAATTCAAATTTCTATACCATCTGCCGTATAAAGACTCCACCCTTTTTGTGGTCTCTCCTCTTGTCTTATGCTATTTCATGTGGTAGCTCAAACTCCACCCCTTTTTTTGAAACAGAGAGAAAGGTATAAAAGGCTTAGGGTGCTACAGAAATATCATTGGTCTTCTTGGTACTCATTGTGAATGGTGCGGTCCTTTGGGAGGGGAGTTTATTGTATTTATGACATTTTTTATTTTTTTTTCTTGGAAAAAACAGGTTGGCTAGTGATTGTGAGCCATTGAAGCCTGTGAAATTTCGTAAATTTTCGGAATCCTCTTGTTCATAAAAATATTTTGAGAAAACGTTTTGAGTCAGACTAAAAATTCATGATCAGACCAAAAATAATCTGATAGCAAATTTTGAATTTTTCTGTGAAATTCTCTTTCCTAAAACCTTCACAATGAACAATAAGTACTGAAAGGCTACTGTCTATTTGTCTCTCTGAAGTTGGGACTAAACTTACCTTGATTATTTTGAATTTTTTATTACTATTTATTCCTTCAACACAGAAGCTGAACTCAATTGGAGGAAAACTTTGGTGAGTCAACCTTTGCATTCTTTCATTTATCTAGCAACTTTTTCGATTTTTTAATTCCAAGACAACTCTCAATGTTTCTCAATGTCTTCCCACACTGAAAGTTCGCTCCCATAGATCTGATTTTGAGAATTATTAGTTTTTTTTCACTGCAGTCTAATTTCAAATCATCCGAATCTGTTTTTCTTATTTTGGAGTCTTGCAAACCCCAAAGTTTCGCATTATTTTCAACCTTGGTCCGAAAAACCCATCTTCCCAAAGATACATGCATTGCATACTTGTGACGGGCGAGGCCGCGCCTTCCCACGAATTTCCAGGGTCCGGAAGATTATTGCGAGTTTCGAAAAATCGAGAAAATAGTTCTTAACTTGTGCTCCAGCGTTATATTTAGCATAATAACAGTACAGAAGTATCAGTAGTTCTATAAGTAGCTAACAGTAGGTTGTTTAAGCATTTTAAACCATTTTGGTAAATTTCCAGTGAAACAATGCGAAATTTTTTGAAAAAGTGCAAATTTTAAAAAAATGCAAAATTTTGGAATTCGGGCCTCGCTAAAATTTTACAAGTATGTTGGATTGAACTGTAAGGGTACAGTATTCGAAAAATAAAAGGCAATTACAGACCTTGTAGTATAAATGTAAAAATTGTTACGATTGAAAATAGGTAGAAAATTTTGATACTCCAAAGTTTATCGAACTTTATTCAAGAATACTTTGACGCCTGAAAATGTTGTTACATTAAATTAAAAAAAAAGCCTACGGAACTGATTCAGTTTTTACGTCAAAAACTAAAAAAGACACTTGTAATACTGTAGTTTTGCAAATTTTAAGTTAGTCTCTTCGAGAATCAGGAATTTGAAATCAGCGCGTCAAGACGGTTCGAAAGAGTATAAAAAGAGCTAGGTTTATGCGATATTTGATTTTTGATCTACCTCATGCGCCTTCAGTTTTGTAGATCAAAACTGAATTATCAGTTTTCTCTTTCCGTTGAGGACAAAATTTTTTTAGTATAGCTAGAAATTAGTATAGCTACTCATTTCTTTATAGCGTTTTTCGTATCTGCAAACTACCAACATATTTTGATTTATTTTTGAATGTCTTCATTCGAATTTATCCTAATACTTTTTTGGAAGTTCACAATCAATTTTTCGATAATTTGTCAGTTCATTAAAGTAACATGCTCCAAACAGGCGGATGCAGTTTTAATAGAAGAATTACAACCAGAAAATAGGAAAATTCGAAAACAGAGGTAGAGTCTTTCTACGACAAGTCGTGTAGGAATTTGAATTTTCTTGTTTTAGGAAGAAGGAAATGTCCACTATAAGCCGTTAATTGAAGGGGAAAGGTTATGACCGGTTAATCCGGTACGGTTATGCAATAGTGAAGGGAAGAGCAGAGAGTGGTGTATCTATATAATTGGCCTGAGATTCGAATGAATAAAAAAAATGAATATATATATATATATATATATATATATATAGGTTAAGGTTGACTTTTCATTCCACAGCGTGTAACTCTTGAACTGTACGAGATATACGAGATATCAAAAAACGGTCAACTGATGACCTCAAGATTATTAATTTTTACACATTTTCTTAGTTGACAACTCTTTTCTATCTCATCTGGCTTTGAAGTTATGGCCTCTCAAAGTTGGTCTTTCAAATTGTTCAGTACAAAATGGCTTAAATTTTCACGTTGTGTTCCTATACTTTTGCACGATACTGTACATCTTTTTCCATTTCGCATTTAAGGACCACATTATCTTTCATCCAACGAAATGTTAAAAACTCAGCAATAAACAGTTCTTTGATTGACTGTGATTTTGGTGGTGATAATGCCTAGGTAGTAGGTAACATCGTGAAAAAAACGTGATTCAAAAAACTGTCCTAGAAGAAAGTTCTCGGAATTGCGGAAATGTTTGGTTCACCCTAATATTATAAAATATGGACGAATTTGGGTAAAAGAAAAACTAGAATTTGATGTAGCGTTTAACATATTTTTCATAGCAGTTTGTTCGAAATTTGATTGGCTGTCAACGTCAGATTGGAAGTATTGAATCACAAAAACTAGTTACGATATGAGGGCAGTCACTAAGAACTTGTTTACAGAACAGTTTCACACTTTCTTTCTGTTGACATCATGTTATTATCTTGAATAACATTCAAGATATGAGACTACAAACTAATAGTGTACATTTCTACAAAAGCTGTTTTGATTATTACTGGTTATTCACGACTCTTCAAATAAGATTTCAAAAAATGTACAATTTCTATCTTACTTTGTCTCTAAATCTGAGGTAATCCATTAACCATTCTAGATCCTTCTTTTTTCTTCTTCCTTTCTGCCAATTCTTGAAACTAATTCCATTTTTGTTTCCAGTGAGTATCATGATGTGAAGAGAAAAAACACGGGCAAAGATGACGACTTCCGGATTCAAAAACTGATGATGCAGAAGAATCGGATGATGACAAAGAAGAAGAACGTCCGCGGCACAGCAAATGAAGTAAGAGACAAAGGTGAATCGACATCGATTCGGAATTTTCATATAAACTTTATCATGATTCAGGCGATCAGAACCGAAAGAAAAAAGACACTTCCCTCGCTCCAAACAATAATGGTTCATCCACCTCGGTTCCACCCCCTGACTTCCAACTCGAAGGGCTCGATGGACGCTGGTATAGAAACCGAGTGGCGCGAGAGGTCAGATATCAAAGAGAGACTTGGGATAACAGTACCTCAGAGAGGTGAGATTGGTTTTTCCTTTAAAAAGTTTTATTTATGTTTTTACAGTCCGGAATCGGAGGAACAGATCCCAGAGGACCCAGAAGAGGAGGAAGAAGACGATCGACCATCTTCAAGCTCTGGGTCATCAAACTCGAGCACGTCACTAGAGCAGTATCAACGGTAAACTCATTTTTGATAACGCGAATGTGCTCAACTTAGCATATTTTAGTGGGTATGTAGACCCTCTCCGAAATCCACAGAGAGCCGACTCTCCAACCGATGCAATTTGTCCAGCTGCAGATGATGAGATCCACTTACTCAGGATGAATCTCACGAAAAACCAGGTAACTATTAACTTTATTGAACTTTTTGTATAGAACTTGTATTTCCTTACAGTGCGAAACCAGAAGAAAAAAGAGAGCCACGTGCAAAGGATAAGGAAGAAGATCAGGCAGGAGCTGCATCTGCACAAGAAACAGAAGTCGATCATGAGGGAAATAAAGATGAAGATGATGGTCCCCAGCCGCTTGGATGGCTTTCGCGATACGTAGCTACTCAACTCTTCAAGGAACCTCTACCTTACCAAGGCCATGCAGGGATACATGAAGAAGATGCGCCAGTTCTTCACCGAGGGATACCGCATGGTGTAAGATAGCCCGGAGAAATCAGTCTTCACGATTATCTAGCTGAAAGTGGACCTCTGCAGAAAATTATTTCAGAAGACAGAACGGAAAAGAAAGGAAGATGAGTTCAGTTGTGACTTTGATGATAGCTAATTGTTTTTTTTTTTAATCTGATTTACATTTTTTGTGATAAGTTGAATAACAATAAAATAAAATAATGCTCTGGGCATCTGATAGTTGACATCTTTCTCGGAGTTCTCGGAATTTTGATAGACTCAAAATGTTTCTATTTTGTAGGATTGAGTTTGAGTTTCTAAACGATGGAGTTGTGCTCGTAGACCTGGACAGTTCAGAAAAGTGTAATGTTCACTAAAACCCGATATCAAATCTTTTTTGCTGATAGCGTTTATCAAAAGCTTAATTTTTTGGAGAAAGGGTCTTATCACAATAATTCTAAGCATTCTGTTAGGGGCTATAACAGGATGCTATCAAGATTTTGAAGGAGACCTCCTCACAATAGAAGTCGACTACATGGGGGTAGAAAGAGTTTTTGCTAACGTTTATGTTGGGGATGTTTATCATAATGTAACGGGAGCTAAATTAGAATGCTAACTACAAAAAAACTTGGTGAATCATTGAATACAGAAAGAAGAAATAGACAAAGGAGCTTGAGACAATAATTAAAAAAAACACTTGAGCGAGAAAATGGAGGATTAATCAACCAATTCAAAAATGACTCCTGCAGTCCACATTTTGACCACCGCTTGTCTCCCATCATTGCGTTCAACAGTCCAATCCTCAACCTGTGTGCTGGAATCAAATGATGTTTTGAAAATCTATGTTATTTTTCGAAAACTCACTCAACACCCAGTTTCCGGAGCTCGCTGTCCATTTTTCTATGAAAATTTTCAGCTTCATCAGTAAAAGTGAAATAAATTTTCTCGCATTTTGAATTGAGAAAAGACTGAAGGCACATCCAGCTAGGCCATGGCAATGACATTTGTTTATGCTTCAGTTGGAACGCTTCATTTCCGAAATCGGGATAGAACACGTTGTTGTCCAACTTGAAGATGTCCACATCGATTTCCTCCAGTAGTGTCTTCAGTTGGTCCAACGTGAGATCTTCCTCAGTTAACGAGAAGGTTCCGAAACTTTTCGAGTAAAAGAACGGGAAGTCCACAAACTTGTTACTTTGAAAATTAAATTGTTCCACTCTCACTATCTCCAAAATAGTTTTGGTCAGACCATCCATCAGCTTGATGTTTTCTTCAAAATTGGTACCGCACTTCAAAGTGAAGACACTTCTGGATCTCGCAATTCCAACTTTTTCGTAATTGACGAAAGCCGGATGAAAGTTGGTGGAAGCGCTTTGTGCCAATTTGAAGATGATCCGTCCTTGGTTTCCATCGTTTGGCACTAGGTGGATGACGTAGTGTCCAGGCGCCGCGATGATCCATTTCATGGATGACACAGTAAGGCGAAGCGAAATGGCACCTTCTTTGAGGTGTGGAGACGAAAGGGCGAGATCAAGGCTGAAAAAAAGGAAATGAGGAAAAATAAGAGTGAAAGGCTTGGAGTAGTGGTGCAAGAACTGCAAAGTTCTATTTTCACACAAATTTCTACTCGGGTGTTGGAAAAAGAAAATTTCTGACGCTCTCAAAATTTCAGTACCCGATGATCTTTCTGCTAATGTAACAACTCTGTGTACATGTATTATAGTTCGAAAAAAACTTTTTTTTAATATGATGAAGAGATACCGTAAAACCGGTTGTACATAGAAAAATGTCATAGGTCTCCGAGCGCTTAGATTTTTTAAAGCGTCAAGAACGATTCACCATAGAATTACAGCAGCCACAGTATCACGAAAGGAAATTTTTTTCACAGAAATTGGAAAATTCAGAAAATTTTAGTCGAATTCGCAAATTCTGACGTTTTAACGGGAGTTCATAAGAATATTTCTATAACCGCAAATTTACAATAAAATATCGGATTTGTAGTTTCACTAAAGGAGAATCTGATGCCGACTCGAAGCACTTAATCAGCCCGCTATTCAACCTATTGCAGAAAATCATGAGATGGTAACTCACACTTCAACCAAGTCCACTCTTTTGAGTATCTCTCCTAATGGCAGCTCCGGAAGATATTGCAGCGACTTAGGCATCGTTTGAGCCATTTTCAGAGCTGGAGTGAATCTCGTTTGATCCGCAACTGGCGAATCTCCATTCAGCAGTTTTGCATCCGTAGCCGCATTTTTGTTCTTGAGTGCAGCTGATAGAAAAGCGGAGAAAAGGTCAGCTGTGGTGACTACTTCTGAAAATATAATGAACTGAATTCTCAAATTGGATGCATTATTTTCCCTGGTCAATTTTTTCAGCCCACTCACCATTGTTACCATTTCCTAGAGCCCCTCTCACTGTTGGTGCCACCGGAACCGCATCGTGCACTGGATGGTGTGGAGAGTCTGAACATATATTTCATATATAATGAAGTAGAACGAGATTTTTTTGATATTTTCACGAAGCTTTTTGAAATTACATTTACAGTGAAGGCGGAAAAAAGTTTCTGTCTTGAAACTGAAAATAAATGCAGTGTATGGGTTCAGTACTAGTGCTTATTTGGCAAAATAGCAAAAACAGAATCCCATTAGAAATTTCTTGGATTGAGCCTTACCTCCAATAGAGAGTCCCTGCAGAAGTGGCCCAATCGACATAACTTGCTGGTGACGTGGGCGTCCGACAATGGCAGGAAACACGGCACGGGCAGCATCTTCGCCAGAGAAGTCCGACTGTAATTATGAAACGGTTGCGGAAAAGTCATAAAAAGGCAGTCCAGTTTCTTTTTTCCGTTTCTGGTAATCACTATCATTCCTACCCCTCAATCTTGCGTTTCTTTTTTTACTTATTCTGAAGCATGCCACGTTAGTTGTTGTTGTTGATTTAGACACCCAATGAAACGACTCAATGGTTTTTGATGATTACTAAATCGTTCATTACCACGTCATCCCTTCTCAAGCTATACTGTTTAGGACATTACAATCATTTGTTTTTGATTACTATAATTAGCCGAAGCCACGTCAAACAGCGCTGTCTTTTTAACAGAAATCTTCCAGGATTCTACCTTTGCATGAATCATACTGTTACCATCACAAACGAATATTAAATTACCAGCTCAGCTAAAAGAAAAAATCAACAGCTATCGCCACGTCATCACTAATTGAGAGCCTATCAAGCTAGAGACAGAGGCAGGCTCGGAGAAACGATGCAGGAAACGCAACAATGAAATAATACGTATCTGCTTTCCGAAGTACTTCGAAGATTATGAGCTTCCATCCCACTATTACTTGAAACCTGAACCCTAACCCGTTCCTAGTGCACTATGTCCTCATAGAAAATGAACCTCTGCGCCTAGATCTAATGAAACAGTTTGTGGAATGAGTGTTTTTGTATCATTTCAGTGCCACATTATCTGTTATGTTCCCGTTTGATTGAATACAAGTTTTAGATGGTTGGTTTATGATCATTCAATTTTTTCACTGCCACGTCATCACAGGCAATACCCCCCACTCCGCCCCCCTTCTCTGATCTGGGAACAACGTAGTGATTGATGTCTGATTGTTCGAAATTAATTCATTTGCCACGTCACCGTTCCTTTTCCCTCCTCTCTTTTCCTCTCACCGAAAACTTCTAGACTACTGTTGATAACTCATTCGTTATTTCCACTGATCTCTGATCATTTTGAAATTATTCACTGCCACATCACCTGTCCTGCCCCCTCCCCCTTCATAGTTTCTAGAACATTTTGGTGACTGATTTTTTGATCATTTGAAAATTGTTCACTTCCACGTCATCATATGCTGCCTCATCCTCCCATCCTTAGTTTTTCTCTATGTCTCTATCTCATAGGAAAATTTTGAAATACTATTTCTAGATGATTCATAATTTACGCGTTGAAAAACGATCAAATGGTTGTTATTATCGACGGGCTAGCCTATGCATAGGAAAAATATTGAAATCCCGGTGACGGAAAAACCTAAAGTGCTCTCCATTTCCGACGGATATAATTCTATTTTTGAATCAATCCAAATTTGGAGGTTTCCCGGAGCCGTTCTCTTAGATATCCACTCTTTCCTTTCGCTAACTTTGAATACCCATTCAACCACTAAAGTATTCATTTTACACAATTCTAGTTACGCCATGGGTTTTCTTATCACTACCCCGCCATTACCTAACATGCCATAACTTACCTTACACACCTCGGTTCCATTGTCCGTAACAATGGCCACAATCTCGGAATCCATCAAGTTGAATGCTTGTAGGGTTGATACCTGGAAATATATGGCATGAAGAGATGTATATTCATAAATAAGGATAAGGTTACAGGACTACAAGCGTTTTCAATAAGAAAATCAGTTCAAAGGCTCGGGAGAAAAAGGAGAAGTCGAACTGAGACGAATGGGAAGGAATGAATAAAAAATGAAACTGGTGATCCAATAGAATTTGATTGGGTGGAGCTTGTGCTTTCCTACTGGAACAAACCAGCGCTCCGCCCACTTCCAATGAGAGAGTGGAGGTTTGGACGGGCACAAAGGCTAGACGAAAAATCCAAAGGGAATAGTGAGAGATCGTGGAGACCTCAAAGAAAACAATGAACATGTAGAGATATTCCAGAGAAATCAAGAAAGGGAGAGAGGGGCTTGAGGCAAAGAAGGATGACGGGGCAATGAATAATTTCTGAATGACCAGTGATCAATCACTATTATGTTGCAGAAAAACGAGAGAGAAAGAGAGAAATAGGGAAAGAAAAAAGAACTTAGCAATGAATTATCTCCGAGTGATCAGTGATCAACTAGTACAATGTTCAGAAACAAAGATGATTCATTCGAAATTGAAATTTCAAACCCTTTTCGTGAAAAGATATTGCGGAGCTGAATGTTTTTTAACTGACTGAAGGCCAATCACCACAATGTTCTGTTAGATCAAATTGGACAATAACATGGGTAGTCGCAATGATCACATTGCTCAGAATAAAAAAGTTATGACGTGGCACTCAATAGTTTAGTAATGATCAAAAACTGATTATCATTCATTCTACACCATTAGAAAAAAGCAATGAAGCCGTCGTTGTATAATGTGGTTTTTTCTATTACATGTAACTACACCACTGACTTCCTACATTCGACGGATCTCCAAAGGTAAGTTCCGTTCCCCAGCTTCCGTTTCCCGCTTCAGAAATTTTACCTCTGCTTTTCGTTCTGCAAAACTTTTTTGCGCACAGCTCTACTGCAGTCTAAAATTCATATCATAAATGTAGATTAATGTATTCTCTCCGACCCTCTCACATTGGAGGGGATCAATGAGATAAATATTTTGCTCTGAAATCAAAATGTTAGGCACTTCTGGTGAGTTCGAACCCAGAACCAACCCATTTCTTTGAGCAGGAATCTATTCATTTGATTTCTTTAGTTGTTCAGAACAAGCTGATCTCTTTTCGACGAGCTTTCTACAGCGGTTGCTGAAGTATTTGAACTTCGAGACAATCTTGTTATTCCACTATACCTGCACTATTTCTTCTTTGTTTTTCTTTGCCTTCTGTTCACGTCCAACGCCTCTTATCTCTCAAGAAAGGGGCGGAGTTGTCGTTTGTTTCAGAACACAATTTCATACGCCCCGTCCATTTTAAAAACGTACTAATAGACGACACAATTGTTTATTTCCATAGTTCTTCAATTGTTTCCCCGACTGTTTCCTCGCTTTCTCACTAGAGGGAAATTTCTCGGACTTTTCTCGGACTTGCAAAGCTTTCAATGTTTTCACTTTGACAACGATGGACTTCGAAATGGATCAGAAGTTGGCTCTGCTAGTATTAAGGTTAGTTTTAGGATGCCATATAGTGATGAGACTGGAGAAAATAGAACGGTGATGAGGATTTATGAGTTCCGCAAGGGACAAACTAGATGCTAAGCAATAAACCAGTGGCTGATGTAATTTTTGAAGCTAGTTTTTCCTAGCTTCATGCCCTAATAGTCATTTCTTTGAATCCGTCAGGGCAAAAAGTATGACACATCTTAGAATGAAATTCTAGAATCTTCTAGTTAGGGGGTGTTGCAGTGAGTAATTTTCGAATGATCAAAAACCAAACAACACAATGTTCCATTAGGCCTGTTAGATCAACATTAGATGACGTGTCATTGCCTCACAAATTTCAATAACAGTATGGGTGAGACTATGAATCAGCCATTTCGAGATTGTAACAATAGCTGGAAGAGAAAAAGGGAGCAAACAAGCAATGATTAATTTTTTGATATAGTAGAATACCATTTTTGCTCGTTTTTTCTGTGGTCTTTACGATCTTCTTACTATTTCCTTCCGATTTTTCGTCTAGTCACTGGTCGTTCAAAAATTATTAATTGCCGCGTCATCCCTCTCTGTCTAAAGCCCCCTCCCCTATTTGATTTTTCTGAAATATTGAGATGGTTGATCTCTGATCATTCAAAACTTTATGTCTCTGCATTTCTATTGTTTTCTTTGGGACACAACGACCTCCTCACTGCTTCCTTCAAATTTTTCCTATAGCCCTTGTGTTCGTCCGAACCTCTACTCTCTCATTGAAAGTGGACGGAGTCGTGGTTTTTTCCAGAAGGAGAACGCATACTCCGCCTATATTGGTTCTTGTGGTCAACCAGTTCAATTTTGTATTCATTTTCATTTTGTCTCACTTCGACTTCTCCTTTATCTCCCGTTAAAACATCAACCATTCTCACGTCTCCCTTTTTTCATTAGCACCTTCTTCTCACCACAAAAAGTGCACATATTTCGTTTCTCTTCCTTCCAATTTCTTCTCTGAACTTTCATAAGACTTCCTTTTTTTGTTCTCCCACTTTTTTGATATTTCCACCTAATATCGTCATTGTGTGCATTTCTGTCCGAATTTTCATTGGATTTCTCTTTTATTCTTACCAGCGATTTTTCCAATTTCTCAAAATAAATTCTAAATTCCAGCTTGCAATGATTCGGCTCAAACTATTCATTCCACTTGTGCTTTTCGGTGCGATTCAAGCGTCCACGCGAATGTGTGCTCAATGTGTGGCTGGAGATTTTGTAAGTTTATTTTTCGAATCCAAATTCAACCATACTTGGAAAGTCGAGGCCCGGCCCGGCCGGCCAGGATATGAATTTTGAAAAAGTTTCGTCAAATTGTTTTCGCAATACTCTTCCAAAAATTTTCAATTTTTATACAAAGGTTTCGAAAACATCAGTATTCTTCGTTTCAACCCGAAATAGCATCGTAAAACACCCTTTCACCTCAAAAATCACTTACTGAAAAATCAGCTCTGAAAACACGGGACGACCGGGCCGGGCCGATGAAATTTTCAGAATGGCCTGGCAATTTCCAAGTACGAAATTTATTTTCGAGAACCAAAATCGAAAATTCCGAAATTCAGAGTTCAGTATCTGCATTTTCTTAGGTGCCATTGGATTGATACACTTTTTCAGCTCTTTCGTCGTAATCTGATGCAAGATTCTCAAGTCGGAATGTCAATGGGATGGATTGAAGAATGGAAGGATACGAATTGTGTCAAAGGAATGATCAACACAATTGAATGTGATCATGCTTGCTTGAAAATTACAATCATCAAAACTGGGGCCGAGAAGGATGCTATTGAAGGTGAATAGAACACGAGAAAGTTCTCTACGAACATATATTTTGTAGGCGTCATGATGGATTGCTCTGACTTAATGATCCATAGAAGTCCTGATCTCCCAAGCAACATCGATTTCAAAGCTTATGATGAGAATGCTATCTTTTCTGGCATGAGAAGAAATTTTACCATCACTTACCATTTTACAATGCAAGGCTCTGAGAATGTTAAAGCAATTGCGGAACAATACAAGACCAAAACGTTCCCATACTACAGAGAAGAATTTGAAATGAGTACGATTGTAATTGCGATTTTCCTATCCGTGGCTGTGATTGCATGTGTTTTATTCGTCTTTTGGAATTGTGTTGGAGATATCTGTTGCAAGGTGAGAATGAGAATTGTTGAGTATAATTGTTCATTTGGATTCACTTTTTCAGGGTAAGAATGACTATTACCATATGTCACAAGTTCATTATACTGCACGTGTAGCTGAAGAAAGCCTTCGGTCCAGAGACTATAGTACGGCACCATCCTCTCCATCTACACGTTTGGCTACTGTCGAGAATCATGTGGAACAGAAGAACGAAAATATTCCAATTATCTGAAGCTTTATGTAATAACTAAACCAGTTCAACATTATTTGTTCGCCATTCCCATTGCATATGTTTTTCCTATCCTTGTATTCATTTTTCCTCGGCATTACTGTACTTCATTATGTCTGTGTGTCCTGTGCAATCACTTTTTTTTCTAAAACTTCATTGTGTTCAGTTATTTTGATTTCTTTCTTGCTACCAAATAAAAAGAACCGCAAAAGCTTAGGACAGAACCGCTTGGCAAATCTTTCGGAAGGTTTCTGCCGAATTATCTAATTTCTTCATTACAAGGTAACCCTTTCTCACATGTTCCGAGTTAGCGTATGTTTCATTACCATGTAAAAAAGGAGAGAGAGGAAGAGGGAATGAGCTAAGAAAGACGTAGCAATGACTAATCTCCGAGTGATCGGTGATCAACTAATACGATGTTCCAGAAACAAGAATGATTCATTTGAAATTGAAATTTCAAAATCTTTTTGTGAGGAAGGTATTGCTTTATGACGTGGAATTGAATGATTTCCGAAGGACTAAAGACCAACCACCAGAATGTTCTGTTAGATCAAATTGGAAAATAACAGAGGGAGTTGCAATGATCACGTTGCTCAGTATAGAAGCAGGAAATTATGACGTGGCACTCAATAATTTCGTAATGATCAGAAACTGACTACCATGCAGGCTAGTCAACTAGACCTTAGCGATAGAGTCATCATTGTGTAAGGTGACCTTTCCGATTACAAGTAACGACTCCAAACAAGTGGCTGGATGTGAGAATAGCGAGAGGCGTAGATTCCTCAAGGTACTTGAAAAAGAAAACCTTCGAAAAAAGTTTCAATAAACCTTCTCTTCTCCGTTTTTCAAATATTGCTGAAACCATACGTTCAGGTATTGATAAGCATTCAATTCCCAATTGAACCTAGGCATGCTTCATTCCATTTCGTTCCCGCTAACTTTGCTACCAAACAGATGGGACTCTTTTACATTCCTGTTTTCTCAACGTTATGGTCAAAAATAAAGTTTTCTCAACTGGAATTTGATCAAAGTGCAGTTCAAAACTGGTTCAAGAGTTTCATACTTTGAACTTTGAGGCAAACTTGATTTTGCTGCGGTCTCCACAATCTGCACTATTTTCTCTTCGTTTTTCTCTAGCCTTTTGCTCCCGTCCAACGCCTCAAATCTTTTGAAAAGGGGCGGAGTCGCAACACAATCTCGTACGCTCCACCCATTCCGAAAACGTATAAATAGACAACACAATTCTTCATTTTCATAGTTTTTAAATTATTCTTCCGATTGATATTCCTCGTTCCCTCGCTCGACAGAAATTTCTCGGACCTTTTTCGGACTTGCGAAACGTTCAATGCTTTCTATCCTCTTTTAGTTTTTCCCTCAATATCTCAAATAATTTTTTCAGAAGCTCCCAAGATAACTGTAGAAGTGGACCCCAAGATGGATAAGAAGCCAATCGTGCTCGATTTGGGCTCTACGAGTGTTAAGGTTAGTTTTGGGATATCAAATAGTGATGAGATTATAGAAAATGAATCGGTGAAGAGTATTTTTTAATTCCGCAAGGGTAAAACTGAATATTAGGCGATAAACCAACCTCATCCTTTCTTCTCGCTCTAACAGTTATTTCTATAAATGCGTTAGGGCAAAAATTATGACTCATCAGATAACGAAGTTCTAGAACCTTCTTGCGAGGGGATGTAGCAATGAATAATTTCCGAATGATCAGAAACCGAACAACAGAATGTTCCATTAAGCCTGATAGATCAAAAACAGATGACGTGTCATCGCCTCATAAATTTCGATAACAGTGTGAGTGAGACTATGAAGCTTCATTGCGAAACCGTTACAATAACTGAGGAGGAAGAGATTCTGCCGATGATTCATTTTTCGATGTTTTTTTTTTGCCTAACACTAGAATATTCTATTAGTTTACGAAGATAATATAGGATGACCTAGCGAATGACTAGAAATCAAACATCATAGTTTTTCATTCTGTCAGTTGAATCAACAACAAATGACGTGACATTCAATTTTGGAAAAGCGGGATGGCCATTTTATTTTTTTTGTAGGAAAAAAGAGGGAAAGTGTCAGTTTGAGTCAAGCTAGCACAGATCAGAAACTGGTTGGGAAATTAGATGACGTGATTGATTTCTGAATGATGTATGAGCAGATGACGCAATATTTTATTTCCGAGGGCTAGCAATCATTCAATGATTCATATGATAAAATGCGTTATGAGACAGCTAATGAAAATAAGAAGTCAGCGTAAACCTAAAGCTTGAAGTTTTAATGGAGCTGCTAATGACATATTTTTCACCAAACAATGAAGTTTTTCAAGCCCGTTAAAGGTGGCCGGTCAGGAAAGCCTCGTGGCGCAGAAATTAAAGAAAATACGAGATTTGACGTAAGATGTGGTGAATGTACTAATTCGTCAATTTACCATTTTTTGGAATAAGACAAGAACGATTATCATATGTGGGGTCGAACTTACACTTCACATCAGTTTGTGCCACACGGGCAAAAGAAAAACGCCTTTCTCTACCCTCATAAACGAGGTTGTTTTTTAATTTTGCACAGGGGTTGTAAGACTGTTTCTCGAAGTAAACTTTATGTTAAGTGCTTTCTATTCGTCAGTTCTACCAAATATACTTTTTTGCAGGCCGGATTTTCCGGGGAGAAAGCCCCTCGTACGATCCTTCCAGCTATGAAGGAACGTCCTAGCCACAACACCGGCTTGCATGTTGATGAAGCTGATTGTAAGGACTCGTTGGTTGGGAATGCAGCTCAATCTAGGCGCGAGAGCCTCCCGATCAATCATCCTATCAAAAATCGGACAGTGACGAACTGGGAAGACGTGATTTCTTTGATGGACCACACCTTCAAGAATGAGCTCCATGTGAAATCGGAAGAACATACTGTCCTTCTCGCCGAGAGTCTATCCAATCCCAAAGCCAACAAGGAGAAGATGACGGAAATCATGTTCGAACGATTTAATGTCCCTGCTTATTATGTTGAAAAGGCGACACTCCTTTCGCTTTTACACAGTGGTCGCGTGACCGGGCTTGTCGTTGACTCGGGAAAAGGAGTCACCGATATCGTCTCCATCTTTGATTGCGATGTTATACCCCATACGTATCTCCGTCTGGATTTGGGAGGAAAACATCTCACGGACTTCTTGTCAACTTTGCTCGCGGGGAGAGGATTCTCATCAAAATATAAGAGTGTTCAGGACCTCAAAGAACAATCTTGTTGCGTTGCACCGATTTGGCGGGAGAGGATGAACAGTGAGTCTGGAATTGGGACAACTTACATTCTTGAAGATAGCCAGGCAAACATCATTGAGAACCTGAAGTTCCTGTGCCCAGAGGCTTTTTTTGAGGTGAGAAAAATCTTTAAAAAAGGTGTTCGTCTTTGGATTCCTTCAAAACTTCTAAACAGAAACTGTTAGGGTTATTGGAAGGAAAATAAAAAAAAATGGAAAACCTAATATCATATTTTCAGCCATTTCTCATCAATATGGAAACTCTTGGTCTTCATCGCATGTGCCAGAAATCGATTCTGACTTGCGACCATGATCACCGAAAATATCTCTATTCCAACATCGTTCTTTCGGGGGGATCGACCTTGTTCCCTGGATTACGTGAACGTTTGGAACAGGAGATGAGATAACTGGCTCCAAGGTTCGTTTTCAAGTTTTTTCTAATCTAAACTGTATTTTCTGATTTTCAGCTCAATGACAGTCAGAGTGGCGGCTGCTAAAGATCATAAACATTCGGTTTGGAGTGGTGGATCCTTCATTGCTTCTATCCCTAATTTCCAAGAAGTGTGCATTTCGAAGGAAGAGTATGAAGAGAGGGGATCGTCAGTTGTCTATCGCTAGTGCTCCTAATTCTCTGTTTTTGTGCCTTCTTAATTTCGTGTGCCCCATTTGCATTGAATGTAACCTTTTTTGTATAATTGTTTGAGAATTTCTGAGCGCGTGATGCATATGTATGTTTGGTAATTTTATAAGTGATTGTTTTTTTTCTGGAAAAATAAATGATTTTGGGAGAAAAAACAAAAACAATTTTCTTCAAGTCGGGATCAAACCCACAACCTTTCGGGTTCGTACAATCGCCAACGCTGTGACCCACTGGGCCATTGAAAAACATGAAGGAAAACTTTTTGAAGTGTGTTCTTCCAGAAGAAAAAAAAAAAAAAGATTGGCCACCAGTTGAATTTGAACCTGCGACCTGTGGACTGTGAATTTTTCAATACTGGAACCGACAGAACTATATAAATACATGAGGACACTTTTTGAATCATCTACTGCCTAAAGAAAAAAAACTAGAAATATTTGCTACCAGTGGGGATCGAAACCGTGGCTTTCGTTCTCTGAATTTGCTCATGCCCCGACACACTGAGCTATGGAAACACATAAAAACGCATTTCGAATCATCTTCTGCCAGAAAAAAAAACAAACTTGCACCTAGTTGGGCTCGACCCTGAGACCTTCGACTTGCCAGTCTGCCTACGCTCCAACCTACTGACACATTCCATACAGATAGTTGAGGGTATTGATAAAAGAAAAAGAATCTGATGGATTGATCAAAACCTAAATGTTCTACGTTGAATCGATATTTGAATCTTCAATTAAACTTTGTATGAGAACGCCAAAACTGGTTCATTATTTTATTCATTAAAACAATTGGAAAAAAAAACTATTAACATAGGTGAAAATTCAAATTGAATATCATAGTCAATTTCGTATACGAACATCAAGAAGGATTGAAAAAATAAAATAGGAAATGACTTATTTGAATTGCCTTTTGATCTTCATTGCATCTTTCATGCATTTCTGAAGCAAAGATGGTTTCTTGGGAGCTTTCTTCTGAGAGCCGGATTTGGAAGCGGCAGTGTTATCCTTAAAAGCATCAGCAACTTCTGCTTTTCCGGCTCCTACCGCAACTTCTCCTTCTGCTGCTTGGTCCAACAGATCAGAGCCTCCAAGTTTAATCTTCTTTGATTCCAATTCCTTTTTCTCGTCGGCTCTTCTTTTTCTAGTCATCCGCCTTTTTTCGTTGATCGCCTCCTTTTTCGCTTTTTTCTTCGCATCTTCACTTCTCGATTTTTCCAATTTTTGTATTATCTGTCCACACAAAATTGTCATTGGAGCGTACGGCGCCAATTTTTTTATTTTCTCCAGAAATTGGTGCTTCTCAGCAACCTCTAATGGAATTTCGAAAACACATAGTGATTCCAGGCAACTCAGCATCTGAAACATTGTGATACTTGAACAAATTAAGTTATTTTAAACTTACATCCACTCCTTTTCCGAGTTGATCCATCAGCTTGTCGAAGTTTTTAACGTTGAAATACGCCATAATTATTTGAGCTGAAAAATGTATATGTCTTAGCCAGCCAAAAAAGGAAACAAAGAAATGTACGAGAAAAAATCAATAGATGCAGAACACAAACAAAGACAAAGAGAGGAATAGAAATGGAGCGTCGAAGACTGTACTGGGCGTCTACCCTTCCCTCTTGAAGACGTCACTCTGGATTTGTGATCAATATGCGAGGTCATGTCTCTGCGTCTCTAAGAGTGCACACCCTCTTTTTTGGAGATGGGGAGAGAGTAAGGTAGATAACAGGAGCAGGTGTTTTGGAGAATTGTAAAGGTTCCTTGGAAAGAAGGAAATGGACAATCTAACTGTGTCAATCAAAAAATGAAAGTTAAAATACTGTCAAAAGGCACATGGATTTTTGAAGTAACTTACGAAGATGGTTAGACAAGAAAGAATAGTCGGTGAGGTATTGTAACCAAAATTTTCAAGGCTCTAAAGTATTTTCACTTGATTTCCAAATAACTCGCATTGTTTTGAAACTAAAATCACCAGATAAGGGTAGTCCACCGGTTCGAAAAATCTTTTTTTTGCTGCAATGGAGAGTGCCGTGCCGCGCTCTCATCATCCACTTGACGGGACCGTAAGCCATGAGCGCCAATGTTGTCCAAACTCGATAAAAATGTAATCTCATGTTTGATAGCATACAAACATTAATCTGGTTGATTCTCAGCTCAATAGGAGCTTGATTTCTAATTTTATAAGCTCTGGAAGTAGTGCACGAATTTTTTGCGGACCCATAGTGATGATGTTTTGAGAATGTAAGATTTTAGCCAATTTCAGAGAAAGGAAAACATGCTTATACCTAATGTTGAACAATCAACTTGACCATAAAGATGATTGAAAGGCGCAAAATTCAAATTGGCCCTGACTTCGGCATCTTTTTTTGAATTTGGTAAGTTTTCGTTTCCAGTCGTCCGTTCTCTAAAATGTTGATCCAGCTCTGAACCGAAGTCATCATCCACTATTTCATGATAATTGATAACATTCAACATATCTGGTATGTTCACGGTATTTGTAAAACATTGAAATAGCATCGCCTCAAACTTTGGATTCCATCCATTCACCCTTCCTGTCAACATGCTATTCAATGAGGGTTTGTTCAAACTTATACGCAGGGATTCAATCGCAGGGCAATATTGTTGTGTCTTTGGGGTCCGGACAGGAAAAGTGTTTATAGTACCAATACTTTATTTGTCTAAGTCAATAGAGAATAGAGAGTATGAAAAAAAAAGCCAAAAACGGAAATGAATTCACTTCAGTAATCTTAGCGTTTTGTAACAAATATTTCCAAAATTGTCTCCAAAGCTTTTTCAATACTGCGTACATGAATTCTCTGAAAATCAGTTTTTTTTTTTCGATTTTCTTCGTCTATTTTTGAGAGAACATACCTTATTCTGGTTCGCTGGGTCATTCAAAGACTCATTTATTTTCATCTGCAACTCCTGAAGCTCCGGCAATTCCAGTGACATAACACCCATTTCCATCAACATCAAAAATTCTCTCAAGCTTCCAGTGTCTTCATGGTTCTGTTCGGAAGCGTTCTTTACACTGATAGTGACAGCTGATAGAACAATCGCATGGAACTTTACCATCTCAACCTTTCGCTCCACTTGAAGGCCTATTTTTTGGAACTCCTCAATGTTAGAGATCATTCCATTCAATCTTGCCAACATGTTCTCGTTTACTGGTAGATTCATCAGCTTTATCGAATCAAGGAGATAATAAAGGAATTCTTTCCGGGCAGCGAGCGGCAAGATACTGAAATGAAGTTGATATTCGGAAGATTTCTGTTTTAATTTCATAGGTTTTGTTGTTCAAAACGAATAAGATGATAGTTTGCTGTTAGTTGTTGATAGTCTTCAGTTTGCAACTTGCAGTTATGGAAGATTACTGTCAGTATTTTGTAGTAGTGTGATTGTGTACTTTAAAGTATGTAGTCGATAGAATTGTGCTCAGTCTCATCTTGCTCAACTTATTTTTCACTTATAGTTACTTACCGTTTCCGATTCAGATGCTCTGAATGATCTTTTTTGTTGATTGCAACATTCAGAGTAGGTTCATCAATCACTTCCGGTTTAACAGCAATCCTGAAATGAAAACGATATTAAAAAATTGTCAGTATATAGTTTCTGTAGTTTGTAAAACCGTGTTCAAGTCGACAAAAGAGTGTTTTTTGTTTGTAGCTTCCTAAGCGTTTAGTTACTATTATCTCATTAATATTCACTTACACATTTTGGTGCTGTTGTTTTGGAGGCTTTCCTCCGATTGTAACAACCTGTCTATTCTCATCATTATCTGAAGCAACCAAATCCAAAATTGGCTCGTCTGCTGATCTCTCTTTTCTTGATCTTTTGGGTACTGGTGCAACATCTGTAGTTTCCCGTTCACATTCCTTCTCTTCTTCGTCAGGCTCAGTATTCACAGTTTTCATCGTTTGAAAGCTCTTCACATGACTTCCCTCCAATCTCAGACTTCCGTCATTTGCAATATATTTAGTTATCCGTCGGCGCTTATCAATGTCGACATGAGCAACGTTTCGAAGTCTGAAAGTGACAAAAAATTATAATGCAAGCGACCAGGCCGGGCCGGGACAAAGTTTCAAATTCTCAGCCCGGGGTTCAGCAGCAAAAATGTTTTTCTTGGTGTTAAGAGTGGGAAACCGAAAAAAACATGATTTTTGGAATTCAAACCGTATCTTGCTTACTAATAATGCTCCAAACCCTTTCAAAAAAATGTTTTAAATTTAGCTAAAAGTTGTAGAGAAAAAACTATTTTTAGCCAAAAAAAATTGAAAAATCTATTGCCCGTTGAAATGCGGGCCGAGCGGGCCGTGCCGAATAAAACCGTCGGCCCGGCCCTTTCGCAAGCATGAAAAAAATTATCTTGTTGGAAAGTGTTCTGGCTTACTCTTTGAGACATTTCACGTTGACTGAGACACTCAATCCATACAGAAGCTTCACTTTTGAATTGACTTCCAACTCCTTCAGCTGACAAATACGTGTTTTGAAGTCATCAACACATTTTCTCAATGCTCCAAAGGTGAGAGAGGTGCCAGATGACATATATTCATCAATAACGGCTTTTATAATTAACGGTGTTTCTGTTTCCTCACATTTTCCACCCACAAAATTCAGAAAAAAATGATTTTCTTGATCTCTGATGATTTGTTGCTCCGTCATCTGAAAGAAGTGAAAATTGAGAAGACAGAAAAGTAAAAATCAAGAAAAAATACGTTATTTCCGCACAAAAAAAGTAGAATGAATAGCCAAATGGAACGATTTGAAAAAGGGATTAGATAGAGAGGGGGTGCCCTTTACACAGCGAGATATGCCACTGTGAGGTGATCCTCTTCCCTAATCTCCTCATCTCATCTAAGGTCAGCCCGCCAAAATGTGGCCATTTGAAAAGAGTGGAGGAGGTGGCCATCTGTTCATCTCTTTGCCCACTTGCCTCTTCATTCTCATCCTCTCTCGGGTCACTCGCATACACTTTCTTTTGTCCCCACTCATCGATTTTGTGCCACAGCCTCTTATTTGTCCTGTTTCATTTCTATTTTTCATTTTATAATTCTAAGCTGTTTTTCACAGATTTTTTTCAATTTTTAAAACTTCAGTGAATACAACAGATGTCTGCTACCCAAAAACCAACTGCTGAACCGAAGTTTCGGGTTGTGCGCACTTTAGGAAAAGGTGCATTCGGCAAAGTTTTACTGATAAGGAAAACAGAGAATGGGAATTCGTTAGTCGCTAAAAAAATCCCAGTGCAAGACGAGAACAGGAATCAAGCTGTTAAGAAAGAGTATCAGATCCAGGAAAATCTTTCTAAAACTGGCAACCCTCACGTGGTCAAAACGATTGCCATGCGCACTGAATCAAAGTTCCTCTATATTTTTTTGGAATATGTGGACGGTGGTAATCTTGCCAAAAAGATTAAACCGAACTTCGGTATGAAACCGGAACAGGCGGAACATTATTTCCTCCAAATACTTGATGGCTTGCAATTTATTCATGGAAATGGATATGTGCATCGGGATATTAAGCCGGATAATTTGCTGCTTACTAAAAAAGGTTAGTGGAAATATTCTTTACCTCTCAATACAACATAATTTTCCAGATACAATCAAAATTTCTGATTTCGGATTTGCTCGTCTCTACAGAGCAGCCGATGGAACGGAAACCCTTCTGAGCGACAAAGTAGGAACAAAGGATTACAAGGCGCCGGAATTGTTCAAAAAGGAAAATTATCGAGGACCACCAATCGACGTTTGGTCATCTGGAATTACACTCGTAACTTTGCTCACTGGAGTTTTCCCCTGGGATTGTGCGGAACAGTGAGTTTTGAGTTTCATACTTGCAAAATCACGCACCCGGCCGGGTCGGCCCGGACCCTTCAAATTTTGAGATTTTGTTTCATCAAAATTTTCACATGATGTTCATAGTTTTACAACAAATGGTTGAATACCTTCTAATACGTTCATGTTTACCTCAAAGCATGTTCAAAATTATGATAAAAGTAATTTGTTTCGATCAAAAAGTGTGCTCCAAAATAAAGGGCTTACGACAGCGGCCCGGCTTTTCGCAAGTATGATTTATTTTACATTTTGTGAGACTCGGCATTCTATACTGCACTTTTCAGTAATGATCAATCATACAACAAATGGACATCAGGAAGCGAACTAGATGAACTTCCATGGAACAAAATGGACCAGGTCACTATTGATTTTTTCAAGGAGGTTCTTACCGATGAGCCTGAAAAGCGTGCGACAGTTGAACAAATCAAGTCCCACCCATGGTTGGAAGAGAAAAAACAGACGCCTACAGCAGTAAAGGAGAAAAATTTGAAAAGAAAAGAGAACAATAGCAAGTGAGTTTAAGAATAACACGGTCGATCGTTTTAATCCAACTTTTGTTTTCAGTTCTGAAGTCCCAGAAAGTGATGTCCAGCCAACTTCAAATGCTAAGCGACAAAAGTTATAATCACCTAACTTGTCAAAACTGACCAAGAATACGACAAATGCTCATTGAACTCATCTTTATCACAAGATAAAAAATTTGTTTGCCGAGATGCTAATGATATTTCATTTTGCTGAAATTTTCCCTGCATACCAACCTTATCGTTACTTCATGAATAAAAGTTCGACAACAACTCGAGTTTTAGAAAAAGTTTCATAAAATATTTGCCGTACAGCCTCTTATTTATATTCAAAATGAAACTTCGTGCTGTTCTTTTTATTTTTATCACATGAAGCAACTATACAATTTCATGTTTAATTGTTGGTTTTGTGCAATGCGTCAACAATGTTCTTATCAGTTGACTACTAGTGTGCCTATTCCCATTTGTCTTCAAAATGACTGGAGAGTGAAAACCAATGACGTCAGCTCACTTGAATGATAAGAAACTTGAGTTGTACACAATAGAACCACGCCTTTTTCCTGCCACTATAAAATGTATGCGATAAGCAATTAGTTTCATTTTTCGATATTTTCTTCCTTGAACCTTCGGAATAGGTTCTCTCTGATAGTTGATTTTTTTGAATTTCTATTTTGTATTTTGTATTATCAGTTATGCATGTTTTTAAACGGTGAGTAATTTTGTTTTATTTCGTTTTGGTTATATTAGGTTGGAAAGAAAGTTTCTGTGCATTTTTGAAAATTCTTGTATTCGAACGAGAAATGAATTAGAAATCAAAGATGTTGACCATTACTATCTACAACTGTCTGGTATCCAGTTGGCAAGTTCCGGATGCCTTCTCTCCAGAACGCGGCATTTTGTAAACCTAAGCAGGCAGTCAACTATTTCTGTAGATCATTGCGATTTTTTCGGTCAATTTTTCCAAGAGGGCGATGCGCATAATCAAATAAATAGTGATTGAAGAGAGCATTATAAAAAGTATAAATAACATGAGTAATGACAGTCCAGTTGGATCAGGCGAGCAAGGTTTTGGTAGTTCTAGTTGTAGACGGACAGGCGTTTGCCTGGAGATAGCGAATCCTATGCTTTTACAAGTGAGATTTAGCTTCATTTTTATTATTGGGAATTAGTAGTAGTTGGTTTTCATAGTCTCGCCTTCGGACAGAAGCATCCAGTGATGAACGGTTCGAATGAAACACCCTACAGAGAGCAGTACTTTTATGGATGCAAATCTTGTTTGACGACGTCGGATGGTAGCTCATACAACTGGATTTGATGCTTGTGGTTATTATGCAAAACACACTACTCATTAGAGGTAGCCGTGTGATTGAGCCTGTGGAAACGACCAAGAAGAAAGAGTAGTTCAAAAAGTATTGGGGCGAACAAAAATAGTTAACTGACTACTTAGGTTTACGAAATGCCGCGTTCCGGAGAGAAAGCATCCGGAACTTGCCAACTAGATACTGGACAGTTGTAGATAGTAATGGCCAACATCTTTGATTTCTGATTCATTTCTCGTTCGAACACAGGAATTTTCAAAAATGCACAGAAACTTTCTTTCCAACCTAATAGTTGGAAGCTGAAATCTAGTCGCACATATTTTCTCAGCAATTTTCATTGTTTTTTCACTATAAAAGTTCATGGCTGGGCCATATTGGAACAGGCTCAAACCATACATTTTGGTTATTTGTGGTTCTAGTGGTCCTATGCTTCTTGGGTGGCCCCATGTCGGGACCAGTGGTCACAAGACGGGAATATTAATCCTATGAGATGGGATCAGTCATGGGACTATTTAGGCCCCAAAATAACACAAATTTTGTGAAAACTGGTTACGGAGATATAAAATTCGTCTTAGGACCACTGGTGCCATAATGGAAAACTAGCTGATTCATCGGGAAAATGAAAATATGGTATTGAGAAAATTTTGTTGAAAAATGTATTGAAGGTTTATTTTTCTTTATCAGACTTGGAACGTTCACAGGCATAGTTTGTGAGCGATATTAATTCTAACTAATGACTCTTTTCTATTGAGATAATTTGTTTTAATTCTCGTTTGCTTTTTTTTCAAACTTTTTTTTTCAGTCTTCATTGTTCAGCTCATGGGCACCTCAATTAGAGATGTGAACTGGGCGGAACTTTCTCACAAATCATCACTCTCGTCTTCAATCTTTCATCACAATTCGAAAGAAACACGGCACTCAAAAGACAGTGCTCGATCAGCGGAAAGTGAGGTTAATCGGCTCAACTTTTGCCGTTACTTCTTATTTTTCAGCTTCAAACTAGTGCTCAAAAGCGATGATGACTGTGTCCCGTTAGAACTCAAGCTTGATGACGAGTTATCTAAGACTCCTGACTCTGGCATTTTTTATTTATTTAGAAAATTCACCTCGCTTTCCGTTTGCTAGGTCACTGAGATCAATCGAAACGGTCTATCTAGTCAACATTGAGATTCAATTTTTGGATCATCAATTTATGGTAATTTTATTGAAACCCGTCTGCACTTCAAACACTTCTTTCCAGGTCCTGATCGGAAACTGGAAGGCTACATGGGATTATCAAGTTGTTCCTAGAGTTATAAATCCTAAGTTTGTTGAGGTTTTTATCCATATGCACAAATCTGAATAAATTTTTCACGTTCTTATATTTTGGTTCTTGATCCTGGTGTCCGGTATTATGAGTCAACCTCATCTTCGTCTCGGTGGTAAACTCTGGAGAGCGATATCTTTTGTTTGGTTCAAACCCCAGATATTGTCCAGTATTCCGAAGATTTTCATTTCTGCACATTAATTTTCAGAAATCCGATTAGATGGTTGTTAGAACTCGGATAAATAATAAAACAGACATCTAAAACTAAGCGTTGAAGTAATCATTCTGTTTTCGTCAGTTTAGTCAAAAAAGACGATCAAAAAACAAATCTATCACGAATATTGGTTCCTGGAAACCTTGCCAGCTTCTGAATTGGACTGCATACACATATGTTTCAAACCTTTTTTCTTAACCATGATTGAGCAGCAAGACCCCTATTTCAAACTGAAAAAAGCTTGAAAAACTTTGTTTGAAAACAAATTTTGAATGAACCGCCAATTTTTCCAATTGCCGGCCCGGAGAGGCCCGAAATGTATTCAAGTGTGTTTTTTGGATAATATCCAGATGCATTAACAAAACAAAAATGTTGCTCGTCCAGGAATATCAGTTTCGGATGAAATTGTCAAGATGACTTTAACAGACGAAACGCGCGAAATCGTATAAGCTATAATTTTGGTTCCGGCAACCAAGGTATGCAAGGTTTTGTGAGCAATGGTTGCCCATTCACCAACAAAATCGCCTGAAAAGAGTGTTAGAACGATAAATCTCGAATGTGTTTGAAGTTATCAGTATAACTTCAACATAGGAAATGTGCGAAATCGAAGAAGAAACAGCTAACTAGTTGAAAGCATCACATTATTTTTAGTGGTGGCCGAGATTCACAAGCTTTTGAGATCATTACTTGATCTACCATCGGCATGTTGTATCAAATGGAATCTCTCTTGAAATGTATGAAAAAAGTTATTGGTTTTTATGATTTTCCGGTAAAAAAATGTTGAGTCAACCAACGGAACGCTTTCCAAACCGCCCTTAACTCTTAAAATGAAAAAAAGTATGGTGGCAGCCTGTTACGCGATATTTCCCGCACCTTATCTCTATTGCCATCCGGTTTCTCTTACGTCAAGTTGCCTATTTTTTCTTCCATTCTTCAAATATTTTTCATAATTTATAGAAAACGATCAAATTTATTTTTGAACATGATTTATTTTAATACTATCAAATGAATATATTGCTATGAACACGATTTAGAATTTGAAATTGAGGGCAATAAATGAGTGTTGAAAACTATACAATTTGGGATAATTCTGAAGCCGAAGAATGGATAGGTTAATCAAAAATGTTGTGTCAAAAGTAATCACATCAGTCAAGTTCCAGTGTCCCCAAACCATTCGGTCTTAGAATCTTCGCCCAAGGGAAGCCATCTCCAGCATTGAATGCCGGTTCGATTAAAGTCCAGCTGATGAATTCCAAAGGATTCTTGATTTTGATCTGATTCTTGAGGTTCTAGAAAAATTTCGATTAATACAGTACTTCTTTTAGTTTTCCTCACATTGTCATGCGTCTCTTTCAGTTTTCTAGCTTGATCTACATACGGTTTCTTCTCCTCCTCACTCATGTGTTTCCGAGTGACAGACATCCGTTTTGCAAGAACAGGGCACATCTGCATTCCTTTTCTTTGACTCCTGTGTGAAGAACAATATTTATGGAAATTGAAGTATCTTGGGTGATGGATGAGTCTGAAATGAGATAAAATCCAGTGAATTTTTTAAAAGTGTGACCTCTTCATATAGTTTCCTCATTCCAGAAGCTTCACGATCATAGCTGCCGCGCTGGAAGTTGGATAATACCTCCCAAGCTTTCCTGGCTTGACCTCTCTTTTCGTTTTGCGTTTTGAGCACCATCTTTTTATAATAAGCATCGACAAACAGGTTGTAACCCGTTGAAGGGTTCGGGTTATCGTACTCATCGGAAGTGAGGAAATATTCGGCCATTCTGAAAGACACAATTAGGATGGTTTTTATTTAGGATCGGATAGAACTTCGATTCCATCAAGGTCAGAATGACCGAGGACGGACAAGATCGGACGAAAAAACCTTTGATTTTTTTTAGAGTTTTTGGGAACTCACCTAGAAAATCTTGCTGCAGCATTGGAATCCGAATTCCCAACCAAAATGAGTACTGATGGATTATTGACAATTAGAAATAATCAAGAAAAATTGTAGTTCATGCCAGTCGGGCGAACAGAGGGGAAAGAAAAGTCCGAATATTAGAGTGTCTCAGCGGAGTCTCAGCCACTCTGTCGGGAGGCGGGGTTTCCTACCTTAGTAGCGAGAAAGGGAAAATAGTGCTCTCAGAAAAGAGAGGCGGACAAAAGGGGCGGGTTGGGTGGTCGACGGACAATGACGGGGCATTGTGGTGAGGAGGTGTGAACGAGCATGATTGTTTATATTAGTGACCAGGCTGGGGGTGGATGTTACCTAGCAGTGACAAAATTTGTTTACTTTTTGTATAAACAAATGTGATTTGACCCCTTGTCATATCGAATATCATATCAAATTACAATCACAGTAAAGATTCAAACTCTGAGGATCTCAACGAAGATTGATTCGGCCCAATGGCTCACCGATTTTCATTTTGAGAGTTGAATGTTTCAGATACAGAACGTTTCTGGAAGCTTTCGCTGACTTGGCAGCCTGAAGTGGCCATCACGGTCATCAGAAAGGTCCATGAAAAACCTCTCAGGACACTACACTATGGAAAATGAATTTGTGGATTTCTCAACAGGAATGTGACGTTTCTCGCAAAATGTCAAAGAAATTCAGAGATGCAGAAGGTATGCTCCTCTGCAATCCGGTCTCGTTTGGAATTTTGTCACAATATTCTTGTTGATACGGAACAAAAAATGGCGAACTGAGCTATTCCACTTCATTCTACAGCTCTTCCTGCCTCACTCATACTCTATTTCTATTGTTTGTTCATCCTTTCGAATATGCACCCTTTTCTCCTAGTGTGTACGTCTCCCTGCCCTTCCTTTCCTACCCCACTAGTAGACCGGCCGATCTGGTGATCCGTCACCCACAGTCTGTCATTCTGGGCGCACTCCCTACTTTCTTTTCTTCCTGCGTTCACTCTTTCCACAAACTCTCTCTGTCTGTGTCTCCCTCTATATGTATTCTCTCTCCCTTTTTGATTCCTCATTTCATTGTTACCCCTTGCCGAACTTGGATGTTCTTGGCTCACCTTCTTCGATTTTTTAAAATTTAATGGCTATATTCAAAGGATTTCCGCATTAAAAAAGTGAGTGACTTTTCCCAGAAAAAGGAGAGGTAGTATTGGGAGCGAAGTTTTGTGAAATTCGATGGGTTTAAAAGGAGGTAACTCTCATGTGTTGGTAAAATTTTTTATAAGGGAGTATGACACCGGTTTTGAGAAAAAGTTTAATTTCAGACTTTCACTACTAAAAGACAACATGTTGTGAAACAACGGCATGATTTACTTGCCGATAATAAGAAGTCACGAGCTGCCGAAGATGCACAGAGAATGGAACTGAAGATTGTGGAAAAAAGTCAAAACGCATCGAAATACACCGCTTTGTCCGTCCAGGTTGGGTTGCCTTTCTCTATCTGCCCGTCTAACTCTGCGGGTTATGAGTTACAGTAGCGAGAAATGGTGAGTGTCACTTTGCATATCGATTCCTAGCTCGGTTTAAACTGAACCGACTGACGAGAAATTTTTTCCTGGAACTACTGGTACATATTGGAAAAAATCTTCAATTTCTGTTTCAAAATATTTTTTCAGGTTTTTTCAAAAATCATAGTTTTCTGAAAAATTCTGGAAAACGAAAACGAAAACTTATTTGTTTGGAGTTTTATTTTGATCCTTTCAAGTCAAAAATGTTGTAATAGGGTCAAATAAACAAAATACGTCAATAGACCAGATTTAGAAATCGTGGCTCATGAGTTTCAGGCCTAGAAGCTCGAAATTAGATATTTGGATTGAGCAGCATAACTCTGTTCAAACTGCTTCAACTGATCCGAAAATTTTTGCGCCCATCACTCGATGGCTCTTTATTAATATGCAAGCAAAATCTTCTTATGAAAAACTTCATTTTCTTGAATTTCAGTGCA
>GL379897.1:268147-285903 GCA_000143925.2 Caenorhabditis brenneri | reverse complement strand
ATTATGGATGTGGAAGTGGAAGTACCCCACATTCGAAAAAATGAAGTTTTTCCAAAAGTTCTATTTTTGATTGCATGTTAATAAAGAGCCACAGAGTGATGTTCTCACAAATTTTCGGATCAATTGAAGCAGTTTGAACAGAGTTATGCTGCTCAATCCAAATTTCTAATTTCGAGCTTGTAGGCCTGAAACTCATGAGCCACGATTTCTAAATCTGGTCTATTGACATAATTTGTTTGTTTGACCCTATTACAACATTTTTGACTTGAAAGGATCAAAATAAAACTCCACACAAAAAAGTTTTGGTTTTCGTTTTCCAGAATTTTTCAGAAAACGATGATTTCTGAAAAAAACTGAAAAAATGTTTTGACACAAAAATTGAAGATCTTTTCCAATATGTACCAGTAGTTCCAGAAAAAATTTTCTCGTCAGTCGGTTCAGTTTAAACCGAGTTAGGAATCGATTTGCAAAGTGACACTCACCATTTCTCGCTACTGTATCTGTAAGATCGAGCCCGGGTTCAAACCCGTCATCGGTTCCTAAAATTGTGATTTCGAAAGAAAATGGTATTTTGAGTCTCCACTTCTTCCCCTGTGATAAATTATCCGACCAATATAAAAGTCACGGATATTTCCAAGAGTATTCCCAAGGACCACCTGTTTGATAAAAAAGGGTCCCGGGTATTATTTTTACGAGTCCCGGGAATGAAATGAATACCCGGGTAACAGATAAGACTTCATTTTTTGTCATGCCGATTTTGGGCCTAGCCAGGCGTTTTTAGGCCGATTTCAAAAAGAAGATTGCCGCTCGTATTTTTCTAAAACTTTGAAATTAACTCATTTTCCCTATTGAATCTTTTCATTTTCAGTTTGATGGAGCCTTCCTCCTTCAACCACATCGTGTTGGTCATCCTTGTCATGTACTACATGGCTTCATCGTCGTGTTGCGTGATGATATGGTAACGTTCTGATGCACAAAATGATTGATTTATTGATGACTTCTATTCCAGCTATGCATTGAGCGCTGGATGGATGGGTAGCACGGACCTACAACCAGTCCAGTCGTTTTGGAGCAATGTTTGGACACCCGTTTGATCAGTGAGTTTTTAAAAAAATTGATGCAAAAAAATGCTTAGTTGCGCATATTTGACTCTAATAAAGGTAGACTTGGTGGCACCGTTTTGAAAGTAGAAAGTATCATTGGTGTATTCCATAAACATGTCATATTTAACTCCAATATTTTGAAACCTTTTTTTGTCAAGCTCTGAGTTAAGCATTTAATGTAGGAGCACACATGGGCTCATATTTCCAGCGATGGGAACCTAGAGTGACGTGTGTGAACTAGAGGATCTGAGAGAGGGGAACATGATCACCTGGTCAATTCGAGTGACATCGTATTCTGTGAATCCATCTACAGCTGTACCAGTTTTCGTTTTTTTTTCAATTTGAACATTTTCAGGTATGACCACAATGGAGCCGGCGGCGGAGACGGAGGTGGCGATGGCCGTTGGTAGACAGCTTCAACTTCTCAATTCCGACTTCCAAACGATAATTCAAATCTCGTTCGTTAGGTTTTATGAAATTCTGAACTTTTCTGTCCCCACATTTCCATTTTTACACTTTCCCATTCTTACTCTTTTGTTTCTTCTTATTCTCTGGATCACATTGCTCATTTTTAATAATCTTCAGTTTTATCTTATTTCTTTTGTAACTGCTGCTGCCAAACACATATTGTGTCTTTTTAAATTTCAAGATCTTTAAAAAAGAAAATAAATTTCGTGTTTGGTGAAATCTCTTGTTTTGTGTTTCGGCTGCCAAGCTCTGGTTCTCAAAATGATAAAATTATGATCGTGGAGGTTTTTAGCTATATGCTTAAATCTGATTAAATTTTCCATCAAGATGAAGTAGAACAAAATGAATAAACTTGAGAAAGAAAGATAAATCTTTTTTTTTGCAATAAAATTAATCTCGATACCATATTTTCGATGTTTCAGCTAGGCTTCTATCATGGGAGCAATTGTCCCAAGATGAGGTCAATCCTTTTAAATTTTTTGGGACCACCCAAATGGCTATAGGATCATTGAAACCCTAAAGAGCCGGTTGTTTTGCAACAATCCGATTGTGGCGATAACCAAGTGATAATCGCCTTCCTTCACGTGTGGTGGTTCGAAAAAACTTGCTGAGATTGGAACTTTGATTTGTACAACTGGAAGTTCTTTCATTCCAGTCCAATCAAGGTAGACAGTAAAAACCAGTAATAAACAATTCCAGTCTTGCTTCCTATTACGAAAATTGGTTACTGGAAGCTTTGCTAGGTTCTGGATCTAACTGCATTCACAGAAGTTTCAAATCCCTGTTCTTAACAATGCATAAGAAGCAGGACCTTAATTTTTAACTGAAAAACTGAAATTCCGGATAAAAAACTTTGATGAACTGTCAATTGTTCTAATTGCTGGGCCCGGACAAGCCCGATTTGGACAAGTAAGTATTTTTCAGTTTTCTCATAGCATCAAAAATCAACGGATGCCCTGTTTTGATTGGATGTAGTTTTCATAGAAAAAACCAAACATATTATTTATTTATTTCATGAATAAAATTTAGGTAAATTTATCAAGAATCGACTCTTTCAGCTTTCAGTTTGATATTCTTCTTCTTCTCTTCCTCCTCAGTGCGAATCATCTCCAATCCAACAGTCAACTTCCTGATGTCCAATCCTTTGTATTCATCTGCTTCCATGTCGATTTTTTCTTCAATTGATCCATGACTTCCAGACACTCCAGGCCAACTTCTTCCCCATCAAATTCCGCATAGAACGTCATTTTCTTTCGAGCCAGTTTGTCGGTCTGAGGGTTTTCAGTTGCATGGATGATCTCGTTGAATCTTTTCAAAGGACCGAAAATGGAACTGGCCTGCTTCGAGTAGTTTTCTGCTCGCAGAATAGTCGAACACTGATCTTTCTCATCTCTTCCTCATGAAACTGGCTGCAGAGAACAAACTCTATCATTCAGTTCGATTTTCAGCTGTCAAGTGGTTACGATCCCATTCTCTGGCTTCAGTTGGGACGTTTCCATATTTATGATGTTTACAGGAAAAAAATGGAACAGCATTGAGAATTAAAAACATTTTCAGCAAGATTCTCTTGTCAGAGTTATCGTAGAGCGAGAGTAGGTTGCATAGCTCCTTGCACACACGATAAAATGTATCGATATTCCGACCGCATTGCGACAATGTTTCCATTTAAGCTTAGGCGACGAGTTGCCTGTTCTGTGGATGAGATTACGAAGATGGTCCATAAGGGCATTCCACGGACTTTCCCTGACGTCTTCAGGAACAATGTCCCAAGCATCTCTTGAGGTACCAGCCAATAAGAACGGTAACATACGACGTCCTTCCTCTTCATTGTAAAAGTGAGCATTGAGGAAGTCATTGAAAGTTCGGCAATAACTGGAGAAAGATTCCTGTTGTCACACTTTAGTGCTTGACGTAGAGTCGGCCGACCCCAAGAAGAGTCCATATGTCCGTCGGATAGAACTTCGATTCTTTCACAGTTAAATACCAACACGTCGATCACTGAAAATTATACTTTATGGGAGGTTGTGATGCCAGTCAGGAGCAATGGATTTAAGGTCACACTGGAGACGGTGGGGCAGGACCAGACAGTCCAAGTTTCATTTAGTGAATGGGACAATCCTAGATTTTTTTTTCGGTTTTTTGGACACTCACCTGGAAAATCTTGCAGCAGCATTCGACTCCAAATTGACATCCAAAATGAATACTAGTAGAATATTAAAAAATTAAAAATAATCAAGAAGAATTGTAGTCCATGCCAGTCGGGCGAACAGATTGCAAAATGAAGTCCGAATATTGCGGGTTTGCAATACCAAAAACCCTCGTCGTCACGACATTCCGCTCCGCAAGTACAGATAACTGCCAAACAACGCATTGATTTTAGCAGTACTTGCGGATTGGAGTGTCGTCGCGACGAGGGTTCATGATAATGCAAACCCACAATACGACAGACCAAGAGGGAAGGTGGAATGAATGACTGGTGTGTGCCTCCTCCCTCCCTCCTCTAGCGGGTGTAGGATTAGTGGTGGGGTCCCACCACGATTCTGTAGAATGTTCTCGACGCGTCCCTCAGTACCACTGGGAAAAGAAGAGAGGGAGGCAAGGCAGGACTCCTCAGTAACCGTCATTCTACCCCAAGACCCCAAGTATCAATTAGAAATAATCTCATTGAGAGGTCGATACCCCGTCTATCTTTGGTATTTGTCTTCTGTTCCCTCTCTTTCATACTGAATTACAAGTGTATTGCAGTAGAGCGCACTTGTCGTTTTTTTTTCATCACTCAATAACTGGCTCATTTCAAAATTTTTCGTTTTGACTATTTTATTTTTGCAGGAAAGCATGACTTATCAGTATCAATCAACCCAACACAGTGAAGGATTCGATCTCTTCCAGGAGAGACTCACCGAATTCGCCGAGTTTATTGTAACTGATTTGCAACCAGAGGCCGTCAGAAATAGATGGTTGGAGCTTCCGGAGAGAGTCAGACAGGAGTACGCCGCAGAAGAACTTCAACTGCAAGACGAGAAAGTAGGTGTTTTTTATTTTACTTTTAAGGATCTCTGCTCAAAACTGCCTTTTTGTGCTGGAGTCTGATTTTTATCCCTAAATACGAAGGGTGAATTGACAAAAATGTTTTTCAGAACGCCTCCATGCTAAGCGTGCCAACACCAGCACAGCTGCTGTTCCCGACAACGACCACAAGGAAATATCCGCTGGCTGCGGCTCCGATTCCACCGTATAACCCGCAAAGTACTGTCCGCCGCGTTACGTATGTACACAAAAATGAGATTAGATACAGACTGGAGAAGTAAGTATATTTTTCAATTTTTTTTTCTGATTAACATCCCTGATTTTCAGCAGTTGTAAACCAGTCAAGAAGAATACATTCTCGGATGAGATGAGAGCTTATTTGCTCAGTTTCCGGAAAGAAGGCGGATTTAACCCATCGATAGAAGTCATCCGACAATTATCGAGTCAAACTAAATACTCAGTTAATTCATTGAAGAACTTCTACAGCAACGCGAAACGGCAAAAGTAGGAATAGACCACCACTTATAACGATTGTGAATATAGCGTAAACTGTTTAATAAAGCGGCCGGCCGCTCTAGTTTCAACCCCCTTTCTTAGGAGCTTTCGATGGAACTTTTTAAATAAAACATGAAGTTTTCACATTGTCCGTTATAGTTTAGAAGCCGCTCTAATTTCAATACAGTCTCAGAGGGCCGCATTATTCGAAGGGGCCGCTCAATTACAGGGTTTACGGTATGTGAAATATTACTTTCACTAAACTACGAATTTGTGTTCTTTAAAAAATTTTCATGAACAATAAACTTCTTATGCAGTAATGGATTCTCTCATTTTCTAGATGATTGCATTTAAATTTTGAGACAAGATATTGAATGGGATAGCAATCATTTTTACAATTGAAAAGCGGAAGAATAAAGATTTGTTGCCTTTAATTTTTGTTCATGTCAATTTTCTAGTGTGACGTCATTGTTTTCTTGTTCCCACTATTTGTCATTGATGATTTTTCAGATTAGTGAGTTAATTATACGCAATTTTCATATTCAGAAATTAATAATCATGGTGAAAAATAAGACACACATTTTTTCAGCAAAGTAAGTAGAATGATTTTGTTTAGCTTTACGTATTCTTCCCCAAGATGGGTCAGTTATATGGAGAAAACATTCTGGCTCACCGACCGACAGACAGAATACACGTTGAATGCTCAGATCTTTTTTCCTACCGATTCCAAAGCGATTTTAAAGAACTTATTTGCTATCCGGTCTTCTTTGGAAATTTGCCACAACACTTTCGTTGATAGGAAACAAAAAATGGCAAATTGAACTTTTCCACTTCTTTCCACAGCTCTCTTTGCCTCTCTCATACCCTATTTCTATTATTTGCTCTTCTTTCCGAATACGCACCCTTTCCTCCTAGTGCTCCCTTCTCCCTTCCACTCCTCTCTCACCTCACTAGTAGACCGTCCGATCTGTTGACCCGTCTGACAGCCATTTTAGGCACACTGCGTTTACTCTTTCCACAAACTCTCTTTGCCTGTGTCTCCATCTATTTGCCTGCTCTTCCTTTTTTTCTTCCTCATTTCATTGTTACACTTTGCCGAACTTGGATATGTTCTTGGCTTGCCTTCTCTGATTTTTTCTAATTTAATACATATATTCGATGAATGACCACATTGAAAAAGTGAGTGACTTTTCTGAGAAAAACGTCATCCGAATATCAAAGTTTTAATGTGCCACATTGAGTTCAGATGAACAAACAAGAAGAAAAGACTTCTAAAAATCTTGATTTCAGAGATAAAATCCTAAATTCAACAGTCAACCATGGTGACGCCACAGTGAGATACGAAGTGATGTTAGTTTTTCATTGAATGATCGTCTACAGATACTTATTTCTTTTTTCTTTTACTTTTTGAAGAAGTGTCCGAAAAAAATGAAGTGACATCATTTTGCTATGAATAATGAAAATTTTGATTGAGCTGTTTCTTAAAATACAATTTTCAGTCAACAATACTTCCATCAAATACCATGCCAACCACAACAAAGTCAAGCTTTCATCTCGTATGCTCCTCTCGGATCTGAAAGCTTTGGATCAGCTATACCAGTGAGAAAGTCAAGAAGCCATAACAAAAAACCGAAAAAACCTGAAGCTCAAGGTAAGTACCAATTATAAACGTTTTGAATTTTTTCGAATATTTTTTTATTCCAGAACAAAAACAACGTGAGCAAATTTCTCAGCGTTCCAACTGGATGTACTTCAGCAGCGCTTCAGTCTGAGAACAAATGTTTCCAGACTGGAGAGCATCACACTAGCAAAAAACCTCAAATTGACTGAAACTCAGGTCTCAAATTGGTTCGCAAATAGAAAGAAGAGAAGTCTCCCAGTTGAATGTGTCAGTACGGCAAAAAGAAGAGACATCTCACATCTCGCTGAATGATCTCACCAAAGCACAAATAGAAGAACTCTACAAGAAGTTTTCAGAGGATCATAGATTGACGGGATTGGCGAGAAAGGAGTTCGCTGAGAAAACTGGAGCAAACGAGAAAACTGTGGAGCTTTGGTTTGCAAGACAAAGGAAGATTTCCAAGAACCAAAAAATGGGAATAATGACGCGATGAGTTGGAATCACTAGAAAATTAATTTTTGTTGCCATTTTATTTATTTATCAGCAATATAGCATTCCTCGGAACAGATGTTGGGTTAACAATATAATAATGAATACATGAATAGAAATCGTGATAAATCATTAGTATTTCATTTTTGCTTTTTTGATTCGAATAAAACCATCTGCATTGTTTACTTTCATTTTCATCGGTATCATCGTAGGATTGACCTTAAACAACTTCATCATATTCAAGGAGCCGGTTATACATTTTGAATGGATGTCGAGTGATTTCGAATGAGAGAACTGCAAAAAACTCTGAAAAAAAGGCTTGATTAGGATCTAATGGTTATCCGGATTACTAACCTGTTTCAGAAACAACAGAATTTTGTCACAAATACAGAACGAAAAATACTGAACTGAACTATAACACTTCATTCAACAGCTCTTCTTAAATCACTCATACTCTCTTTCTTTTGTTTGTTCATCCTCTCAAATATGCAACTTTTTCTCCTAGTGTGTACGTTTCCCTGCCCTCCCCTTCCTACCCCACTAGTAGACCGGCCGGTGCACATCAATCTGGTGACCCGTCGGACAGTCATTCTGAGCGCACTCCCTTCTCTCTTCTCTTTTTGCGTCCACTCTTTTTATAAACTCTTCCTTCCTGCTTCCACTCTTTTCAGAAACTCCCCCTGTCTGCGCTTCCATTTCATATGTCTACTCTTTCCTTTTCGTTTCTGCATTTCATTGTTACACCCTGCTGGACTTGGATTTGGTCGTGGCTCGCCTTCTCTGATTTTCTATAATTTATTACTTATATTTGATGAATTTCCACATTTAAAAAAGTGAGTTACTTCGCCGAGAAAACTTTTTAAAAAATTTTTCGCTGCCCCTTTAAGGTTAATGAGAGGCGGCGATAATAACAAGAAAATGTTAAATCGTGACGAGACCTTTCAAACAAAAATTTGTGTGCCTTCAAGGTATCTTCTTAATTTTCAGACAACGAAAAACTTCGACTCATCGGACGAACTGGAATTCCATGATCCAATCGAAGTAGAGGCTCACAATTCGTTCTTTGAGAAAATCAAGGATTCAGGTATGTTTTTTTCAAAATTTCAGTTGACTTTGTTTCATTTTTTACTGCAAAAACCTATAATTTCGTCGAAAAATTCGTTTCTTTTGACAAAAAATCTCTATTTTTGTTAAAAATTCAAATTTTCTTAACAAAAAACCTGATTTCCGTGTTTCCAGACATCCCAGAACCGCACGAATACAAGTACATGTTCCGGATAGAGTACGCAATGTGTTTCGGGACGATCATGGAATTCCGATCACTCAGATTAGGGTAAGGATTGGTTTTTGAGGAGAGGGTTTTGCTAATGAGGAATGTATTACTGTAGGATTTCTTTGAAATTCAAAATTATACAGTAATATTGTGCATCCATGGTGAAAGCTGGTCTAGTTTTCCGAAAATTCCGAAAATCTTTTTTTTTTCGATTTTTTGGAACAAAAAGCCAAAAAAACAGTTTCAGATCGACTCAAAATCAAAGTGCTTCGGAGATCAAATGTCGCGTTTGATGATGACGTTGTTTGTTGGCTACGAGGACACCATCATCGCTGCCTTCCGTGCTCAAGCCCACAGTCCATCCCTGGTGCATCTGGTGACGCTACCAATGGGATACTTGCACAATCTCCAGACACACGAACATTTCTAATTTTTTAAAAATTTTTCTTGAATAATAAACAATAATTAATGTATTTCTTAGTTTTCTGAATGATCACAATGGAATATAAAGTTACGAACAGTTGTCCTCAACTAGGAGTTCAAATAAATTGAAGAGGTTTGAGGAACGAAAATAGTTTTGTCTTTAACAATTGAAAACTCGGAATTCAACGTAGTTCGGCTAGTTTCGAACCTAAAATTATGAAATTGGTATTTTTAAATTCAGCACTTCAAGACGGTTCAGAAAAGTATAATCATGACCAGGTTTTGAAGATGTTTTGATTTCTGAGTTACGGAAGGAAAACTCGAATTTCGAAGTATTTTGGCTAGTTTTGAACCTAACATTATGAAATTGGTATTTTTGAATTCAGCATTTCAAGACGGTTCGGAAAAGTATAATCATGACCAGGTTTTGAAGATGTTTTGATTTTTGAGTTACGGAATGATAACTCGAATTTCGAAGTATTTCGGCTAGTGATAGAAAATCTGACTGACACAGTTACCGAAGCTCATGAGAAGTTCAATTTTGGTTCTCGATTTCAAACCAGTGCCCTATTCCACAGCTCTTCTTCCCACAGTCATACCCTGTTGCTATTTTTCGTTCATCATTTTGAATATGCACCCCCTTCTCCTAGTTGTACGTCGCCCTGCCTTTCGTTTTCTATCCCACTAGTAGGCCGGCCGGTGCACATCGATCTGGTGACCTGTCGGACTGTCATTCTGATCGCACTCCCTTCTCTCTTTTCTTCCTGCGTCCGCTCTTCTCACAAACTTTCTCTGTCTGCGTCCACTCTTTTCAGAAACTTTCCCTTCCTGCGTCCACTCTTTCCATTAACTCTCTCTGCCTCCATATGTATTCCTCTCATTTTTGTTTCCGCATTTTATTGTTACACCCTGCCGGACTTGGAATTGTTCTTGGCTCGCCTTATCTGATTTTCTCTAATTTATTTACTATATTCATTGGATTTCTGCAATAAAAAAGTGAGTGACTTTTCCGAGAAAAAGAGAGATGATAAAGGAGAAAAATTTGGATTGGCCCGCACTATCCGCGCAATTTCTTAGGAAAATTTTTTTAATTTTGTTCAGTGATTCGAACACTTACTTAGACATTTTTGAGTTTTATGTGCTATTTTTGTGCCGCGGAGCCAATTTCTACAGAATTTCCCCTCAAAAAGCACTAGAAGCACTTGACCATAACTTCAATTTTCAGACTCTCAACACAATAATCGAGCAGAACCCGCGTCTCTCGATGACCATCTACGAGGAATTGATGAATGAGATTCGGAAGATTTTGGATCGGGAATCGAATATTGTGGTGGTGACCACGTCGATTAGGACAGACCGATGTTCAGTTCAATGGATTCATTGGAATGGTAAGTCCGCAAACACGCTTTTGAACTAAAATAATTCAAATAAATCTCTTCAGGTCGTCCCGTTCCTGATCAAACGTGCCAAGGACAACAAGAAGAATGTTCTAAAAGCGGCGTTGGCCGCTGTTTCGGATACGGTAGGTTTTTTATTTTGGCTTTTTCAGCTACAGTATCCTCAACAAAACATCTCGTTTCAGACTTCCGCCGAACGTCTCCAGAAAGACCTACTCAATTGGTTTGGGATCCCGTCACGCGAATCCAAGCAGACCCTCCTCGCCTTTTTGTTCTCCTACTTTTGTCCCCAATAATATTTTATAAATTCTATTTCATGTCCATCTTCCCGCTCATATTTTTTATCTCTTGTCATTATTCTATGAATGAATAAAAATATTATTTCAAAAACTTGTGTTTTCTGTTAGTATATCTTCATTTTCGGCTTTGAAATCCGAATATCATACCTCTATTTCAGATTTTAGCTAATCTATTTTTGCAGAACTTCGATGTATCCAACTGCTTCAACACACGAGCATCAAAAGTGCATGTTTCCAAGATCCAAAAATCTTCTGGAACTAATGAACCTTCTGCAAATGTGTCTGGGCTCCGGAAAAGTCCATTTTTCACAGATAGTGCGTCATAAAGAATTTCATTTGAAATGCTATACAGATTTGGAAGGGTGCTTTGTGAAGCTATATGAAGATCCGAGAGAACAGGCATTGAGTGGGACGATTGTTGGACAGTAGATGAATTTCTCTGAAATTTCCAGTTGATATTTTCTGATAAACTTTTGCATACACAATGTGAAATGAATAAATTAATGAGTCACTAATACAGTTTTGCGCTTTTCTTTGTGTTTCGTCTCAACTAGGGAATTTGTCTGAAAACGGTCAACTGGCATAAGCAAAGCGAATTCGCCAAAACGCGTATGAGCTGACAAAACGAAGCGAACAGGATGTAACCACTCAGAAAAGGCATGATCGGGCCTAAGCAGACTGAGCTGATTTCAGCAGGCGAAAAAGCTCTGAATAGACCGAATCAGGTATAAGCAGAGTCTGGATAGTTTAGCACAACGTATTCGTTTGCTCCTCCATCATCTCATCCTTTCATCAAAAACATGGAATAGGTTATATCTCTCATTCTTCATTGATTTCGCATACCCCATTAGGTCTGACAATATGCTAGTGGAACCGGAAGGGTTGTCCCCGCAAAATGGCTGAAACCTTCTATATATTTGCGACCAAGGTTTTCGATTTTTCTATTTTTTTTTTCAACGACGCTTCTCCGTATCAGTCACCAGTGCAAAAACCATCGCGTTGCGACGTTTCCTTTCTCTGCCACTTTTCCTCTCCTCGATTTCATTGCTCTCTGTGCTTCCACGGTTTGTTTGCCGCTATATAAACACAGCGAGATGTTGGTTTTCATCACTTCTTTCCGTTGTGGCTGTTTGTTTTGGCCTATTATTTTTCTGATTTTTTCTAAATTTCTGATTCAATAAGGTAAGAAATTATAGATAAAAATGAAATAAGTATAGTCTTTTTTAGTTAAAAGTTTGAATGGAGCACTAGCGTGTGACGGTCGAAAAAGAACCAGGATGGGCATTTTCTTTGATTCAACTGATTCCAAGAAGAAAAAAATGGCAAAAAATGGTAATTATTATCCAATGATGCATAAAACTTCAAAGTTTTAGATCACAACCACCAATCCTTTTCAAATACTTCCTCCAGCACTTTCACATCAACTCCACCAACAGATAACAGTAAGTAAGGCATACCAACAAGCTTAATCTCTTCAATAAATCATGTTCCAGAAGAAAAAAAGACCAAGGACTTCCAGAACAAAAACGAGGGGATTTAAAAGTTCAAGTAAGATGAAAGGATGGCCGTCTCAAAAAATTTTCTTCGTATATTTTTTGGTTTTTTGAAACCCATCAAGTTAGCTATTAGTGTTGTATTATGAAAAACTTTATTTTCCAATGTGATTCTATATATTCTAGTCTGAAAAATTTTTTAATCTGTATATCTGAATACACTCAATAAATAAACATCCTGAATTTTTATTGTTTTTTTTTTCGAAAAATGCGGAATCGTCTATGTTTTATTCACAAGCGTTCGTCTTGGGAAATCTAGATTCGAAATGTTCGTTACCTTCGAAAATATCAAAACATTTCCTTTGGGTTCAAAATCTTTGCTTCTTCAGAAATTTTTTTGTGGTTTTTCTCACACTGAAAAAAACAGATAAATTGACAACTGTTGGATACTTCCCCTGATCAGAAAAATCCAAAACTTTTCTTTTCTTTCATTTTCGTTCTGTTGTGTCCCCTTTTCGATTTGTATCAACACATTGAAAGTAAGCAGTGATACGTATTGTTACCGACCAAGAGAGAACCTTAAAGCAAACAAACACGGAGTGGCACACATATTTGACTATAAAGGGAGAGAGAACCAAACTTTTTCACTCTCCAAACACACAATGTACGATTTTTAGTTTTGATACTTTCTATTTTTTTTCTGTATTCTTCATATTTCTCTGTGATCCTATGGATGTTGGGTCTGCAAAATTTGATTATTCTTAATCTTGAAAATGTGTCTATTATTATTATTACTCATGGTGAGTGTTCTGAAGTTGTTTTTCTTAGCTGACAAGTTCTTCTCCAAACAGATCGAAGTCTGTTTTAGTAAATTTTTATATCTAGATAGTAGAATTGTTATATCAGAATTATCTTTCACGATTCTGAATCTTAAACTCATATTATTCCAGAAACAAAATGCTGGTTCAAAATATGAAACATATTTTTTATAACACTATTTGCAAGTTTCATTATGTACGTGTCATTCTGCTTGGAAGATATTGAAAGTGAGCTTCAAACAAGACCACAGAAAACAGTACTTGAAATTTTCAGATGACATCCACTTTCATCTTGCTTACAGTTGCTGGAGCATAATTAGTTGGGACTTGGATATTCAACACTTCTGTTTGATGTGATTGTTTTTCTCGTAGAATGTGAAGATTTTCTTAAGTAAGTTTTTTAATGGTGAATAGCTTTTAGACACTGTTCGGAAAACCCAGGGAAAAAATTTTTCAGAATGAATTCGTATGATTATATTCTTTTTTGAAATAGTAGGCTTCTCTTTTCTGGTTTTGCTTTTTTGCGGCCCTCTCAAATAAACGTTATGTCATGAGAGTGGTGAAAAGCTATGGTCGGCTCAAAACAAATAAACTTTGACAAATGTTATCACCGGCCAGAAAAAAAATAGTGAGGAGCAAGAAGAGAGGAAAAGAAAGTTTGATAACAAAAATTTAGTTTTCTTCAAGCCAAAACGCTCATTTTTACATTGCTTTTGAAAAAATGAAAAAACTCAAATAGTTAACAGATTTATTATGAGAATCAAAATTCCAGACAGGTATAAATATGAGAATTTTTTTGGGAAGCACTCCTTCTCCGACAAAAATATCAACAATTCGATGATAAAATTTGTTTGAGCTCGTGAAGCCAGCTTGGTCAGAGATCCAATTCCGACTCGTGTCAACAAGTATGGCCAAATAGGGAACTTTGTTTTCAATCCGGACACTTTCGGAAGTGCAGAGAATCGTGGGATCAAGGATTAAAATATTCGTCGTCAAGGATTCAATGTCAAAAATTTTTGGAATAAAAATTCCTTGGAGTCGTCGAGTTCAAGTACAAGGTCAAGGAGTTCATTTTGAAGGTGAGTCGATGGGAAATTGAGAATATTGAGATGACCTAGTTACCCAGATTTGGGCATCTAATTCATCATACCAAAAACAAATTATGACAGCTTTCAGACAATCGAAGACTACAAACTCGGCAATTCTCATGAGGTTCTTAATACCGACCCGATAACCAAATTGGAATCACCGTAGTCGCTGTTCCACACATTCATTAGATACAAAAGAGGAGGACCAGACCTGTTTGATAATTGTTCCAAATTAATAAATTTTGAAGCTTCAATGTTTTTTCATTGTGTCTCATTTTGAAACAAAAACTATATGGTTCCCAGCTCATTTCCGGCTAACCTCCCGGATTGAAAAAAGTAATTATGTTCGTAGAACTGCTTCCATCGCAACTAAATTGTACCGTGCTGAATTTCCAGGCTCAAATGATCAGAAAAACGGATCGAGACCCTAGTTTCAACTGACATCCCACACGTTTTTACGTCAAGACGAACAAAATCGTTAGAGAAAATGTACATTTGAAGGAAAATAACAACAGGTTGAACAGAAAATTGTGTGTTGAAGTTCTTTCTTGCATTCTGAAGAAATTTAAAGAGTTTTATCCCTTTCTTTCACTTGTGTCCGCGTAGTGGATATTCCGCATCTCACATCCTATTTCGAGTCCCCAGACTTTTATTACATTCATCCATCTCAAACTGAAAATTAAATCAAACTGAAATAATTTCTCAAAATCAAACTGTAACTTACAAGCCCAAAGTCGAAGCCAGCATGCGCCCCCAAATAAACGGATCGATGATAATGATTCAAGATCCACGGATCACATCCATGTCTTTCGGAAGCAAACTTTAGGCTGACCTTCTTTGTTCTTGTGATTGACAATTCTATTCAGCTTTTCATATTGTTATCTATGACTCAAAGAACAATCATTTGCTTATGTCAGTCGTGCGTGCAAACCACATTGGCTGGACGGACTGGATCTCACATTGGAGACCAATGCAAGAAGAATGAGAGAACTGAACGTTCTCTGCAACGCTGCAACCTTATCTCAAACGAGGAAAGGGCAACCTGGCTGTCGGAGAAATTATGATCATTTTCTGCAACCTCATCACCGACAAAGAAAGTGCAAACTGACAGGCTCCTCCGTGAAGGCCATACAAGTACCCGGAATACCGGATGAAAACAGTATAAATGGGAGCAGCAAAAAGCTGCAATATACTTCCAAGAAATTCATCCTCTACTTGCTGATCATCTTCCCTTAACTCCTCTAACTGCCTATTTTATATTGTACCCATACATTATTATCTTTCTTGAATAAACCTTATCTTCCACTATATCTTCTTCGTGTCTACTCCGCCGAACCACCACACACTCGAAGAAAGGCAATTGTCAAATTGGCACATACAAACAGGAGTGTTTTGTTGAATCCGTTTGACGTCGTTGTGTTCCAGCAAATTTTCAGAACAGTTCAAAATATTGACCATTGACCTCATCGTGAATAAGAAAAGAACGACGAATGTTCCCACAAAGTCCCGAACGATGATGAAAAGGAAAAGATGAGAGCGAAACAGGAGAAATGGAAGATTTAGAGCTTTTCAAGGTAAAATCATGATTTATTTCATTTGTGTAAAATATTTGAAAAAAGATTAGATTCTGAAACCGGAACTTCAAACTGCCAAGTCAGCAACGTCCAACAGTGTTCTGATTTGCGGTCCTGATGGCTGTTCACCTTGAGTACATCTCCTGGTCACAAGTGTGAGCTACTTTTTTGAGAGCCTTAAAAATTGAGCCCCACTGATTTCCTGGGCTGTGGTTCTGGAGCCGCCGAGGGATTCGATGCATTGGAGTGTTGACTTGAAGCTGGAGCATTTCGAGGAGTTGATACTAAAACTTCTTGCTTAACTTCGATCTCCATGAAGTTATTCGAGTTATGGGCATAGACTTCAAATTTTTCAACATTGTTCATCCGGTATGTAGGCATCTTTGTCCATTCTTTTTAATAGCTGCTGAGCATTCATTTGGTCCTGAATGTTGTTTCTTTCTGACATCTAACTATAGCAGTTACAAGCCGATTGCTCAGAATGAAACTCTAAGTTCAATTATTACTCCTCCTCCTGAATTGGATTCCAAACGATCATGCGGAATTCACATCGTGCTTCATCTCTCAATAGAATCAAAGCAATCGCGCCATCCTTCAGTCTCTTTAGCTCGTAACTTGAATTGAACGCCACTTTTTCAGAGCCAGCACTGAAAAAAATTTTTTTAGAGTTGTGAGAATTGCTCAGAATAAAAATTGATATATTTCATTAATTGTACACTTTTTTCCATTTTTCTTGTGACCCGAGATAAGAGTTCCATATCTCGATTCCCAAAATAAAAATGAAAAAGTTATCAACTCACAAAATGTGTAACATTTTATTCTGAGCATTTTCCTTATATTTACTATATTACTATTTTTCCTTGTTATTTCTTAATCAGAAGCCGTGAAAATTGTACGCATCGATTTGGCTTGTCAAGACGGTTCGAATGAATATGATCATGACTGGTTTCTCAGAAATTTTCGTTTTTGGGTCCCGCCACGACGTTGAAGGCGGATGGAATGAAAATTGTTCAGAGCCTAGACATGATTATATTCATTCGAACCGTCTTGACGAGCTGAGGGTATAATTTTAATGGGTCCTAGAGGAAAATTGACAGAGATATTACTCAGAATAAAACTTTTACACAATTCACTGCTAATAACATCACGACCCTTACAGTTCGAACTCCATTTCCTCATCTTTTTGTTCGATTAGCAACTCGTTGAAAATCGCATCTTTTTCGATTTCCGTCGAGAACTCCAAAACCAAATGAGACAGATTTGAATCGCCTCTGATCATCCAATTTTTGAGGAAATAATGCGTGTCTTCGGATGAAAAACTGTATTCGTTGAGCCATAAAATTGACGAATTCATATCGTACAAATTGATCGGAGTCGGGGAATTTGCTGTCCATGGCTTCTGAGTTTTGACCTTGAGATATGATTGGCGAATTTCATTGATTTCATCCTCCACGAACCATTCGAAACTATTCCAGGATATTCTGTAAAAAAAATTGCCGAAAAAATTACTCAGAGATTAGTCAAATTACTTACCGTAGAAAACAAAATTTCGTTACTCAGACGAGGTTTGAACAAACAGCAAACGGGTAAATTAAAAATAATCAAGAAAAAAAAATAGGTCTGCCAGTCGGGCGACCGGAAAGATAGAATGAATAAGACTCTGTCGAGGAGGGCCCGTCGAAGACGGGAAGTCACCCACAGAAGAGTGGGGTCTGACCGCGACATTCTAGAAAAAACCAAGGAGGGAGGACAAACACATCTTATGCATCTGCGCTCCATTGCACGTTTGCACCTTTAATGTCTTGGTGATACCCCCCTCTTCTGAGAGTGACTCCCACCACGCCTATGTATTCCTTTGGAGCCTTATTCCAATCGCCGTTCTTCTTAGGTTCAGAACTACCACTGTATATTTCTCTGAATGACACAGTGTATGTGATTTTTCCTGTAAATGCAGTACTATTTTGAACTGTGCTGCGAGGTGATGTCTGAGCATGTGTCCGGCGGAAATATTTTCTCTAAAGCTTACCGATCGCGTTCGTGCAACTGTGATTGGAACCAGCTACCTCAACCTAACATTTCTTAAAAGGCAACCTACACCTCATTCTCTGCTCACAATATTTGGACCGGAACGTCATAAGTCTCGGGTTGAGAATGCTATTCCGTGATCCAAAAAGAACGAAGTTAACCC
>GL379897.1:238780-251978 GCA_000143925.2 Caenorhabditis brenneri | reverse complement strand
TGGAAGTGGAAGTAGTGATTTTCGAAAAAATGAAGTCTTTCCAAAACTTCCATTATTGATCGCATGTTCATGAAGAGCCACGGAGTGATGTTCTCACGAACTTTTGGATCAAATGAAGCAGTTTGAACAGAGTTATGATGCTCAATCCAAATTCCTGATATCGAGCTTCTAGGCTTGAAGCTCATGAGCCAGGATTTCTAAATCAAGTCTATTGACATTTTTTGTTTATTTGACCCTATTGCAACATTTTTGACTCAAGAGGATCAAAATGAAACTCCACACAAAAAAGTTTCGGTTTTTAATTTCAGGAATTTTTCAGAAAACGTGAATTTCTGAAAAATTCTGATAAAATATTCTGACACAAAAATTATAGATATTTTTCAATACGTATCATTAGTCTCAAAAAAAATTTTCTCGTCAATCGGTTAAGTTGGAACCGAGTTATGATTCGATATGCGAAGTGACACTCACCATTTCTCGCTACTGTAAATCCATGTTGTCCGGGTCGACCTTTACCAAGAGATTCTCGGGCTTCATGTCAAGGTGCATGATCTTACACGTTGTGTGAAGGAAAAACAATCCGTTCAGAATGTTTTTTTGAGAAACTTTTGATTCTGTTCAAGGTGAGTTTTTGTTGATTGGACTTGTAGATGACACTGTACAAATCCATACCGAGCACCTCAAAAACCATCGCCACGTGAATGCATTCTTTTCCATTGATTCGAAAGTTGTTGAGCAACGTGACAAATATTCTCGGAGCCGGTAAGACTTGATTCTGAGACTGAGGCTTCTTTCATTTTCTCCATGAATTCAATCTCCCTTTCTGCTGACTTTTGATCACGTTCATCACTTCTTACAATCTTCACTGCTACAGTAGTATTCGTCATTCTATCCTCTGCCATGTGAACTGTAGCGAAATAACCATTACCAAGCATCTTCTGCGCTTTGTACCGCTTATTCAAGACTTGACCATCATTCACAGGACAGTAGCCTTCTTTCCCGTAATCAAGTCTTTTTGTGAGCACTTCTCTGACCGGAAACTTTTAGAACAGCTTTCCTGGACGGTGGGAACTACAAGTTTAGGGACAGGTGCAGTTGGATTTGCCTGGTTCGAAGTGATATTTGGAATTCCTGTAACAAAATATTAAAATGGACAATTACATTTTCTCGATACCAAGCTGATTTGCCAAGAATGATACAATCTTCTGACATTTTTCCTCCAAGCCATCCATTTTCTTTGACACCTCCTCAATTTCTTCTTTTGTGACCGGTGGTCCGCCAGGATGTAGAGCTTGTGTAAGAGAGCGGATACATTTGGGGCGGCAATTGGGTAAGTTGCGGCCGAATGGAAAGCAGATGGTCCTGAAACTGGTTTTGCATTTTTGAAAATAAAAGACCACCTTTAGTGGGTTTGGACCCAGGGCCGGTCAGACTGGTCACCAGAATCGCTACAGGCTGCGCTACGGGACCGAAAAAATTCTGCTTTTCTCCCTCAAACTCATACTTGTAAAATGGGGCCATGCGATAACTCTCTTTAAAATTTAGTTTGTGACTAGAACGAAATATCAGCTCGAGTTTTACAACCTCGAACCATTTTGGAATGATTAGAATGCTTTATTAGGATGCTAGACCAGCCGGACCGACCAGGCATTACTCCTCAAGGCCCGGCTGATCGGGTTTTGTTCTAAAATTGGTTAGTCGGTCCGGATTGCTTTGAGTTTGTGAAATTAACCGGGACCTACAAGCTGATATTTCGTTCTAGTCATAAATTTAACTTCGAAACGAGTTATTTCAGGGCCCGGGGTATGGGCGTTTCAAAAGTATGCTGAAACTATGCAGAAGAATGCAGAAGAACATAACAAAAAAGAGAGCAGAGCCTAGTTTCTGTAATGGTTTTTGATAAGACCAGCAAAGGGCTCCAACATACTAAAAATCAAATGATTCAGGTTTGAGGAACCATTATGTTTGATTGAGTAAAATCGCATTTCTTCTCGTTTTGATTATTAGCCCCATAGGTTTTGGAAGGTTCAATCAAAATTGAAGGGAGCGAGTGAAGTGGGAAGTATTCTCAAGGCTATCAAATTTCAGAATAACTACTCACCTATTGCATCAAAAATCCATTGAATAAGCCCAGAAGTGCTCCAAGAATTATCGTTGGGTGATCTCTGTTTGGAGTACAGGAAAGGAAGGGCGAACAGCAAACGAGGGTAAAAATTATAAAAAATCAAGAGGAAGGGGGGAGGTCGCCAGTCGGGCAACCAAAAAATACGAATGAATAAGACTCTGTCGAGGAGGGTCCGTGGAGACGAGGGAGTCAAACACAGAAGAGTGGGGTCTCACCGAAACATTCTAGAAAATTCTTCTAGAGGAAGGAGGGAGGACAAACACATCTAATGCATCTGCGCTCCATTTTACGTTTGCACCTTTAATGTTTGTCCTCTCTCCTTCCTCTAGAGGTTTTTTCTAGAATGTCGCGGTGAGACCCCACTCTTCTGAGAGTGACTCCCCCGTCTCGACGGGCCCTCCTCGACAGAGTCTTATTCATTCGTATTCTTTGGTCGCCCGACTGGCATGACCTTTTTCTTTTCTCTTGATTATTTATAATTTATACCCTCGTTTGCTGTTTACCTATTTCCTGCTGTACTCCGAACAGAGTCTCAATATCACCCAACAACAATTCATGGAGCGCTTCCGGATCGATTCAATGGATTTTTGAAGTAAATGTGAGTTTTCTCATTCAGAAATTTGATATGGTTGGATTTCCTTTTGTCACTCGCTTTTTTTGATTCCAACAAAAGCCTCACAGAATGCATGAGGCTTTTGATCATCCTAGATTAGAATAAAAATGGGATGAGGCTAATAAAAATGGGATGAGGATATAAAATAAAAATGGGATGAGGCTATAAATAATAAAATATATATATATATATATATACTACCAAGTTGTTAACTTTTAGCCCCTCCTCCTTTTCTTTTCGTCTTATAGTGATTCATAGTGATTTGCTTTTTTTTCAGGATTCACTTCAATTCTCCCTGGATTTCGAGTTTTGCTATTGAGAACCCTGTTCAAAAAACCTAGTATACACTTGTGACCTGTTCAGAGCTCTTTCAAAGAGTTTTCTAAAATAAAAAAAAATGTTTTAACTGCGGTTCGAGCTCCAATCCCAACTGCTCAAATCCTCGTGGAGCCAAAACGAGAAGTCGCTGAGGCTTCAAACTCTCAAGATAGCCAAAGAGAAGTTGCGGGGCCAGTGGCACCTAATCTTCCAGCAGCTCCTGCCAATTCAGTTCCGGCTCAAGGCTCTGTCGAGCAAAACCAAGAATCTGCCGGACAACTCCGGCTTCAAGCCAAGTAACTCAAAACAGGAAACGAAGAACCGCGGGTCCTTCATTAGTCAATTCGGAGACTACAGAGCCAACCCCATCGAAACTCCAAAAAGTAGTTAAGCAGGAACTCACCGAGCTCACCATCCCCGCCACCGCTCTTCTTTATAATTTGTGCAATATGGCTTCTGCATTCCACTGGTCTAATGATTTCGGGTTGACAGCTCAAAACGAGATTCAAGGAAGATCCAGCCAAAAGATCCTGAGAACCAAGATTCAAAAAGTAATCGAGAGCAGCCATAAAGCACTCGTGGATGGAGCCTCGTTCAACATTCCAGCCTCTAAAGACTCCATTCAACTCGTTGATTTTTTACGAGTTTGCCGGACCTGGTTTCTGATTACAGATTACAATAATATTCGAGAAATCGATGATACAATGGGTCAGGAGATAAGAGACTATGATCAGAGGGAAGATGGAGCACCGGTGAAGGTAAGTGGAACTGGGAACAACCGAAATAATCAATACTGTGTGTTTTCAGAGAATCCGCGTGGGCAAGCTCTGACCCGCATTGCTACTACTGAAGGACCATCTCTAGCAAAAATGGATCAGGCACAGTACGAACGCGCAATAGCACACCATGATACCAACTTGTTCCTGAGCAGCATTGTTCCGATTTTGATGAAACATGAAGAAAATGAGTGAAAGGTGTTTGTAACAGAATTGTAGTGTTTTTCTCTTGTAATCATCAATTAATCATCAATAAACCCATTTTTTTTGTGTATGTTCAGGTTATTCTATCAGGGTGGTGAGAAAGTTTCTGCAAATCCAGGATTTTTCGCAGTAGAACAGTTTTTTGAATCTAGTTTTTTTTCTTGATAGGTGCCTACCATAAAGGTCTAAGCATCGCCAAAATCTCATCAGTATTGGTCACCTGCCTCAAAAGATACAGTAAGTTATATGAGTATTGGTCGGAAACCACTGTTCCCAACAAGATTTTCTCAATTTTTTCAGTTTCAAATACTCATATGAGCAAGCGTATTACAGCTTCAAAAAATCATGACCAGATACCCATTCTCTATCATTTTTGAGAAAATTCAAAAATGGCTCGAAAATTCTACAAAAAAATGAAATTCCTTTAATTTCGATTTTTTCATCAAACTTTCTTTCGAAACTTGTTGGTCCCCCCTCGTGTGGAAACAATCCGCACAGTTCTAATTTTCATCACCCCGATTGAAGAATTCTGAACAGGCTAATGTTGGGTGGTCTAAAATATGAATATCGGCGGAGAGTGAGTGTCTGGTCATGATTTCTCAAAGGTGTAGTACACATGCTCATATAAGTATTTTGAATTGAAAAAATTGAGAAAAAATTGTTAGGAACAGTGGTTTTCCGAAAAGCAGGGTCTGGCCAATACTCTTATAACTTACTGTATCTTTTGAGGCAGGTGACCAATACAAAGGATATATTGGTGGTGATCATGCGTAGCTGGTAGATACCTATCAAGAAAAAACTGTTCTACTGCAAAAAATCCCAGATTTGCGGAAATTTTTCTACCACCCTAAAAGCAATAAAAACTGAAAGGATGGGAAGGGGTCCTTTCAAGTGATGTACCCAGAATGTTACACACGGATTTCGACGGCGGAAAAAACTAAAAAAAACTGTCATTATGGATATTTTGTAGACCATGAGCGCATAGGATATTTTCATCGGCTCTTTTCAACCTTCGCAAACTTACCTTCTTTTTGAAAACATTCATCTTATGTTCACGTGTTTCTTTTGAGAATTGAAATTTCTCCTCTGAAGCTTCGTCCTAGTTTCTAAAAAGTAATTTGAATTATTTGAAACTCCACTCTTTCCACTATTTTCTTAACCTCTCTTTCGTTACTTTCAGAATGTATCTCGAAAATGTTGATCTTCGCAAATCTCTTCTCACTCAAGGTCCTGCCTATTCATTTTCGTATGTTTTTTCCACTCTCTTTTATTAATTTCGTAAACTGCATCAGTGGCTTTTCCCTCCATTCAATTTTACCAATTAGACCGATTATAGTTTCTCAAAGTCTTCAACTTCCAATTCAACAATAAACCTCTCAACACCAGAATATGACACGTTGTTGTCTAGTCAATTTATAAACCTCTTGAGTAGAAGAACTTCAAGCGTTGACCATTCATCTCCCTCGTCCCTGTTGTTTCTGACATTTCCTTTCAGCGAGCTCACTTTCGTTTTTTCTTCAACCACGCGATGTCTGTCGCAACAACCATTGCATCAATTTTTCTCTGCGTTTCTACGTGCATCGGCCGTCTCTAATGTTTACTCGGCCGGCCAGCCGTTTTGTTGGAGCTAACATCCCTCTTTTCTATCTTTGCCTGTCAACACTTCGTGCTTTCTTGCCTCATAACACATTGCGTGGTTGTGCCTGTCGCACCGACCAACGCATCGATTTTTTCTCTGCGTCTCATTGTATGTCCACATCTTTTGACACTTGCCCAAGCATTCTTTCTTTCCATACGAACAGCTCATTTCGTATACTTTATTCAGTGCAAATAGCGAAGAGTCAACGTGTTTCCCTCCTCAGGTTAGTCATATTTGCATTAATTTAGCCTTGAAAACATTATTTTATTGAATTGCAGCTAGTACAAGCACTGCCCCCAAATGGACGTGGTCGCTTTCATCTTCCCACTTTTGAGTTTGAAGCCGGAGGTTGTACAATTCATCATCAAATGTATGGATGAAATTGATATGTGAGTTATTTTTTCAAGAGAGTTGTTGACTTTTCCAAAATGGTGAAACACAAAATTCTAATGAGACTTGTTCGGGGACATTTTCGCCCGGCGCAAAAAACATAAGCCTAGTTGTCTGACCTTTCCGACCGAGTATCTCAGATAGGAGTGGTTTTGATAGCCTGTCATTCTGATTCTGTGTTTGCAACTTCAGAGAATTAATCTGTTTTTAACGTTGTATTTCGAAACTTGTACTGAAATGAGTTCTCGAGATGTTACTCTGATAAATGTTGCCCACTTGGACCAATTCGCTGAACAAATAGAATTACGGGCTGGCATAGGAATGTGTTTTAAGTCAACTAGTTGAATGCTTCGAGAGAATCACTGTCGTATTTTTTCTAGCACGGTCGAAAACCAGCTTTCACTGATTTTATGCTACTTTTCCTTGTTTCTGACCATTTGGTTCATGAATATTTGTTGGTACGGTAACTCACTGGTTTTGCATAACTCTAGCTTTTTTTTAACGAAGAATTCTGAAGCTATTTTGTTATGATATTTTATCTTCGAAATAAGTATATTTTCGTCAGTTTGATACCAAACTCTTGGATGTGTAATGAACCCTGAAAAAAATGTAGTTAGCATGAAATTTGAGAAAATAACCGAGAGAGAACCTCCCTTTCTCTGCGCTCTTTTTGGCACTCAAAACTTACTAAGCTGCATTTTTCATAGTGTAGTAGACCGAGTTCTCACCTAAGAAGCCAATCTGATTTGGGTCGGTTGCAAGTGTTAATTAAAATCGAAAGGGTCTTAATTTTTTTTCAAATTAATTTTTTTTCAGTGTAACCTTCTCGCTGATCTCCCGTGGCACGAAAAATCTTGTTGAGTCAATTGGATTTACCGCAACTAAAATTACCATTTATGTTCAAGGAGGCCTTCTTTTGTCTTTAAAATTTCGAACAAAAACAATCGATTTCGATTTGGTTGAATGGAATGATGAATGGAGAGAAGGAATAGACGACCAATATGACATGACTGTAGCCGATGTAGTTTCCGTGGAACCGGATGATGTCCCCGAAATGGTTGATTACGAGATGCCGAATTTTGAACTTAAAGATTGGATTGGACACCTCATGTTCATATTTCACATAAGATTTATCGATTATTTCGATTTTGAATTGAGTGATTGTAGATTCACTTTCGATTCTATTTCACGAGAGTTCAATAGAAACAGCGTCAAGCACTTGATCATACCGTCCACCGGAAATCAGTTCTACAGACAACAATTGATCGATTATTTCCAAGCTCCCCGGATTACGATTCCATCGAATGATTTCCCGGAGCGTCATTTGTTCCACAGAGTATTGATCCAGAATCACGATTTTGTTTGTATTTACGATGGAGGGAATTTTACTCTGAACGATCTGATGATCACGAATTCCAAAGCCATTCGTATCTACGACGGTCAAACGATGATGAAGACCATCAATAGATTTATCAAGCTCTGGCAACCCGGATCTAATCTTCGACTGGAGTGTTTGGTAATCTACCTCAACGAAGTGTGGCTTCCTCAAGATTTATTCAAGAGTATCACTTACACTGAAATGAATGATGAAATCGAAGTGGAGTCTGACAAACGTGAGGAATATGGTTTATTTGATTCTAATGTGAGAAGAGGAGGATATGCTATTTGGGGACTCCGAGGAATACAAGCACGTTTCTTTTTTCATGATAATCGGATCGAAATGTTTATTCGCTTTTAATTATACTTTCCGATTATCTCTATATTTCAATTTCCTTTCGTGTTGTTCTTTCAATTATTTATCTCTGTATTACAATTTCCTTTCGTGTTGTACCTTCAATTAATACCTTTATGATTTTCTTGACCCATTTGAGGCAATTCTTATTGAGCTCATTTTATATTGGATGAAGTATATGTGTTGAATCAAAAGCGGTTTTCTTCCCACAAATTGAAACAAAAAGAATGTAAATGAGCCGGGTTTAGACAAAAAAACATTATTCAAAATTGTGTCAAAATACCCTGATCTTTGGGATTTTTTATCGAGAATTCACAGATTCAGGACTGCCTTCAAAATTCACCATTGAGGATAAAATGGTTCAAAAGGAAATGGGCCGACTCCATCTGGAAATAGGGGTGGGAACGAGGGTTGCTCGAATATAGGGTAGTCGGATAATCCGATATTCGATTTTTTGCCCAAAATGTTTTTTTTTTTCGGATGAACGGATAGCCGAATATTTATCCGAGTTTTATTCCCGGTTGATTCGGGTATTCTCAGATAAAGTTTCGATCGTAGGTTGCTGATTTTTCCTGATTGTTTTCCGATTCGGTTGGTTGTTTTGTTTATCAGAAACTATCCCTAGGCCTCAAGAAATTTTCATCCGACACTAATTTGTTTCAAACTAGCCAAGTTGGAAAAGCCCGACTTAGATTCGATATTTGAGAAAAAAAATTTCAAACTAACTTGCCATAGAATGAAAAGTATCTCTTGACTCATCCATTCCTCGCAAATAGTTTTTTTTTTCAAATTTTGCGGCACAGTCAAAGGGCTGCCGAAAATGACTCATCGGAAACGTTGACATTCTATGTCTCACTCATTTCTTCTTCACAAATTCGAAACGGAATCATTTCTACTTTTTGGACTTTCTGGTGAAGGTCGTATTTGATTTTTTTTAATTGATATTCTCTATTTTATGGAGTTCTAAACTGGTGAGTTCATTTTAAATTTGTCTATATTTTTAGTTTTCACTTTCTTCAAAAAAAAACCATTCTTTGCGGTAAAACAAATATTTGCTTTCATTTACACCTTTTCAAGCAAAATGTCGAGTACGTGGCTGCACGGGATATCTTGAGATGCGAACGATTCGGTTGTTCAAGGAGTGTAAGGTTATGATCACCGACAACATATATCTGAGCCGGAAGTTGGCAAATGGTGTGATGGAGAAGATTGTGGAGATTGGTCAGCTGAATCTGGTGATGAAACGGTGAGCATTTCGAACGTGTAGTTCCAAACTAAAAAAATATCACAGTCTCGACAATGGAACGCATGTGCCTATCACACCGTAAGCCTACTACAATAAATGTGGAAGCACTCACTATCAATTTCCAATTTCCGTTGCAGAAACGATTACCGTGCACAAAAGCCAAGGAATGACTTTCGACGGTGTTGTCATTGTGTCAGGGAAGATGATGGGAAATTGCAATGGTCGTGTGTTTGGGAGGCCTGCAATGATCTACACGGCACTCAGTCGTTCGAAATCGGTCCGATACTCGCGCATCGTTTCAGTCGAATCCGTGGTTTGGGCATTTTGTAAACTGTCTGGGGCCGCTTTCGAGAAGATGCGAAGGAGGACGTCAAGATAAAATGATTATTGATCATAAATCTGTAATTGTTACTCTAGTCGATAGATAAATTTGAAAACAGTTCTATGAAAAGACAAGGGAGAGTAAAATATAATGACATTGGATAGGACCACGAAGGGGTGCGTACAGGTCTTCCGCGTATGAGTGAGAGACGATGAGTATTCAAATGCGTCGCACAGCTGGCTAAAGCGGGATGTGTGGTCATTATTTGCGAGACGCAGGCGCTGGCCGTGGTCTTGTTAATTTCTCTTCCACCGTCCGTCCGGCTAGAAAAATCTATTTCGTTCGGATCTACAATTCTGTTCGGTGCGGTTAAAAAATTCTAAATCGTCCGGCTAGAAAAATCTATATCGTGCGGATGTAAAATGCTATTCGGTGCGGTTAAAAATTCTAAATCGTCCAGCTAGAAAAATCTATATCGTGTGGATGTAAAATGCTATTCGGTGCGGTTAAAAAATTTTTAAATCGTCCGGCTAGAAAAATCTATATCGTGCGGATGTAAAAATCTATTCGGTGCGGTTAAAAAAATTTTTAATCGTCCGGCTAGAAAAATCTCTTCGTGCGGATGTAACAGTCTATATCGTGCGGCTAGAAAAAAGTTACACAACTTCTGGTATGGATTAAAAGACACATCGCATACGACTTCTTTACAAGACTTGGCTGACGCCTCTGCCTTCTCCTTTATATCCCGAAAGTCCAGCGATGCGCGTCGGAGGGGCGGAGCCTATTTTTTTCAAGAAATGTGTCACAAAAAAATGTCACACTCAGAACTGCATTAATAACTCGGCTTGGAATAGAGATATCGGTCTGAAAATTTGGGGGCACTCTGGAAAAGTCTGTCCCGCAGTGGCGACCAAAAGGCAGTGTGATTGGAGCTCTTGGAGCATCTCTATGAGCTCCGGAACAAAAAGTGTTCTTTTCAACGCGCGCCTTAGTACTGAGGGTTTTGGGGTTTATCGCTTCTAACTCGGCCAGTTTTTGAGATTTTGACTTCTGCTTCAAAACTTAGATTAAGCATAAAATTCTCTAAATCGTAGTCAAAACCCCATCTAAAAATATTGAGTTTGAGCTTTGGAAACGATAAAAGAGTGAATCACCGAAAATGACCATTTTTTGGGTGTTTTTTTCACTTTCCTTCCCAAATCTCGAGTTGGGAAAGTCGTATCAGTCTAAATTTTTGTTTCTGGGGGTATTTTTTGCTCCTGACGAAGAAGGAGTTACGAGCGCGGCTCTATATATCACTGATCTTTCTGAAATTTCGAAAAAAAGACAAAAAAAGACAAAAAATCAGTCTCTCCCCTCTTTTCCGCCTCCTTATTTTTTGAAGTTTTTGAGTCGGATTTTTCGCGAAAACCAGGATTGTAACGACATTTTTTTGTAGAGGAGAAAATTCTCTATCGATTGGTATAAATTTCATGTGGGGTCTCAGTTGAAAAATTTTGCGAAAAACTCAAAAAACGAAAATTTTGTACTGAGGAAATCGTTTGAAATCGAGAAAAATCTGATTTTTCCACTAAAACTTTTTTGTTTTTATGATAAAACATCATTTCAAACCGATATCTAATGGATGGCCGAAACAAAATTTCGATAGGATAAGTATTGGCGAAGTTAGTTTTATTTCTCGATCGAACCCATCCGCACAAGTGTAACACTCCGCAACCGCAGGCCCGTTGCACACCACTCACTGTGTCGACAGTGTTCATCTACTTGTAGGCAGCATGAGTTGCGTCCCAGGTGCGGCCGAATGGCCCAGTGGGCAGTGAAGATGGCTGTGAAATACCTGGTCGGGGTTCAAACCCCTGCGGTGTTATCATTTTTGTTTTTTTTTTGGAAACATGTAGTAGTTCATTTTGATTCGAAATCATGTGTTAATGACTTTTTCTATTGATGATTCCGAATGGGAATATAAATCGAGTGTAGTAAATTTGAGTAAATTTGAGTAGAACTCAACAAGTTCACAATCAGTCGAACGCTCATTTTAAATAACGGCTGAAAACACGGCGCAGCCGTGTTTCTTAAGCGGCGAAGCCGCGTATCGGGCGGCGCAGCCGCCCGCGCGGCGAAGCCGCGCACACGCGGCGCAGCCGCGTCTAGCAATTCGAGCCGAAGGCGAGAATTGCTAGTCAAAACCATAAATGCCCTCTTTGTGAAAATTCTATTCAGGAAACACAAAAAACCTCAAGAAGTACGCTGATTGGGCGGTAAGGAAGCTGGGTCTATAGAAACACAGTGAATCACACCTATTTGAAATATGAAGGTGTAATAAAACAAAAAAAAAAACAAAAAGAAAAAAGTTTTATTGAAAAGAAAAACCAATGTGTACATTAGGACTTGACGGTACTCTGATAAGAAAGGAAGATTCATCAGTGCTCCCCAATCTTTGCTTGTGATAATTGAAAGGGAGCAGATATGAAGCAATGTTATGCAGGTTGGGACGAACAATTTTACAAAACAAAAGGAAATCCAGAAGTATTTGATGCATGACATTCTTCTGTGGGATTGATGTTGAGTGTCTCACAATGTTGGAGATTGATATGTCATCAAGATATTCTTAATTTCGAACTTCAACAAGGACCGATTGAGGTTCTGTCAGTTTCTTCTTTTGACCATATGCTCCCATTCCCCAATACATGTCTGGCTCCTGGTATGACTTCTTTTGCCAGTTGAAGTGTTCCTTTTTTCTGTTTGAACCTCCTTTGACGCCACATCCTTCTTCTCCATATCCTGGATCTCCTTCATTTTCTGATGAAGTCTATGCTCCGAATGAGCAACTTTCTCCTTTTCCTTAGCACACTGAGCCTGTGATTCAGCAGTCTTCTTCTTCTCATCATCCAGAGCATGTGGAAGTCTTTTGATCTGATCCTTTGAATCCTTTTCTGGAGTCTGAAGCTTCAAAACTTTTAACGTCGTTTTTCGCATGTTGAAATTGTTGAAGATCCTTCTTCATTTGACACTTTTCCTCCTCCAAAACCTTCAACTTCTTCTTTAATTTCTCATTCTTCTGGCGTCCTTCCTCGAGTTCTCCTTGGATATCGGGAATCACAACTTCAGAAGTGTTGGAAGAAGACGATGATCCTGTTGTTTTTTGACCAAGTCTTCCGATTCGGACAGTTTACGACACAGTTCTTTGAGTACGCCAGGAGTGGGTTCAGGATGTGGACGGACTGAAAACATATTTTTTTTGCAAAACTCAGTTTTACATAACCGGTACCGTGCAATGTTTCATAGAAACATGCTGGTTCAGAAGTTTGGCTTAAGAAATCATGAGTAACTAACTGTTTCTGTTCGTGAAAAGCGAAATCAGTTTTGACTTTTCAGTTCTATGAAACCCAAATTTTACAAAATCATGACCGCTAAAGCCCACATCACCATATGACACTATCATTCAACCTATCACTCAAACATATTGAGTGAAATGTCAAAAAAGTAACTCAGAGATTAATCAAATTACTCACCGTAAAAAACAAAATGTCCTCGGGGGATTACTTGGACTCTGTTCGGAGTACGACAAGCAATGGGCGAATACCAGAAGGGGAGGTGGATGAAATTAAAAATAATCAAGAGAATAGGTAGGCCAGGCTAGTCGGTCGGCCAAAAATAGAATGAATGAATCTCTGCGAACCACTCTTGACAAGGTGAGGAGGCAAGGCGGGAGAAAATGGGGTCTCACCACGACAAACAGGGTTCCGCAGTGGAGCGCAGATGTCGAGAGGTCAAGTGGGACTGTCTGTCAAGAAGGGCGCGTCTGGAGAGATTCACAGAGAGGGAATACACCT
>GL379897.1:184432-238467 GCA_000143925.2 Caenorhabditis brenneri | reverse complement strand
TTAAACGCTGTTTGTCGTGGCGAGACCCCATTTTTTCCCTCCTTGCCTCCTCGCCTTGTGCGTGGTTTGCAGGGATTCATTCATTCTATTTTTTGGCCGACCGACTTGCCTGGCCTACTAATTCTCTTGATTATTTTTAATTTTACCCCTCGTTTGCTGTTTGTCCACACTTTGTTCTACAATCAAACGTGGTCTGAGTAATCACCCGACGACAATTTTTTTCGACGGTAAGTAATTTGATCAATATCCGAGCAACTTTTTTGACATTTTTGTTTTTCAGAATCGGAGATTCAGGTAGTTCTGACATTTATTTCAATTTTTTCTGCTTTTAGACTCCCCAAGTACAACACCATCGTTTGACGCTCCATGATCTTCGGGTTCACCTCCAAGCGGTCCGCGACGACTGCGAAGATTTTGTTCGGAGAGGAGCACGAGTAGAAGAGATTGCAGCGGATAAAACGGATGTTGAAGATGAAGCAGGTCCATCCGGATGTTATGCGCTTTCGGATGATGTGGAATTAGATGAACCAGGACTGTCGAATCGGAAAAGGGCTGAATTTCATGATTGGTCAGTGAACAGGAATAAGCTTATGGGTAGCAATAGGTGTTTTTCAGTCCATTCAATTGCCTCCACTCTTCAGTTCACCCTATAATCGGAACGCGAGGTCTATTAGTTTTAGTTTGATCTTGAGACCAGTATCAGCAAGTGCGTCAAATTTCTGATTGAAGAGTCTGAGAAGACATACAAGCAGAAGCTGGTAATCGCCGCGGAGTATCAGTTGGTGGAGTTAAGAGTGAGTTGAACGGTATTCTTTTTCTAATACCATAAAATTGCTTCTCAGAACCACTGCATTATGCGCCTAGACACCAAGGAAGCAATCAGTGCTGCCATGCCGACTGATGTCCGTGATATGGATCCAACCGCCGCCAAGCTCTTACTTCAGAAATTAATATGCCTCAAGTAATTTATTGCAAACTCTTTTTTTCCATGTGTTCTGTTTCAATAATCTTTCTTTGATACCCTTTTTTGAATTTGATACCTTTTTCCGATTCTGATTCCTTTAATAAAACGCTGTCATAGTTGACTTTTTTCTTCGGTATTATGCCTTGAAATCGGCTGTAAAACATATCTGTATGACTTTTTGTTCTTCATTACTTTTATATTTTTTGACAGCGTTTTGTCAAAATCTGATTTTTTTTCATCATAAAATCTGGCATTTTCAGAGAAATGTCGATTGCTGGAAATGAATTAATGCTGTCTCATTTTTTCAAGGATGTGTCTTCAATGAAACCAAATGAGCGTAGGTTTTCCCCATGGGTGAAGAAGTTTGGAATCTTATGGTAAGCCTGCACTCTTTTTTGCTTGTGATGTTTTTTCAATTATCATCATCTTTTAGGTACTTGGGAGTTAAACGAAATAACCAGAATCTTGGTATTTTCTTATTTTGTTCTCCACCTAAACAAGATAATCCCTGGGCCATCGACACAGAGTTCAAATTGGAAGTGCTCTCCTCTAAAGGAAAAGCAAAAAATGACAACTTTGTTTGCACGTTCATCACAAATCATGGATTCGGTAATCCTTCATTTCTGTCCGGGGACAAACTAGAGAAAGAGTACTTGGTTGATGACTCTTTCCAGCTCCTCGCCTATGTCAAGATCAAAAAGGCGACTGGAATTCAGAAGAAGAAGTTGAGAGACTTCTCCTCACTACACCGAAATCACACCGATGGAGTCCTTATTGTGGAAGGAGAGAAGTTCCACATTTCGAAAGGATTCCTTGCAAAAGTGTCTCCGTACTTTCGACAACTCTTTTTCGGGAACCACTTGGATGCTGGAAAGGAAGAAAACGAGCTTCATGGAGTCAATTCTCAAGAATTCCAGAATTTCCTGGAGGAGATCCATGGGAAAGATGTGATTGACGGTAATAATTCTACAAGTTTTAGCTGATTTTTTTCAATTTCAAATTCTTTCAGAAAAGACTGTCTTGGGAATTCTGAAGCTCGCAAGGATGTTTGATCTCGAGACCAGTATCAGCAAGTGCGTCGAATTTCTGATTGAAGAGTCTGAGAAGACATACAAAGAGAAACTTGCAATCGCCGCGGAGTATCAGTTGGTGGAGTTAAGAGTGAGTTGAAGGACCGAACTTGTATAATACAATCGAATCAATTTTCAGAATCATTGTATTATGCGCCTAGATACCAAGGAAGCAATCAGTGCTGCGATGCCGACTGATGTCCGTGATATGGATCCGACCGCCGCCAAGCTTTTGCTTCAGAAATTAGTATGCCTCAAGTAATTTATTGCAAATTCTATTTTTTCCATGTGTTCCGTTTCAATAAACTTCATTTGTTCACCCTTTTCGACTGGAATGCATTGGGGACCTGCGGTGCAATAAAAAAGAAAATTCAGAAAGGCCACCACGTCTTCATTTGATTTTCCAATATATTTTCATGTCTAAAATGGGTTTTGAGGCGTAAACCCAGATATTTCAGAAATCGGTTTAATGATCATAGTTTTTGAAACCGGCGTGAAAATTCCAATCGAACACAAGTTGTCCGGTTCCAAATGGTAACCTATGAACGATTTTAGTTTTATTTTTGCCCAGTTTTTCACTAAATTCCTTGACCTCGAAAATTTTTGAAATTTTTTTTTCCTTGACCTCGAAAATTTTTGAACTAAAGATTTTCTAATTATTCTTTCTTCATTAAGAATACCATTAGGGCTACAACCCCATATGGTTTTGAAACCTAAATTCGGTTCCCGAGCCCAGTTATGAGCATGGAAGACCGAAGACAAATGAAAAAAGACAAAGGAAGAAGACTCGGTTAAGAGCTAGAAGACCCCTAATTAGTTTTCCCCTAATTTTCCTTAGTTTTTTCCCACTTTTCTCCTCGAAATTTCCCCAGATTTTAGAATATTTCCCCGCTTTCAGTAATTCTCAGCCAGATACTTAGAAATATTTATTTACAACACAAACAAATTGTATTCTTCCTCCTTGAGATTATCGTCGTCTGCGGTGTATGTGTCCTCCTCTGAATCTAGCTCAGTTGGGACGAACAGGTTGTGTCCGGTTCTCCAGTGTTGCACTTCATCCTCCAGTTCAATCACTCTCTTATTGGTAGCCTCCAACTGTTCCAGCATCCTTTCTTCGTTTCGATTCCAAACGTCAATTTCCAGCTCATGTTCTTGAACCTCTATGTGCATGTTCTCAAGAAGTGTGATTGTTGTTTTGGTCTTTTCTGGAAAACTGAGATTTAAAACACCAAATGTATATTTTTCCCTTTTACCGTTTTCAGCAGAAGCCAACCTTCCTTTCAATCTGTTTGCCACTTCAATTTGTTCAATGCTGAAATTCAGTTCAGAGACAAGTTGGGTCTCAAGCGCTTCCGCTTCGGCTCTTTCCTCCAAGACCTCCATCGAGAGCTTATCGACGTCTGGAAGAACAAATATCTTTTAGAATTGTTATGATTTCAGTATCTTGTAAAATGTATTCTTGGTAATGCAGTTATTCAGTACGCCTTGTTCGAGCGGTCCCTAATATTTTTTTCCTAAACTCGCCTTCTCTAGTCTCCTCCAGCTGATTCCAGAACTTCTGTTTCTCTTGCTCTGCCTGAAGGTCATCACTTCTTGATTGGTGACGGTGGTGAATAGCTTTCGTTTTTCTCAAGAAGTTGCTCATTCTCCACTGTGACAACAGTTACACCAGCAGTTCTGGATCCTCTTTTAGCCTGTTCCAACTCCACAAGCACCATTTTTTTGCTGGGAAACTGTTCCAACCAGCTGCTCATTTTCAGCTCCCAACTGTTCAATCTCCATTCTTTGTTCGGAGATAAAAAAAATCGCCGAAAAGAGTTTCGTTGTTATGAAACAGGAGGTTGTTTTCCGCTTCTAGTTGCTGGATGAAATCATCCTTGGTAGCAGTTTTTGCTAGAAGGGCGTCGGTGCCGTTCATCAGTGCTTCCAATGTGTTTTCCAATTCTTGAAATCTGGTGATATCTCACTTCTTGTTCAGCTCTTTAATTTCAGTTTCCTGTTTTCTGCACACTTGGCCAGTTTGAAATTGATGCGGATTGCGCCGGTCATTGCTCTTTTGAGGTTAGAGCTCTCTGTAAACAGATAGTGATTGAACAAACTGATAGGCATTGATCAAAAGTTACTTCTGTTAGTGTCCTTCACAGCCTTGTTGAGTTGATGGTACATCGTGTTGCAAATTTGCATCTTTGATAGTTGTATGAGAGATTCAGACTGAAAATAAGTGGATTACCGAGAAATAATGATGAACAGTGAGCAAAAGCATGGAGAGAGAAGAAAAGAAACAAGGATTTGGTCATAGGAACGATGTGAACACAAAAAAAAATAGAATACCAGAGCCCCCTAACCTTGTTTTGAGTAGGGATTTAGGAATGAGGAAGAGAAGACTAAGAGACCTCTAACGTCATCTAGAAGAGTCTGATGTGTGTATGAGTGGGTCTCTTATATGACGTCACATGTACACTGTCTAACTGTGAGGCCTGGGAGTCAAACTGGTGGATACATAGATCAAAAGGGAAGATAAAATGTGTCCCCTGGAAATGAGATATACTACCACAGCTAAGATTCAGAGCAATAAGAAATGCAACTTGACTACATGGACAATTTATAAAAGTCCATTTTTTTACAAAGAGTACCAAATGAAAGAGAGGCAAAGTGACAATCAAGAAAACCAATCAAAAGTATGTTTCTTAAGAACATATTTTTTTCGAAAACATTTCATTTTAGATATACTGAACATATTGTACTGGAGTACCTCTGTTACAGAATTTTACAAAATCTCAATTGCCGATAGTGATACAGAAAAGGTTCGAGGAACGAAGAAAATTGTAGGAGCAAAACTATCGACAGGAGGAAACGATGTGCAGACTGAGTGACCCATAATCTCATTCAGAGGAGTATGAGGAGTATGAGTGGGTCTTTCATGTGCAGGTCAACTATGACGTCACATAGTTCTTCCTGCACATCTGTCAAATGGTAGCTATAGAGGGAGTGTATTACTATGCGACATGGAGACAATATGGTCTGGTAGTTAATATGCTAGGCAAACTGATCGAAAGAGAAGATAAAAACTGCTCCTTATAAGAGAATACTGGGCAAAAAATCTAACATACCATCACAGTTAGTATTGAGTTCAGAACAGTTCTAGAGCTGTAGTTTGGTTGCAGAATGGAATTTTGGTCAAGTATGAGTTCAGAAATTCAATTCAAATTGGGATACAGTAAATTCAATAGCTGGCTAATCACTGATAATGTGGGTTCCTAACGGTAAAACAACACCGTAAAACCTACAATAGAGGTGCATCCAAAAAAATTAAACCAGGGTTACCTGTGATCAAGGACTTGTTGATGTTGAATTGGTTGAAAACCTCAATCGCCTCTTCTTTTGAAATGACTCGGTGGAAGATGTCTGTCGGCAACTTCCATTGGTAATTTTCCATCGTTGGAACCTGAAAACGTGAAACTCTTAGACCGATAGACAGCACGCCCTCTGGAATTGAGAAATCCTGCTTGTATTCAACAAAATTCGATGCTACTTCCCCATACTCCTCTACGACCGTCCAGAGATTAATAAACCCACTTACCGTAGAAAACAAATGTCGTCGGGTGATTACTCATTCTTCATTTGAAGTTCATCAAGATGTGGACAAACAGTAAACGAGGGGTTCAATTAAAAATAATCAAGAGAGCAGGTAGGCATGCCAGTCGGGCGGCCAGAAAAACAGAATGAATGAATCTCTGCAAACCACTCTCCACAAGGTGAGGAGGCAAGGCGGTAAAAAATGGGGTCTCACCACGACAAACAGTGTTCAGTGGAGCGCAGATGCAGGTGTGACCTCCTTTTGTGTTTGTCTCTAAACGTGCCCTCCTCGACAGAGTCTCATTCATTTGTTCGCCTGGCCGCCTGATTTGCCAATCGATTTCTCTTTCACCACAACGTTTCCCTTCGAATAACCTCTGAAAACCCTGGCATGAAAGTCATAACATCGTCTCAAACATTTCACGGAAGTTTATTCGATGAAATAAAGACCCTCTTCTAACGTTTTTTTTGAGGTTATCTTCTGTAACTCTATTAGCTCTCATAAACCTCATTCTCTCACTATCTCACATTTCAACCACTTTCACGTGTGCCTTTCAGAAGTATTCATTGGTTTTAGTCCACTAAATCACATTTCAGTGTCAATTTTGAAAAGACATATCTAAGCCGCCGTTTCAGTCAGCTAAACAACCATCGAACTCATTGAATGTGCGTTGTGCGTTGGCCTCATCAAATTTTAAAAGTCGGCAATTTGCTCCGTTGGGATAAGGGTATCAATAAAGTCACTGCGGTCTCCATGATTCGAGACCTAGCTGGAATCAGCAAACGTTGATGGGACAGGAAATTCCGGAAAAGTTTCCTTCCGGAGTAGGATGTGGTCCTGTGCGGTAAAAAGCCTCAATGGGAACTAAAAAAAAACGGAAAAACGTGATGACCTGAGAGAAGACCTGATGAGAGAAAAAGAAAGTATTTGGTGATTGATAATTTATTCAAAAGAATCAGATTCTAGCAGTAAGGTTGAAGGTTTTAACTGGTAAGAAGTAAATGCGAGTCAATTTTAGCACCGACTTATACAGAGAATCGGGAACAGAAATAAAATAGCAAACATAGGCAAAAGAAAAGAGAAAAAATAAAAAGCGCATAAACAAATAAAATATTAGTCATCACGGCTCGCAGCTCTCAGGAATCTTCTATTCATTTCCTCGATGAACTCCTGAGCAGTTTCTGGAGGATTGGGGCCAGAAGAAATAGCGACGGCTGCGTTGAGTAGTGCCACGATTCCTCTCCGGAACTCTTCGCTTCTCCCCTCCATCAATGCTCGAAGTCGTCGCAGCCCCTCCTGCCGCAATTGTTGACGGTCCTAGAAGAAAAAACAAATAATTTCGAACTGAGAACTTCGAAGGTTTTCATGAACTCACTTGAGCGTTGGTAATTGGCTGTTCGGCTCTCGGGCCATCTCCATTCTGCTCCAATCCTCCTGCAGCATTGACAGCTTGCTCGGCTTCCTGTTGAACCTCAGAAGGTGCATCAACGACAATCACCTGCGAGACATTGGCAGATTCCTCCGGTGGCGATCCTCTGAAAAAAATTGTTATCAAAAATAGAGATCTTAGAGGTAACTATGAACTGCCGAAATATCGTATGCTCTGTCATCTGTTTTTTTCACAATTTTTGGTGTCATTCTATTAGAAAGTCACAAAAAAATGGTTTTTTACTCACTCCACAACGACTTTTGGCCGTTTGATCACTGGCTGCTCCTCCACCGGCTTTCCCACACGTTTTGCACCAACGGCTCGATCCGGAGAGGGATCTTCCTCTGGAGCTCCGCTACTCAGAGCATTGACCGCAGTGTTGGCCACCTCCATTGGTTCAATGACTTGTTCTCCACTGAAAAGTTATTTTGCATGACACATGGAAAAATAAACTTTTTTTGGACTCACGATCTTGGTCCGATTTCCGGCTTTGGAGATTCAATCACTGGAGCAGGTGGAACCTCTTCTTCATCCGGAGAGTTAGAATAGTCGTTGCCAGATCCACGATTGGTAGGCTTCTCATATACCCTTACATAACCAAGGTAGCCCTTCTCGAGGCCAAATTTAATCTGCAAAAGTGGAGCTCGATATTAAGTGAAAGCAATCCAGTTCAAAAAACACTAACAAGAACTTGTTAATAATTATATTCATCACAATGTTCCTAATCAGCTTTGGATCAGACAAGTCCCGGGCCTGACCGAGCTGAAACCTCAAAATTTCTCAGCACGGCTATGCCAAGCCAGTTTCAGCTAGTTTGGCCTGTGTAGGTTCTATTTTCAATAAATGGCCCTTTTCAAAAACGTTTTTCTGATCGAAAACTGAAAAACCAACAACTTTTAGCGAAGCTCAGAGCTTTAATTCAAAGAAAAATGGATTCACTACTTTTTGCAAGAGAATCTTCTGAAAATCTGTCGAAAATAAAAAAATTCTTCCCAGTCCGGCCATCTGGCCAGGCCTGGCCAGAAACTTTTCACTTCGGCCAAGCCCGGACAGCCTCGCGACAAATTTGCTCTGGCTAATAGGTAGTAGTATTCAAAAATGAAAATCTCAACTTACATCAGGTGGATTCTCCTCTTCTGGCCATTCTTCTCGGGGGACTGGAACCCACACTTCAAAACTTGTTGATGTGCCCTCCTGGTGATCGATGTGTGGAATGTTCTCCCTGAAAAAATTAGAGTAAGTTTTAAACACCAAAAACCAAGAAAACTTACTCGTTAGGAACCATTGGTGGTTCGGTTGGTGGAAACTGGAGTTGAACTTGTTGGAGCATTTCTATAAATGCGGGAAGTGATGGTATGCTCTCTACAGCTTTCCGGATTTCTGGATCGATGTGGATCGTTTCTTGGTTGACCAGTGGCTCATTCTCGTGGTGCTCGTGTGGTGGTGGTTGAATCTACAAAAAATATTATTTGAAAAATACAGAAATTTTCATGGACTAAGAAAAGTTAAAATACAGTAATTTTTATAAAAATTACCTGATTAGTAGACGTTTCCTTGCGAGGCCTTCCACGAGCTCCTCCACGAGATCCTCCACGAGCGCCTCCACGAGCTCCTTCACGAGTGCTTCTGGAAGCTCTTCCGCGACTCCTTCCTCTGGGTACCTGTGGCAACTGCGGGGACATCTGTGGTGCTATCAGTGGAATTTGTAGAGGCACTGGTGCCATTTGTTGGAGCATTGGCGAAATTTGTGGGAGCATTTGAGCAGTCCAAAGTGGCAAGTGTGTGGAATTGGTTGGTGGAGTTTGCGCCTGTGGGAGAATATGCGGTGTGATCAGCCTGTGGTCCATCACTGGTGCCATTTGTTGGAGCATCGGTGGAGTTGGTGTGGGCATTTGGGGACTCCAGAGAGGCATGTGTGTGAAATTGGTTGGAGGAGTTGGCGGTTGTGGGAGCATCTGAGGGGGCATCGGTGGAGGAAGCTTCTCCTTGGCAGCCGCTTTTCCCGGTTTCAACAAATTCTCGATTGAGAAGGGATTCTAAAAATCAAATCAGTTAGATAAGTCGATATTTTTTAAATAAGAAAATTTGTCGATTATAACCCTACCCTACCTGGAATCCTTGACGAGCTCTTGGCTCCTGTAGATCCATCTGCTGATGGAGAAAACCCTGCCTTTGTGGGTCTGGTTGACCTGACTGTTGGGCGAATGCGGAAACCGGCTGTGGATTCTGAAGAAGATAACCATTAGGAACATAGAATTTTCGGCGGAGAATGGTTTTTTTTTTGAAGAATGGTCCCAAAAAACGTGAATGGTCCTTTCATCAAAAAATGTTCTTTCCTCAGGAAACTATTTAGTTAAATCAAATTAAAATAGCTTAAGAACCAAATAGCAGATTTTTTTGTTTTTTTTTAGGCCCTTTTAGGCTATAGGTTGTTCCATCAGTTGGGTCACTATCAAAACAGACTTGGGAAACGCAAAAAGAAGCTTGGATGGATTCTGGAAAATAATTTTTTTTCTAGACATTTTTTTTAGCTTCCGAATGTTCTTTTTAGGCCCGCATATGGTTTTAGGGTTTCCGATGTTTCCAGAAGTCTGGGGTATTCATAAGAGCTCCGGGTATCACCACGAGTCCCATCTTCGATTTATGAGTACTGGATATTGTATATCAGTACCGATTGTTTCCACGCATCCCGGTTATTTCCATAAGTTTTGAAAAACTTATATTTAGGAATTATAACTACCCCGAATCAGACCAATTAACCTAAGATGGGCCTCCATCATTTGCCCTGATGTGGTCCGAACGGCCTAAACCGGCCCCAACAGCCCCAACGACCCAAACGGCCTAAATATGCCCAAACAGCCCGAAACGGCCTAAATCAAACCAGACGACCAACATCGGGCCGATTAAGCCCGAACGCTCTGAATCAGCCCAGTTCTGACCAAATAAACCAGTTCAGGCCAAACAAACCGGATTAGTCCGATCGAACCGAATTGGCCCGATCAAATTGGTTTGAGCCGATTTGGACCATATCAAGCCAACCGGGGTGATATGGGTCATTTTGAACCAACTGGGCCGATTCGGGCCATTTGGAACCAACCGGGCCGATTCGGGCCATTTTGAGCCAACCAGGCCGATTTGGGTCATCTCGGGCTAAAGCCGGATCAGTCCAATCGAACCGAGTTTGCCCGATCAAATTGATTTGTGCAGATTTGGACCATATTGAGCCAAGTGCGCCGATTTGGGCCATTTAGAGACAAGCGGGCCAATTTGGGCCATTTTAAACCAACCGGGCCATTTTGAGCCAACCGGGCCATTTTGAGCCAACCGGGCCGATTCGGGCCATTTTGAGACAAGCGGGCCAATTTGGGCCATTTTGGGCCAACCGGGCCAATTTGGTCCATTTAAAACCAACCCGGCCATTTTGAGCCAAGCGGACCGATTTGGGCCATTTTGAGCCAACCGGGCCGATGTGAGCCCATTTGAACTGAACCGGGCCAATTTGAGCCCTTTTGAACTAAACCGGGCCAATTTGGGCCAATTTGAGCCAACCGGGCCAATTCGGTCCATTTCGAGCCAACCGGGCCGATTTGGGCCTTTTTGAACTAAACCGGGCCAATTTGAGCCCTTTTGAACTAATCCGGGCCAATTCGGGCCAATTTGAGCCAACCGGGCCAATTCGGGCCATTCCGAGCCAACCGGGCCGATTTGGGCCTTTTTGAACTAAACCGGGCCAATTTGAGCCCTTTTGAACTAAACCGGGCCAATTCGGGCCAATTTGAGCCGAAGGTATTCAATTCGGGCCAATTTGAGCCAAAAGCCTGTTTCTCAGACCTAAAGATTATCATTCAAACGGTTTTCCGTGGAGAGGACCTTCCCTGGGGAAAGGAACATTCATGTTTTTTTTTCGGAATAAATCAATTCACTTTTTTCAGGACCATTCTTTTCCCTTGGGACCACTCATTGCCGATGGAGCTCATCAAAATGCATTATCAAAACTTTTGACTACAGTAGTTTTCTCATACCTCAAACCTCTGACGGTTTACTCCTTCCTGTTGTCCAGGTCTCGGAACCTGATCATTCGGCAGTTGTGGGGCAAGATGAGCGTCGAAAATTCCTTGTTGATTGAGCTCCTGAGTATCAAAAATTGTGTATAACCAATCAATGTCGTTAGTATTTTCAAAATACATAACCTCTACTCACCCGACGATTTCTGATATAATATTGTCGGCCCCAATCCACCATATATCTTAGTTGTTGAGGTGTTGGGTAGTGTCCGCCCAGTGGTACCGTGCCTGCTACTTGCTGCAATTTATGAAACTTGTATGAAATTACACGAAATGTATTATACCAATCGGAAAATTCCGGTGTGATGCTTCCAAAACAGCCACTCCGCCACACTCTGTTGCCGAGGAATCGGTGGTTGTTAATTGATCATGGTTTACTGAAAAAAGGGAATAGTCGGGTAAGAATTCATTGAGTGAGCAAGTAAAACGGACAATATGAAAAAGAAATATGTAGACATAGATAGATTAACGGAAAAAAAGAAGATAAAATTGATATCGACTCAAGGATGAGGCGTTGGACACAAAATGCAACACGAAACTTCAGAAAAAAAATTACAAAAAATTTTCCCATAAATTTTCATAGGAAACTTCGATTTTTGAAAAGAATAAACCTTTTTTGCACAGAAAAAATCGGAAGAGCTGCGGGAAGTCATGCAAATTGCAGAAAATAAGACCACTTGTATTGATTTTTTTGGAAAAATACCGAGATAAACAATTTTCTATGGTTTTTCTCATCATAATAAAAATTAAATCACTAAAAATCTGGAAAAAAACCGAATACAAACTAGAAAACACACATAAAACCTCTCATGGACCTACACACATCGTCTTGCACTGGTCAACTGGTCAAATGCATTTTTTCTCTCTTCCTCCTTTACTCTCGTTGTCTCGCCCCTCCAAATCACTCACAAAAGTGTCGAAGAGGGTGAAATAATACATGAGGAAGTCGTTGGCTTCTCTCGCACTCTCTCCATTATACAGTATATTTTTTTCTCTGCGTCTCGTTCTCTGTCCTGTTCCTTCCTCATATGCGTCTAGGGACGTGTGTCTCAAAAGGTAGGCCATGCCAGTCGGGCGGCCAGAGAGACCAAATATTGTTGGCTGTTTTTTTCTCTGGGTGTCCTGTTCTCAGTGCCGTTCCTTTTTCTGTCTGCGTCTACATCACTCTGTTATAGTGAATGAAATGGTTCACAAGCTGACACCTGTCGTCTCTCCTTTTTTGATAGTGTATCAACGCCGGCGATCGACTGTCTTACTTTTAGCCGGAACGGTCGCACTTTTTCCTCATTTTCTGGAAAAGGTAGTGATCCCTTCCCATTTTTCTATTCAAATTTTCTGCGCAGATGTTTCCTTTCTTATCAACTTTTAGCTTCATTGTTCAAAATTTTTCCACTATAAACCCAAAGTATTTTTCAGCAATGGATTGGGAGTACAATCCTTTCGCAATCGAAGGATTTCTGTTCTGTCTGTTCCTCCTGAAAGTGTCAGCTGAAAGAGCCTATTACGATCTTCTGAAAGTGACCAAGCGGCAGGAACGATGCTTAGAATGCGTCAAGTCTCTCTTCAACTGGATGGAGGAAGAAGACTACGATATTCAAGCTGGAGATGATGAATACCAGAGATCGAAAGGCTTTTTGTACTGTCTCTACCTTCGAGAAGTCTCCCCCGACTATGCCTTCTTGGAATTACAACTCTCTGGAGGAAGCTTCAATTTAAGGGATGTAAGGATTATGTTCAAAAGGATGGAAGAAGGAAAATACAATATGGAACAAGTGGTGGTCTCCAAAAATCCGAACGAGGCGTTCGGAATCCTTCCGGATGAACTCAAGGTCAAAGTGATCGAGTTCTTGAATCTCGATTCTCGGTTAGTTTTTTAAAAATTTAGCTTGGGGTCAGAAGTCTTAATTTATTTGCATATCAAAGTAGAGAGAACAGAAATTTATGAGCTTTTTGGCAAGATCATGTTTTTTTTATTCACATGGGTTAGGAATTTTCTATAAATTGGCGGCCTGAAAGAAGATGCTCCCGTGAGTGGATTCTGAAATTTCCAGCCCTCATTGGAGCCTGAAAGTCTGTAAATCCCAATCTAAATATCTGGCCCCACCCTCATTTACAATTCATTGTCGACGTAAGTATTACAGGGTAAGATCTCCAGACTTTCAGACTTCAGTAAAGGCTGGAAATTTCAGAATCCACTCACAAAAGCATCTAGTTCTAGACTACCAATTCATAGAAAGTTTCGAACCCGTGTGGAAAAAACATTACCTTGTGAGGAACAAGGGATTTATAGCAGCTTTAGAGACCAAATTGGTTTCATAGTGCCTCTTGAAAATAATTTCAATATTCTAAATGTTTTGCTGAAATCAAACATCTTGAGAAAAAAAGGTTTGGAAAGACCGAACTTTGAAAATATATGATCTCTCAGCAATACTAGGCCCTGTTTATAACTTCACATTCTAAACTATAACATTTTCAGGCTCGCCTTTCGACAAACGTCTCACAAAAATCGCATATTGGTTGACACTGAAAAGTTCTTCATCAGAGACGCAAAGATTTTTGATTCTCGGTTGACGTTGTACATCCTCGCCAGCGACTACACCATCAATTGGGACTTGGCTGCTAACCGATGGTTGATGTACAAAAAATTTAAAGACTATGTCATATTGCCAGGGGCCACTGAGACTGAAGTTCACTCCAAATTCCAAAAGGAGATTTCCCTCATCTTCAATTCCAACAAGAAATATATATTGGAAAACTGGACATTCGCGTAACATCTCCCGTAGATGGTTTTTTTCCGGAACGTTTTATTGTCCCCCCAACCAATCGCGTCCAAATGCCATTCAATTCTCTGAGAGTGACAACGCTCAATCTTGAAGGATTCACAATTCAACCTCTGCTGAACTTCCTGAAGAAATGTGACCCGACGATTCTCAAACATGTGACCAGAAGATCTAATTTTGTCGGAAGACCTGTATTAAAGTTCCGAAAGAGGAAGAATGCCTACAAAAAGTTATATGGACTGGAGCAATGGAAAATCCTCGACGAATTCGTTGATAAGGATGACCGGCACATTTGTGACAACCTAGCCTCATCGTTCGCTCATCTTGCCTATGCCGATGTGACTCTCTACTCCGATCCTCCACTCGAGCAAATTCTGGAACTCAAAGAGGTATTTATAAATTATATTTTGATTTTCTTTAATGTCATTCATTTTAGAAACTCCTGTTGAAGCCTACTTTGGATGAAATGACACTGAACTTCAACTTCTCGGTGGAGAAATTTGAAGAACTTTCCGAACATTTCGGAACACTCAATATCCCTCTACTCGGAAACCCGGAGTGGTTGATATACAGCTATCCTAACTCGGAAGAAGTTCTGTCCCTTTGTGTCACACCTCACAAAATCATATTCCGTGGACCTTATTTCAATGGAGAGTTGGATAATGTGTACCATGTAGAGCGTCGGAGATTTGAGCCGGACTTCAATGTGCGAGATGAAGACGATCCCGAAGATGGCAACGAACCGGAAGGATCCGATCGAGATGAATCTGAAAATGAAGAAGATGTGGAGCAGCAATCCAGTGATGAAAATGATGCAGATGTTGGAAGAGGAGCCGAAGGAAGAGGAGTCGTTGCGGAGTGAATCTTCTGAAAGACAAATATATGGTTTCAATTCGTTATCTTTTTTTTTAATCTCTGCATAGCTACATTCTACTGTTTACAAACGTATTTTTTTTGTTTTCTTCCAAAACGCATCCTGTTTTTTAAACATCCTATCCCATCCTAAAATATTTTCCTATTATCATAAGTTGAACTGAATAACACTTCGTCGAATAATATTTGTTTTTCTCATTTTTATATTCAATAAACTTTGATATTCCCTCCTTGAATCACCCGAGTCTATGGTTTCCGACTTGTCTCTAGTTCAGACTTGTCTCTAGTTTGATATTTTTCTTTGGAAAAATTTCAAAGAACAGATGCAGCGTGTAGAGGAAGAACAGTTTCAGAGTTTCAGCCAAATTCCAGAAAATCTCCAAAAATGAAAAAAAAAAAAGATTTTCTTCAGAGCCGCTACGTTTTTTGAATGACTCAGATAAAGAGATTCTGTGTTCGATACATGTTTTAGGTCATTTAGAACAGATGCAGCGTGTACAGGAAGATCAAATTCAGAGTTTCAGCAAAGATTCAGAAAATATCCAAAAATGAAAAAATAAAGATTTTCTTCAGAGCCGCTACGTTTTTTGAATGACTCAGATAAAGAGATTCTGTGTTCGATATATGCTTCGAGTCATTCAGAACAGATGCAGCGTGTACAGGTAGATCAATTTCAGAGTTTCAGCCAAATTCCAGAAAATCTCCAAAAATGAAAAAAAAAGATTTTCTTCAGAGCCGCTACGTTTTTTGAATGACTTGAACAAGGATATTTTGTGTTCAAAATATGTTTTGAGTCATTTAGAACAGATGCAGCGTGTACAGGAAGATCAAATTCAGAGTTTCAGCAAAGATTCAGAAAATATCCAAAAATGAAAAAATAAAGATTTTCTTCAGAGCCGCTACGTTTTTTGAATGACTCAGATAAAAGGATTCTGTGTTCGATATATGCTTTGAGTCATTCAAAACAGATGCAGCGTGTACAGGTAGATCAATTTCAGAGTTTCAGCCAAATTCCAGAAAATCTCCAAAAATGAAAAAAAAAGATTTTCTTCAGAGCCGCTACGTTTTTTGAATGACTTGAACAAGGATATTTTGTGTTCAAAATATGTTTTGAGTCATTTAGAACAGATGCAGCGTGTACAGGAAGATCAAATTCAGAGTTTCAGCAAAGATTCAGAAAATATCCAAAAATGAAAAAATAAAGATTTTCTTCAGAGCCGCTACGTTTTTTGAATGACTCAGATAAAAGGATTCTGTGTTCGATATATGCTTCGAGTCATTCAGAACAGATGCAGCGTGTACAGGAAGATCAAATTCAGAGTTTCAGCCAAATTTCAGAAAATATCCAAAAATGAAAAAATAAAGATTTTCTTCAGAGCCGCTACGTTTTTTGAATGACTCAGATAAAGAGATTCTGTGTTCGATACATGTTTTAGGTCATTTAGAACAGATGCAGCGTGTAGAGGAAGAACAGTTTCAGAGTTTCAGCCAAATTCCAGAAATTCTCCAAAAATAAAAAAAAGGGATTTGTGAGCCAAGAAACTCGATGAATGTACGTTGCTCAAACCTCTTTGAACTGAAAAAGGGCGTGTCTCTTTTTTACTTCTACAGAACCTCATGACGGGAAACAGAAAAAAAGTAAATCCGGGCTTGGAAAATAAATTTATGTTTGCTCTTTCCAACTATCTGACACCTCTACAATATTCTCTTTCACTACGCCCCAAAGACGTCAGTGTTTTTTTCTTCCTAAAACTCATAACGAACTAAAGCGTTGTGATCAAAACAATATGGAAAAAATAAACTTTATTGAAAACAAACATTATGTTCTATTTCTGTTTTCATCAGGATTTACGATGCCATAGAGATTGCCTTGTCCTTTGATTGCTACCATCTCACGTCTCCGGTAGGAATAGTCACATCTGGAATTATTGATTTTTGAAGTTATAATCGGTTATATTGACTCACTTATCTCTCATTCTTTTGGAACCATTTGTCACATCCAAGTAATTCATGCAAGTAACTTTTGTTTCCAATGCCACTTTTTTCAGTTTTGGAAATTTGCCGGATTTCCATTCTTTCAGAAACCTTTTCAAATCTTCTGTTTTCGAATTTGATCCGTCCACATAAATCTCTTCATTATCGTCACTGGTCAAAAGATTTCGGAAATTTCTACGCTTTTCGCACGAATCGATCCGTTGAATTTGAAAAAAATTTTCTGTAGCCGAGACGTTTTGCAAGATGAATTTGAAGTCATCATCAGAAAGTTGTGGATCAAATCCTACTTCTACATTGCTTACAAGTGTCTGAGTGGAATTGATATGGTTGACGATTGCTCTTACAGTTGTTGAATAGTCGCCGTTGAGTACCAAATCAGTATTTGATAAGTTGAAGCTATTTTTGAGATAGTCCATAGATGAAATCCTTCCTTGACTACAACAGGAACAAGCGACTCTCCAACTTTCAGATTTTTCCTGATTCCGAGTATCTTCTCGGAATAATCTTGAGATTCCAGTTCGTTTTTGAACTTCTCCAGCTCTTCAACTGACCAATTTGAGACTTTTGTACAAGTTGTACTTTGGGGATGAATTATGTGTCAGATGAAGCAATATTACTAAAATGCGGAGCTGTGAAGTTGAGATATGCCGTAGTGGGGTCAGCTTGTCGGATCGTATGTGTTGTGATGTTGATAGGCTCATCGATTCAGAATTCGCAAATTCTAGTGGGCTAAAACAATATAGATTCAGATGATTCTCGCTCCTAAGGGACTGAAAACTACTAAAAAACGGCAACTTCCAAAACTTTCAGCTGTTGTTTTGGCGCTGAGTGTTGTAGCTCATAATACTGGGCTCCATTAAAAAAGGTTAGAAGCTTTCAGCTGTTACATACAACTACTGTGGTGCAAGCTTACAGAACTGCCGAATCTCCCAATCCATCTGAAAAGGTTGCTTACCAATTTTTTTCCTTTTTCGACCTTGCTGACTTTGCGGCAAAAGAATTTACAGAGCCATTGAACGATATCATATTGAATTTTGAAGTCTGAAGAGGGGAGAACACTAATTATCGCATCTGTATTGTCTCGGTTCGCTGAGGGAAATTTATCGACTCTAAAAAGATGAAAGTTACTTTGACACTGAAATTTGAAAAAAACCAACCGAGTCTCCAGGACTGTTCATTGACTGCTCTTAGGCATTCATCCACTGTGGCTACCTTGTTTCCGATATACTTCGTCTCGTCAAATTCGTGGACGAAAGGACAGTAATTGTGGCGTTGGATTTCGTTAAATTCAATTCTGCACTTGAACGCACTTCGGACTTCCATCGTTTTGTTTTTTGTGAAAATGTCCACAACGCCAATCTTCATTTTGTTCGGCTCAAACAACACCGTTCGTTTGAACCCACACAGATTCAGATGACACGTGGAGTGTCATCATTGTGGCAAACCAAAGGAGCCAAAACATTCTTTTCGGACGATGAACTTCCAAGTGTGATTTCTGTAAATGGGAACAGTTGTTTATTTTTAGTAAGAATGATTTCAGTTTAGAGCGGTTTGAATTTCAAAAGAAGGAAGTTTTTACAACAAATTGTTACGAAATGTTGTAAACTGAAAAATTAGGGTTCATTAGTTCTCACACTACGAATATTCTTTGTCCAGCTATCTTTTTAACCTATAAGTGATTTTTGGAGGGCTGTGTGAAATTTTTGAATTATTTCTATACCACTTACCTTGAGAATCCAGCAGCAGATTTGAAATCCGAACAGAATAGTTTCAGAATTAAAAAAATTTGAAATAATCAAATGAGAAGGGTAGGCCAGGCCAGTCGGGCGGCCACGGGTCCGAATATCATGGGTCCGCAATACCATAAACCCTCGTTGCTATGATACTCAGCTCTGCTAGTACTTAGAACAGCCAAACATCTACTGATTTTTAGCGTGTGCAGTAGTTGCGGAGTGGAGTGTCTTTGCAACGAGGGTTCATGATATTGTAAACCCACAATACCACAGACCAAGAGGGGAATGAATGACTTGTTTGTGTGTTTGCCCACACAGAGGGAGTCCAGGGAATAAGTGGGGTCCCGCCACGATATAGTGGAGCGCATTTCCATCTGCACTCATCCTCTCTGTTTGTCTAATAAGAAAGAGGGGCCTTGAAGGACAGGTCGATAGAAGGTTGTGGAAAGTTTTCAACGATTATTTTCTGCCAAATGAAAAAAAAAGCAAAAAGATTTGCCACCGTGGGGTTCGAACCTGCGACTGTAAGATTTGAAAAATTGCCAATACTTTTAGCCACACAGCTATAGAAACACATCGGAACACTTTTTGGATTATTTTCTGCCAAATGAAAAAAAGCAAAAAAGATTTGCCACCGAGTGGTCCGAACCTGCGGCCTTTTGGTTCTTAAAACTGCTGATGCTTTGAGCCACTGGGCCATAGGAACACATTGGAACACTATTTGAATTATTTTCTGCCAAGAGAAAAAATGCAAAAATGATTTGCCACCATGGGGTTTGAACCTGCGACTGTTAGATTCGAAAAATTGTCAATGGTTTTAGCCACTGAGCTATGGGAACACTAAGAAACACTTTTCGAATCATTTTCTGCCAAAAGAAAAAAAGCAAAAATGACTTGCCACCGTGAGGTTTGAACCTGCGACTGTTATATTCGAAAAATTGCTAATTTTTTTAGCCACTGAGCTATGGGAACACCAAGGAACACTTTTCGAATCATTTGCTGCCAAAAGAAAAAAAGCAAAAAAGATTTGCCATCGTGTGGTTCGAACCTGCGACTGTTAGATTCGAAAAATTGCCAATGTTTTTAGCCACTGAGCTATGGGAACACCAAGGAACACTTTTCCAAAATATAGAAAGTTTATCAGTACATGTTTTGATAAGATTTTCTTCGGAAGCCTGTAACTCGGGAACCATTGATTTTCGAAAAAAGTCAAGTACTGACGAAGTGTGGCAAATTCAATTTTTAACAACTTTGTTGTTGATTGTTTCTGTTTTCAAAATATTGCCTTCGACTTATGGATATTTTTCTGGTTGATACTCCAAAAATCGAACCCAAAGTGATAAGAGTTGAGGAGATGGGCTGCAATAACTCGAAAATATTGGGAAATGTACACTGAAATGGGAAAAGAAATGTGTTCACACGTACCTAAACAGATTAAAAAATTTTATTAGTGTTAATATTTCATTTGACAATCGAATCACTGAAACTATTAGATATTCAATTTCCCGTTTCTCAAATTGAAAGAACTGTACTCTAATCAGTTTTTTTTTAATGAGAAGCGCCTATTTTCGTATTAATTGTATGCATAACTTTGTCTCTCCCTGCCTTTTTTCCGTCGTTCTCCCTCAACCATTCCACCATTCCGTGCCACGACACATTTATTTTCTATACGTCTGTGCATCGTTTTTTCATGTACTTACTCGGCAACGCCTGCGTCTCGCTATCGTTCTCCGCTGCCCGTTTTCAAAAATTTTTGCTTCATTTTACGCTTTTTCCCTTGCGGAAAGAACGTACAATATTTCTAGTTACCCTTGTGTTTTGGGATGACAGAAACTGATTATTTTTTATATTGAAAAAAACATTGAAAAAAATTTGAAAAAAGGTGAGTGAAAACCAGCTCCATATTTTTTCAAAGTTTGTAAAACAAAAGAAATCATAAGTAGAAAATTATATAGGATAATTTAGGGTTGGCAATTCGAGAACAGTTTCGCTCTAAGCAGAGAAATTTCACGTCAAATCTCAAAATATGTATTTCCAGAAACAAATTCTCATTAACATCCACCGAGAAATGATGAGTGTACCTCTGCATATCGAATTATAACTCCGGGGGGGGACACCTCATCTCATGATGAGATTTTCCGTGCCCTGGGTTCTTGTTGCGTCCTGATAATATTCTATAATGCGAGTCATTCCAGATTGATTCAAAACAAGGGGACCGATTATCAAAATCAGTGATCAAAAATCATGAAATGAACAGCGATAACAAACATTTCCTGTGTGTTCATATGACTATGAGTCATCAACGGTTGCCTCCTCAACTTTGACATTTTGCCCCGCCCCCATTAGTTCTCTCAGTTTTTGTCACTGCGTCTCCATGGTGTATAAAAGAAAGCATTTTCTTTCATTCATTCTGTGTACCCCATGGTCGGCCGATTACTGACCTCTGTCTCTCTGATTATTTCTAATTTTTGGAATTCTTTATTGAAATGCGATTTCAACTTAAATTGGGTAAGTTTTTTATGCTGTGTTTGCTGAATTTGATCCTGATTTTATCATCTCTGTAGAATCTCGTGCAGCTCAATGTTTTCGGACAAATAACAACAATGCACGCAGTTCAGAACGTTGAAAGCCTTTATATCTTCATGCCATTGGTAAGTTTTTTCGGCCTTGTAATTAAACTGATACAAAGTATAAGGCTTTCAGATCATTCAAGCCAGAAAAGACATCATGTCTTTATGTATGTAAAAGAAGTCGATCTGTATATCCGTGAAGTGGTCTGTCAATATGAATGCCGCCAGAAGTATGTTGAAAGTGAAGTGGGTTAAATATGTAAGTTTTTTTTTAGAATAGTTTTCTCTATTCTTTGGATTAGATAAATAAATATATATTTTCATTACAGGGTTTCACTCACAATGCCATCCAATTTCTGAATTTGGAACCTCTTCAAATGGATAAGATCTACAAGGAGTACAAGCGGAGATGCCAGAGTTGATCGGAATTATCGAGTTGCACCAACAAAATATCTACCGACTGTTCTGCAATTTACTATTATTTCTTTTCTGAATGTTCTTGAAATTCTTATTACTCCTTTTTGTTAATTTGCTTATTATTGTATTCCGAATTCCTATGATAGCCATTTTCTCAACTCGACTCATTTTTTTGCTCATACCGAAATTATGGAATAAATCTAATGTTGATGAAAAGTGTCTACTCTATTTTTTCTAGTTGTAGGAAAAATTGTGTTTTACGATGAGTCATTATATCAATGACTCGATCAGGATTTACCAGAGAATAGCGAGATGGACAAACGAAACAAAAAGCATTTGCATGAATGTTGAAAAAAAACGCAGAAAATGAGAGATAACAAACGCTGATTCATGGAAAAAATGTTTTGAATTCAAAGAAAAATTGTTTGGAGCCGTTGTGAGTAGTATTGACTATACACTTCTTTGTAGATAGATTTTCCAGATGTTTCAGGTTCAGCAGCATCGGCCCCGCACGATCGGGATGAGATGGTCGCTCAAGCCAAAGAACACCTCGGCATTTGACGTGGCTATTCTGGAGGATCGAGAGAAGGGATGTCTTGAGCCAGGTGACAAACTCCTGAGTTCAGGAGAGACCTCTCACAAACTGGTGAGCGGGAGAACCCACAGCATGTAGTGGAGGTAGTGCAGTCTACGTGAAAACGGTTTGAATGATTTTGATCTTGGTTATGATTGTTCCATTTTGGCTGCTTTCGTACACGTGCGCCTTAAATCTTATGATTTCAAAAAAACTCCCAACGTGGAACTGTGTGAGTTAATGCCGTCTCAATATTAGTTTTCGATGTTTATTCATACATTGTTATGGTTCTCGGAATTAAGTTCACAGTTGTTTCAAATGTTCTATTCAATTTTAACTCACACAACATTCTCATTCAAACCGTTATAAACACCATAACAAGAATATAAAAAATAATTCGATTTTAGTGAAAATTGGAACAATTTGTACCCAGAATAAACTTTTCTTCAACTGAAATGTTACCTAAATTCAGTTTATAGCTGATTCAGACAATACAAACATTTTGGCTTGTTTTAGAACTATAATCCAAAGAACCTGAATCGAGAAAACAAGAATTGTCAACGAGAACAAGGTGCAAACGTTTCGAACCATGACGATATTTCATAAATCATTCATTATTGCGACCATTAACCGATATCGTACATTAAGAAATATCTCAAAAAACTATAATCAAAAATAAAAAGAATAGGCATCCTGTGAACGTCAGTTTGTTTGAATTCAGGCCATAAGTTTTGTTGACATTAAATCTGAAAAAAGCTATGAGTTAGAATGAAAGAAAACTCTTGTTCTTACTTCAAGTAAACTATTAATTGTAATTCATTTGCAATCAGTCTTTACTTTCGAAACCAAGATTCCATCGAATTTCATGACATAGAAGTCAAAGTTGCTAAAAAAAATTCGATTGATTTTAACAAAAAAAAATTAAGCTCCGCCTACTTCATACTCTATACTTCTATTGTTCCTGATCTTCCTTCTAGTTCAAACTTGATTTTTAATTCTTTTTTGGGACCATCTCTCCGGAACCCTTCTTGTCTTTCTCCAATCTCGCTCCCCGTCCACCACAGGTTTGATGACTCTAGATCTGAAAATATTTTGTTTCAAACTAAAAAAATATATCTACTACTCACGTGAAAAAACTCTCGGTTTAGAGAATCCGATAGGAAATTCCCGAACGAGGGTTTTCCAATGGTTCTTTGCCAATATATCTTTCAATGGTGTTCCTCCGACCGAAACATTATACTCAAAAACGTCCCCTGCTTTCTTGATCCTCAGAATCATTTCCTTTTCAATTTTGAATCCTTTTAAATTGTGTTGGAATTCCTTCGAATTGTAAATACTTGGTGAGGAATTTGCTGAAAAAAAGCTATGAAGAAGGATAATGGCTTTTATTTAGCTTACTTTACTACTTGGATCCTCACGCTTCCCGACCTTTCTTCAATCAAAAATCGAACCACTTTCTCCTCTCTGTAGAACATTTTCTAAGAATTTTGTGTATTAAATGCAAAATAACGAAAAAGTCCTTACCGGTTCTCTGATTTTCTTGCCTTTGTACCATAAGAAACGTGTGTGAAGATCTGAAACAGCAATCAATCCTGTTTTACAATTAAAACCAACGGTTGTTTTAGATTCATTGATCATCAGTTTTCAAACATCAACTTTTGCAAATCTTGGTTGTTGCGAACGAGAGTGTAATCGTAACTAAAAAAATTTTCTGAATTTATGATTACCTACAGTACCGGCCATAGAACCTACAGTACCGGCCATGAACACCCCCGCTGTTCAGTTGATTCTAGTCAATTTTGAGCATGCGCTAAACGTGCAAAAAAGTTTCTACGGCTTCAAAATATTTTGAGCGTAATTAACACAGCTTGAACTTCATTTTTGTAGTTGACAACTTTTTTGTGCAACAACTCTCTCGAGAGTTGGAGCTCATTTCATGAAGCACCCATGAAACCATCGAGATTCCTATTTATAACGAGCAATTTCTGATGTGGTTGTTTTGGACGAGTACTAACTCTCGAGAGAGTGGTTGCACAAAAAAGTTGTCAACTACAAAAAAAAAGGATGTGGAGAAGCTTGATTTGGGAGCATCGCCCTCCAATGGGGACAGTGTATAACACTGCCTTGTACTTATTTATTCAGAAATATGGTTTTTTTCCTGAAAAGCAAACCGGAATAAATATGTCAAGATAAACACTACAGAATCGAGGCTGTGGATAAGTTCCCGTTAATATTTTGGCTAATTTAAATGTGAAAGGTATTTAACTTCGAGACTCAGGTACTGCTGAATTTTTTTGCGAACGTGATGAGCAAAACTTGAACAAATTCTATAAATACATCTCTCAGAAAATGTTGAATCAACGCGCTAGAAAATCTTACTCCCAATAATTATACTTTCTGAATGTTATGTCGGATAGGAATTATGTTCTAATGGAAACGGCGGTGAAAGTGGTCAGACATAACCCGGATTAATTATGAGTATCTGGTAGCTTTGCAATGATTCAATCAACTAATAACTAACGTTACCATCCGCTTTCATTACCATCCTATCAAAATTTTGTTTGTGCTCAAATCCAATTTTAAGAAGCTAGTCTCCGACGGGAACGTTGAAAACTCTTGTATAGATTTTCATGGCCCAAAAGGGAATTTTCGTATGAACAACTCAAGAAAATCATAGCTGATCGAAGAATTACGAAATTATCTGGTCAATTCACAAAAAGATTTTTACAGGATGTTGACAGAGACTGATACAAGCATTAATCAAAATTTGCTTGCAAACTGATAATTTTGTCCGGCTTCAAAGAAGGGATCAACTGTTTTGAAATTAGGAAATTAGTTTTGAGGTCTAAAATATGAAACCTAAACTTGAAGTTTATGATCACAGTATTCTAGGTTGAGCGTATTTTGAACTCGTTTCAAAAACCATTGCCAATAAAAAGTTCCGTGGATTTTTTGGTAATTTTGTTAACTCGAAATCATAATCGCCTGGTTAGTTAAGAAAACACATTCTCGTCAGAAGCACATTTACGCTAGTATAAATTTGAGAGTTCACAACATGCGGTCGAACTGAATTAAGAGGGTTGTTTTCACAATGGTAAAAAAGAATAACAAACTGACAATCGTGAAATTTTTCGCGAATTCAAGGTTTTAGAACTTGAAAATCACCTTTAGTCTGCATTGTGTCCAGAAATTGTGCAAATGTTGAACGATTTTCCGTTGTACAGATCACATAAGTCTGAAAGTATTGAATAAAACCTATCTAGTCTATTTAAAAATAATAGATGTCTTCCCTATTAGTGTTGAACTATCACTCCCATTTCTTCTGAATTTAGTTCTAGCTTATGATAAACCAAGGAATGAAAAAGAAACGAAAACCCGACATGAAAAATGTCACTAAAAGTAGTTTTTCAATCTCGAAAACTGCTCATGGTTCAAAACTCGTGAAGATATATACTACAAATCATCAAAAACGACAAATTTCAAACCACTATCAAACTGCAACTCCTGAACACAAAAAACTCACTCAAAAATAATCAATATTAGAGACCCTAAAAGCCAAAGAGTCAGTGAGAATACAATGATTTGTAATGAACAATGGAATCTTATTTATTCAGAGAAAAAGGGGCGGAGCAGAACAAAGGCGGAGCTTGAGGGTTCGGGACGTAGTAAACAATTCTCTCTCAGAAAGGTGCGTTTGGCGTAAACAAGTTCTCAAATTACCTTTGGCGGCATGATAATTTGTTGTTGTTATTGCCCTGAGCCATACAAGGTTTGGAAAGCACCTGACTGATATGAATAACGACCCCACCAATTATAATGCCCTTAGAGTAAACAATTTTCGAATTTACCCTGATCGTCTTTATAATTGATTGTTGTTGTTATTGTCGTTGGAAATTTGAAGAGCTTTTGCGTAAACTGCTCTTGAGGTAAACAACTTCTCAAATTACCGGCGGCATGATAACGTGCTGTTGCTGTTGTTGTTTTTATTGTCAAGCCATACGTGGTTTGAAAAGCGCCCTCGCCAATTACAATCCCCTTAGAGTAAACAATTGTTAAATGTACCCTGAGGGTCTTTATAAGTGATTGTTGTTGTTATTGTCGGTGGCAGTTTGAGAAGCTTTTGCGTAAACTGATTTTGGGGTAAACAACTTCTCAAACTATCTTTGGTGGCAGAATAATCTGTTGTTGTTGTTTTTCTCCTGAGCCATAAGGGTGGTTTGAAAAACAGTCGACTGATGTGGACTACAATCCCCAATTAAGGGGCATGAAAGGATCTTGTGGTTATGGAAGGTGGTGAACAATACTACCACCGAGGTGTTTTCGGGGTAAGCAAGACCTATGTAGTTTGTTGTTAATTTTATAATGAGCCATCTAAACTTCGTTTTTGAACACATAGGTCGGGGTGGCAAATTCAGTTGGTATATATATCAGGTGTTGCGAGAGGCATTGGCTCAAAAATAGAATAGGATCGAGAGATTTTCAAATATATAACCGTTTTGATTCCCGAATTAACCGGAAGTCTTTGGGGGCAATCCTATTCCGATACTTCACATTTCGCAGGTTCATTCATCTAACTACAACAATCACAACACATGCAAATGCCGACAAAAATTTTTTTTCTAGGGTTATTCATTTTAAGGAGTTCTGAGCAGATTTCTCTCTCAACACCTGAGATTCCTGCCAAGAAAATTGCCATCCCGACATAGGTGTTCTTAAAAGTATTTCGAATGGCTCATTGCAATAACAACAGCAAACTACATAGGTCTTGTTTGCCCCGAGAGCACCTCGGAGCGTGAATTGTTTACCACCTTCCAGGACCAATAGGTCCTTCCATCCACCCCTCAATTGGGGATTGGCGTTCACATCAGACAGGTGCTTTTCACACTTTGTATGGCCCAGGACGACAACAACAACCTCGGAGGGTGAGTTGTTTACCACCGCCCCTTGACCACCCCTATGGCCCAGGACAAGAACAACAACAAATTAGCATGCCGCCAAAAGCAATTTGAGAAGTTGTTCACCATAAGAGCAGTTCACGCAAAAGCTTTTCAAACTGCCAACGACAAAAACAACGATCAATTACAACGGGTACATTCAAAAATTGTTTACTCTAAGGGCATTATAATTGGCGAGGGTGTTTTCCATATCAAGCAGGTGCTTCTCAAACTACATTTGACACAAGGCAATAACAACAACAACAAATTATCTTGTCACTAAAGATAATTTGAGAAGTTGTTTACCCCAGAGGCACACTAATTTGAGAAAAGAGTTGTTTACTACCTTTCTTACCCCAAGCTTCGCCTTTATTCTGCTCCGCCCATTTCTCCCAGTATAAAAGGGGTTCCATTGTTCATAATAAACCATTGTATTCTTTCTGACTCTCTGGCTTTTAGGGTCTCTATATTGATTATTTCTAAGTGAGTTTTTTTTTCGTTTAATTCAGGAGTAGTTTGAAATGTGTACTTTTTCATCATTTGTAGTTTGTCATATCTTCTCATGTCTCGGTTTTCATTTGATCTTACTCATTGGTTAATCATAAGCTAGAACTGGATTTGGAATAGGTGGGATGACAGCTCAATTTTGATAGACAAGACATATATTAGTCAAACAAGACAGGTTTAATTCAATGCTTTCAGATTCATGCTCTTTGCACAACGGGAACTTGTTCAACATTCGCACAACGTCGGAGCCCAATGCAGACACAAGGTGATTTTCAAGTTTTAAAATTTTTTTTCCTCAGTTTTTTGTGTAGCTACAAAACTCCCAGTGTGCTTAAAACTCAAAACAAAACAAGGCAATTGTATCTAACCGTGGTCAGTTACTTTCCAATCAGCAAGGAATTCATTTTGACCCTCTATTTCTGCTTACCTACCACAAACATCTAGACGTCTAGACCCTCCCTAACATACTTTCATCCCTCCACACAGACAGACGAATACTTTTTCCAGACACTCCACACAATTGTCCTTCTTGAAGCTCTTCTCTTCTTTCTTCTCATCCAAGTTATATATCTATGCTGTAACTCTTACCGTCTTGGGAAGTTTTTCAAATCTTTAAAATGCGGAATTATTATTCGAACTTTTCCATTCCCATGCGTCGAGAGAGACAATCAAGTGGTGCCAGCCTCGATTCCAACTTCCAATCATATTGATTTACATAACATGGAATCGGAGAATTCACAATAATTTTCAATATCTTCATTTTTTGAAAAAACAATAAAAAACTGTCAATTTCAAGAACCCCTCACATCGAAATAAAAATCACATTCCTAGACTCGGACTCAAGACGCTCGCAACTAAAGAATTGACAATTGCAGGATATAATAATACCACTACCGGAAAGTCAAACATTTACCAAGTGTTATCAAAACTTCAAATAAGCCCTTCAAGATGTTTATAGCCGGCGCCCTCGACTTCCCGATACAAAGTATGATTGTCCTCCATTGGAGATTTCAGACATACGTTTCTTGAGAGATAATAAAATCGATTTCGAACAACTTTCCATAGATTGCTTATTTAATAATCAACCGATCGACATGATTCTTGGAAACGATTTATTGTCACGATTATTGGGAAGATCCAAACGAACGCGTCCTCTTGCCATCTGAACGGTATATAGAAATGACTCCGTTCGCCCCTATTATTTACCCTCCACCTCGCGCCTCTGTTACCGCCACTTCAGGATCACAGGAGGATGAGATGGAAGCTTTCGTAATATGAGCTTCACCCAACCACTGCGATGATTGCTATATAATCGATGGAACCTTTGACAATCAAACGCAAATTTATCATTTTGATCATGCGCATCAGGATTTAAGGGTCTACATATTGATTATTTTCAAGTTGTGAGTTTTTTTTCGTTTAATTTAGGAGTAGTTCGAAATTTGTAGTTTTTATTATTTGTAGCTTGCCATATCTTCACAAGTTTTAAGACATGAGCATTTTCCGAGGTCATGAAACTTTTAAAAATAATATTTCTGATGCCTGGTTTTTCATTTTATTTTACTCTTTGGATTCATCATAAGCTAGAACTGAATTTAGAAGAGGTGGGAGTGATAGTTCAATACTGATATGGAAGACATAAATTATTCAATACAGACAGGTTTGTTTAATTCAATGCTTTTAGATTCATGCCCTTTGCACAACGGAAAATTCTCCAACATTTGCACAACTTCGGGGCTCAATGCAGATTCAAGGTGACTTTCGAGTTTTGAGTAACTTTGACGAAACTTTTCCTTGGCAATGATTATCGATGAGAGTTTAAAAAATCTTGACCTAGAATAATAGGATCATAAACTTCTGATTCAGGTTTCATCTTTTAGAATAGAGATATTTTTCCTCAAATTTTTGTGTAGCTACAACAGTGTGCTTGAAACTCAAAAGCAAACAAGGCAAGTGGGCTCTATACCGATTAAAGGGTCCTTTGATAATTGTAGGGTCCTTTGACAATTGTAGGGTCCTTTGACAATTGTAGGGTCCTTTGACAATTGTAGGGTCCTTTGACAATTGTAGGGTCCTTTGACATTTGTAGGGTCCTTTGACAATTGTAGGGTCCTTTGACAATTGTAGGGTCCTTTGATAATTGTAGGGTCCTTTGACAATTAAAGGGTCCCATCAGAATTTTTCAAAGTTTCATTTACCGCTTGAGTTTTTTTTGGCTCTCATCCGTTTCCCGTGTACTTATTTCCTTTTCGGGATTCATGAAAATACCTTGGACGCTTGGAAATACCCGGGATTGTAAAATAATATTTGTTACTCAAAATTATACCAAACTCAGAAAATATTTTTCGGGGCTCATCGGAATCGATTTTTGCTTCAAATTTTGTCGCCTAGGCCGTGTTTTCCCTCAGCCTGGTTCAATAAAATAGTATTTTGCGCTTTCGAAGGTTGCGTGAATTAGCCCATTATAAAAACAGGCTTAGAAAAAAATTTTCTAGGATGGGATCTTATAAAAATGCGACCTTCTGGAAATTGATGATAATCACAAATGCTGTGGGAGGCTGTTCTAGGAACTCAAAGTCAGTTTAGCATTTGTAGAGCCAGCACCTTTATCAGATAATTATTGTTACAATCTTCTGGATGGACTGAACAAATTAAATTGAACTTCAACTTTTTGGCATACCTTTTTGCATAGATTCACTATTTTGCACGAAAAACTTGAAAATAATATATAATGGTGGAAAAAACAAAAAAAAACCAAAACAGACGATGTAATATAGACGGAGCCTTATAAATGTCAAAGGACCCTATAAATGTCAAAGGACCCTATAATTGTCAAAGGACCCTATAATTGTCAAAGGACCCTATAATTGTCAAAGGACCCTAAAATTGTCAAAGGACCCTACAATTGTCAAAGGACCCTTTAATCGGTATAAGGCCGGCAAGTGTGTCTATCTGATATCATTTTTTTTTCTGGATTTTTTTGTTTCAACATCATTTTGTTCTGTATATGAACATCTTAACTTTTCAATCAGCAAGGAATTCATCTCGACCCTTAATTTCTGTTTCCTACTAAACATTTGCAAAATCAGTTCGCTCAAAAATTAGAAAAAAAAGTAACTCATTGAAACACTTTCCTGATCAGTTTGCTCGCAAGTCAGAAAAAAGACAATAGTATCTCATTGAAATCATTAACGGTCAGAAATGGCGATTTCATATATGTTAGAAGTTACTCATATTCTCATCATTTTGTTTCGTGTGTGATCATTTTCTTTTGTGTATGAGCAGTTCAGAACCACAACAACAAATTCAGTGTGACACTCAACCTTGACTGTTCAGGGATTTTGAACATAGGGTGGGTTGTTCTGATTTGTAAGGTGTCTTTATCATTCTATGCCCCAAAACGTGACCTAAAAGTGACTTTGGTGAAAATGGTAAGAGATTTTTCGATGTAACTCACCAAACACTACCCGATAGTATGAAAATCTCACCTACTCATTTAATAACAGGAATTAATCAACCCTTAAGAAATTCCAATCCAACATGTACTGGCTAAAACTTGGATACACTATGTACCAGTCCCCCGAGAATCGCTTTCTAAAAAAATTGACCCAAAATGAGCACTGTGAACTTCAAAAAAACATTTTAGTTTTTAGGGATCACTTCTTTTGTTAGGTTTATCACTTCCTTTGCAAAAAGATTAGGCAACAATTGCAGTCACTAAAAAATTGTTGATATTTTAGTAGTCCTTTCCACTTTAGTTTGAAAATGTCCACTTTAGTTTGAAAATATTACAGTCTTGATAAAAATGAATGACTTGAGTACAAATATTAGATAACTAGAACAATGGAATATCTTATCCTAGCCTCATTCCCTAAATCATTTTCCATTTCAGACCTTCTTTCGACGAACCATCAAGCGTGTCTCCGAGTCGAAATGTCGCAAAAAGCAGTGTTGTGAAGTGTCCCGTGGAACCTGTGTCAGTACTGCCGGTTTCCGAAGTGTTTAGTAGCGGGGATGTCTTTGGAGAAAAGTGAGTTTTTCTTACATAAAAATGCGCCAAAATGGAAAATCATCAGGAAAAATCCATTCAAAAGTTTGTTTCCAAACCAGTCCAAGAAAATGAGTTTGAGCGTCAAGAAGCTGCACACACTCGTAAGCCAAAGAAAATCTCTTATTAGCTGTTTTCCTAACCTTATTGAGTTCCAGCAATTCTTACCCCAGTGGGCTACATGGGGCTCACACAATATCTACTTCTCGTCGGACAGATGAAGGACGGGATGCTCGCACCGCATGCTTAAAACATCTTGGCGAACCAGTTCTGTGGAGGAGTGCCGCTTAAACCAACTGGGATGCGCTTCAGAGACGCCCTCCTATCAGCTCTTTATGAAATTTATGCCAAATGTCTCCAAACTAAAGTTTCACCAAGTAAGATTTCTAAAAATAACACAAATTCTACAAAAATGTCTTCAGCCTTGCTAGTCACACCCGTGAATAAGCCAGAGGAAGTCAGAGGCACTCACTACCGGTACAGCATCATCTGCCAGAACCTTCTGTTGAAAATCAAGACATCACGACTCCAGCTGTTTTTTCCATCCCCAACAATCCAATAATATACTACAAAAAGTGATTCAGATAATGAGAGTTTTTTTTTTTTGAAAAATAAATTTATTACAAAAAGTGCTATCGTTCAAAAGGTTCTTTTTCTAAGCGAATTTTTGGAAATCTTCACGGTGATTAGCACGAAGCTGTTACAGGACAAAAGTTTTACTCATGAATGATCAGTTTCTAGTGCAGTAAGTATTATTCTGACAAACAGTCAAAAACAGCCAATCGTGTTACGTGATTTATCAAAAATTGACGCTTTATAACACAAGCAATCAACAATACTATCTTGTTTGTAGAAATCGATTATTAAAATTGTTATCAAGCCTGTACCGTCCTTAGACAGATGTTGCTCAAACCGGTGCAGACTCAAACCAATTATAACAATCAAGACACTTAAAAATGCCGAAAAACCTGTTCTGAAAAAAGGTTTAGATGGCTCATTGCAATAACAACAACAAAATACATAGGTCTTGTTCACACCAAAAGCACCTCGGGAGGTGAGTTGTTTACCACCGCCCCTTCACCACCCTTATGGCTCAGGAGAATAACAACAACAAATTATCATGCCGCCAAAAGTAATTTGAGAAGTTGTTTACCGCAAGAGCGGTTTACGCAAAAGCTTCTCAAACTGCTACCGACAATAACAACAACAATTAATTATAAAGACGCTCAAAGTACATTCAAAATTGTTTACTCCAAAGGCATTATAATTGGCGAGGGTGATTTTCAAATTAGGCAGGTGCTTTCGGAACCGCCTTTGGCACAGGACAATAACAACAACAAGAACAACAAATTATCATGCCGCCAAAGGTAATTTAGGAAGTTGTTTACCCCAAAGGCACACTAATTTCAGGGAGAATTGTTTATTACCTCTCGTACTACCAAACTCCGCCTTCATTCTGCTCCGCCTCTTTCTCCCAGTATAAAAGGGGTTCCATTGCTCATAATAAATCATTGTATTCTTTCTGACTCTGTGGATTTAAGGGTCTTCATATTGATTGTTTCGAAGTTGTGAGTTTTCATTTTCGTTTAATTTAGAAGGAGTTTGAAATTTGTAGTTTTTATCATCTGTAGTTTGCCATATTTTTTCTCGAGATTTAAGACATGAGCATTTTCCGAGGTTAAGAAACTTTTAGTAACATTTCTCATGTCTGGTTTTCCGTTTGATTTTTGGTTAATCATAAACTAGAACTGAATTTAGAAGAGGTGGGAGTGATAGTTCAGCAATGATAGGGAAGACTTGGTTCATTAAAACTGGACGGGTTTAATTTAATTCTTTCAGATTCATGCCAGTTTTACTATGGACAATTGTTCAACGTTCGCACAACGTCTAAGCTCATTGCAGACTCAAGGTGAGCCTAGAAATTGAGAGGCATTTTCTAAAAAAAGTTGAGGTAGCCTTGGCACTTTTTTGAATCAAACTTGATTGTTTCCAAAGATGTTACACATTATTATTGTATGAGGTTATCGGTAACAGTCCCGATCGACTGCTGTGGCTGACCGTCCAAGCCACCTTCTTTAGTTTTCCCCCACAAGGAAATTTAAGCGAGTACGCATTAAGAATACAATCGGCAGAAAAGAGAAGTAGAGCAGGAAATCAAGAGGGTGTGTTTGCCGCCTAGAGCCCCTATTGAGTTATTAAAGCCTTCTATTTTTTGAAGGGGTCCTCAGAGTGGGCTTTTGTAACATTTTTTCCTGTTTCTTTAAAAAACTTTCCGTTTCCAGCGGAATTTTTTTGCATGACGGGCAACACTATTCCATAGCAATATTCGACGTATGCGCCAGAGGCGAACATTTTTTTCAAGGGGAACTATGCTAATCCAAAAAGTACTAATGTTAATACATGAGTCAATTCAGAAAGTGGTAGCGATATTTGATTTTTGGATTAGGATACTCCCCCTTCAAAAAATAACTACAGGGTGCGCCATATATATTAGGATGGGTTTGAACCGCTATAACTCCCGATTAAAAAGTTGAATCGGCTTGGAATTTTGCAAAAAGTTTATTCATATGATACAAAAAGAAATGGCATTAACAGTTTTTGAATCTTTTTTCTCTGGCCTCGATCACTACACGAAGTCGCTTCGGGTAGGAGTCGACCATGGCACGCAGGTATTGGATGTCAAGATTAATCAGAAAATCTTTATCGCGGAAGCAAACAAGAATGGCCCAAACCATCGAATCATTGCTAAAAACTTCCAGTTGGCCTTCCAGAAAGGAAAAATCCTCATAAAGACGTCTCATTTGGTTTCAGTCATGGTGTTCGGTGGGATCTATTCAGGTGGCCAAAATCCGCTCATTTCTGTGGATCCAGGTCAACCAGATTCGTTACCGAGATCACATTTTAGAGTCTGGCGTTTATCCCTGGTCTCAAAATCACTCCGGAAATCAATCTGGTGTCTTCATGCAGAATACTGCGCCCGTTAACCGCGTCAAAGCCACCCAATAGTGGTCAAAAATTTTTTCCGGAGTTCATCACTGCAGCAGAATGGACAGCTTTGTCGCCGGATTAGAATCCGATGGACAATGCAGTGTTGGGGTATTTAACCCAAAAGGTTTCGACTAAAAACTATGCAAATTTGGATGCTCTGAAGAAAGCACTCTTGGAGGAATGGGACGATCTTGACATCCAATACCTGCGTGCCATGGTCGACTCCTACCCGAAGCGACTTCGTGTAGTGATCGAGGCCAGAGAAAAAAGATTCAAAAACTGTTAATGCCATTTGTTTTTGTATCATATGAATAAACTTTTTGCGAAATTCCAAGCCGATTCAACTTTTTAATCGGGCGTTATAGCGGTTCAAACCCATCCTAATATATATGGCGCACCCTGTAGGTCGTCTTTCGAAAGCACAGCAGGGTGTGAGTTTTGTTAACCACTGAATAAAAATTCACCTGCCTTCAAGGCATGCCGTTTCCCTCCCAATCAATTTACTTATTACAGATTGGATTCTTCTTGGAAAAAAATTAGTCAAACCAACTTTCGGAACCAATTTCTCCAAAAGAGGTTAACACATTTTGCTTGTGAGCTTTCTTAATCTGTTAATTACATTCATTTTCGATTTCCAGATAGAAGATATCGATAAATATGGAAAGTCAAATGGAGAATGTCTACATCTGGCTAAGCATCAAACCGAATTTGCCAGAGGACACTCCACTTGGACCTTCCAAGTTGGAGATGAAATGACAAAAGTATTTCTAGGTATTTTTTTATAAAAAAGTAGGTATTTGAAAAAAACCTAATTTGCAGATCTTGAAACTAAAGAGGTTTTCTATGAAGAACAACAAATGACAGTGGTGAGTTTTTTTTTCCTACTTCCGAAAAATATTGATTGAAATTTTAGGCATGTTCTCTCGGAGCCACAATCTTCAATATTCATGGCAAGCTTGCTCGACTGGAGGACAAAGGGTTTGAAAAATAGACTATGGGAGATGAGGTGGAAAATGACACATTTCAGGGACGGAAGATGGGTGCTCGAAGTAAAGGACTGTCAAGTGAAGGTCTTCCAGCCAAGAAATGGTCCAAACAAGTCTTGAAAAGCAACATGCCATTGTTCCACTTCAAAATTTTCTCTAGTATCTCCTCTCACAAAATTCAATTCATACATTAGTACCACAGTCTCCCTTTCCTCTCACACGTGTCAAATCCAGTATCACCTCCCTGTTATGTACGTCCCACAGGTTACATGCCTAAATACATACATACTTACATGCTTACATAATGTCGATTTATATATTGTCCCCAATTTTGCTCTCATCATCATTCAAAGTCCCGTTTCTACTCCCAAGTGATACAGCTGAGCTGTTCAACCCATCCAATTGTTCCCTCTCTTGAATTTCAATTTTCTTACTTCCTATCAGTTCTACCGTAGTTTCTTGACATACACTTTTCCTCTATTTATGTTCGAAGTTCAGATGAACTACACTTAATTTTTGTGTTTTGTTATTTATCGCGAAATAATATTCTCAAGACATTCTTCTTAGTTATACCGGAACAAAAGGAGACCAGTTACATATTAACTTGAGAAATTAGGTTGATTGGATGATGAAAATTCACAAATGCTTGCAAGGCTTGCAAATGCTTGCAAATGCTTGCAAGAATGTTTTTCTCACGTGGGTTTGGAATTTTCTATTAATTGGTGACCGGAAAGCTGTTTCTGTGAGTGGATTCTGAAATTTCTAGCCCTCATTGAAGCCTGAATGTCTGGAAACCCCTATCTGGAAGCCGCCATATCAACATAGCATTGAAAATCAAGAGACGCGTCAGATATTCAGAGAAAGATTTTAAAATTTTTAGGTTCCAGCTAGAAATTTTAGAATCTACTCACAAGGGTAGCTTCTTTCAGGCAAACAATTTATTAAAAAATCCGAACCCACGTGAGAAAAACATTATCTTGTTACCATAGGAAAATGAGAAACAGTTAGTTCTTGGCATTTGTTGGATTTTAATTGGGAAAGAAGAATATCAATTTTGATTATATTCGAATAATTGGTAAAGTTGTAAGTGGATAAGCATTGAAAACAAACATTCATTGTAGAATCAAAAAATCAAGAACATCGGGAAAAATACTCAAAGGAAACATACAGGGTCACGATCTTTGCAATTTATTTTTGTCGTGGAATGAATTCACTATTATTTTCCACTTCATTTACAATCCTAAATGTGTATTCCTCCTTAAATTTTCCTTTCCACACAAAGTCTTCAAACGTAGGTTGGGTCTGAAACTTATATTCAGATTATCTGCAAGTTGTTTGTTTTATTAGCTCACCTTTTCAGTCACAATTTTTTGTCTCTTGAAGTAAATTATATTTTTCTCTTCATCTGCAAAAAAAGCAACGGCTAATTATCGTTAAACGTAGGATGACAAGTGATCAGATGCTAGTAATGGGGAAGAATGAACCATTTTTAGCTAGAAATCGTGATAGCGAATGCAAGGTTCAAGGTAGATTAGCTTGATGATGGAAAATAGCTTCCAAATGCATTGTTTTGGTAGAGGGACTACGTAAATCTTAGAAAATCACAGTGTGACGGCTAATGTCACTGAAGCAAAGTCGCCTCAGAATGAATCGCCAACTTCCTCAGTTATTTCGAGACTTTTGATCTTGAAAACATACATTTGCGAATAGGAACAAACGTCAAAATCTAACATCAAGTTCCACCTCCTTAAACTCTCTTTAAAAGACAAGGTCGCAAAAAAACAAAGAGCATGATCTTTATGAAAAAGTTGTCGGGTGGGGGTGTGGCTCTATTCGACTCGAACAGTCCCTTGGAAGTTGAACGGTCCCTTCAGGCTCCAGAAAAAGTTGAACGGTCCCTTCAGAATTAAACGGTCCCTTCAAAGTTGAACGGTCCCTTCAAGCCCCGGAAATAAAACAACGGTCCCTTGGAAGTTGAACGGTCCCTTCAGGCTCCAGAAAAAGTTGAACGGTCCCTTCAGAATTAAACGGTCCCTTCAAAGTTGAACGGTCCCTTCAAGCCCCGGAAATAAAACAACGGTCCCTTCAAACTTGAACGGTCCCTTCAGACCTCAGAAAAAAAATGACGGTCCCTTCAGAGTTGAACGTTCCCTTAAGAAGAAGCTCCAGGAACACAAATATTGCTCTTGTTTTCTTCTTCCCCTCACTACTGTTTTATGTTTTTTGTGATGTATAACATTTTTATCTCAACAGATAGGAAAAGAAAATTAGCACATTTTTTGTCATTTATATGTGGGAGGAATACATTTTCGAGTTTATGAAGCACGGTGAGAGCAAGGAAGCTTTCAAAACATCAAATCTGCAATTGGATCACTTTCAAATACTGGAAATCAAGACAAAACTGAAGAATTTAGTTGAAAATTTTCTTTTACAATTTGTACTGATAAAAACAGTTACGGATTGTAATGATCGTCGAACAACAATGAGAGGAAGAAAATAAGTGTAAAATTTGTATTCCTGAATATTCTTCTCAGGGGACCGTTCAACTCTGAAGGGACCGTCATTTTTTTTCTGAGGCCTGAAGGGACCGCTCAACTTTCAAGGGACCGTTATTTTATTTCTGGGGTCTGAAGGGACCGTCCAACTTTGAAGGGACCGTTCAATTCTGAAGGGACCGTCATTTTATTTCTAATGTCTGAAGGGACCGTTCAACTTCCAAGGGACCGTTCAAGTCGAATAGAGCCGGGGGTGTTCCTTTGAAACGATAGTTTGAATAAATTTATGTAACGTTACACGAGGTGAAGCTTTTTATGAATGCTCGATTGTTTGTTACTCAATTGTTTGTTGAATGCTCAATTGTCCGTTTCTAGGCTAGAAGTCAACTGTTACTATCAAAATTAACGAAACTTGAAAGCTTTCTACATGTTTTTCACTTTTTTCTCCTCTATTAGAAGATCTTATCTCTCTATTTGCCCTTCTTTTCACTTTAATAACTGTGTTCATCATCTGTTATTCTAAAACACCTTTTCTGTGTGTTTGTCATTGAGTGCGTCCGTGACACGCTGTAGCTCTGTTCATTTCAATCCGATTTCCTTGGGGATTTCATATAACGAAAGAGCTCGATTCAATAGTTATCTTTTTCATTTTTCATTTCGAGCTCCGAGGAGTCCTGTGTAAGCACATAGGGCTCACAAAGGCCTCCCGCGACTAAGTGTCCGACACTAGAAAAGAGAGGGGCGAGTAGGCCATCGCCGACCTCGGTCGGCTGCGCGAAATGAGAAAAATAGGAAACTCCGCCCCCTTTGCCGGTTCAATTACCCAAAGTTTGAGGTAAACTCGGCGATGCGTTGGAATAAATAGAATGAAAACACCATATTCTTGATCCTCTCACTGAAAGGAGAAAGAATCTGAAAGAAAATTTGGAAAAGACAAAGTTTGAACACTCTACATAGCGTTGAAACTGCCCACAGAGCCTGGGTTCGGTTCCTTGGCGCCGCGAATCTTTTTTTTTTATTTTCAGAATAATTCAGGAATTTGTCTGAAAATGATGAAAAAACATTCTGGATGTGCATAACGTGTACAGATGGTCTCATTTCATTCAATTTTTTTTTCTTTTTGGAAGTTGTTTCGTTGCTCATTCCTTCACGATGTACGGTGACCGGCGGAACCCGTAATTAGTCGGAGCATTGAGCAGCATAAGTTGACGAGTTTCGTCATGCTTTCAACTCAATCTACTCATGCCGAGATGTCACTTTTTGTTGCCCCCACATCTCAGTCCTCTGACCAAATTTTGAATATTTTATCAGTTTTGGGAATGGGGAGCGAGCGGCGAAGCCGCGAGCCATTGAGGAGCGCAGCGACGAATGAAAGGAGGTGAGCCGCCGTTAGGCGGCGATACCGACTGGTATCTACTACAAACTCACGTTGTTCAGAATTTCCTCGACCACTGAGATGTTCAAATGATCCTTTGCAATCATCTTGATGATCCCTTTATCCTTCACACCGTATCACTCAAGCTTACTGTGGAGAACAACCTCGACTCCTGAATTTTTCAATCAATTATTTAGACTTTATGCCAGCTAAATACCTTCATACTCAAAGCCTCCGAAACATGGGTTCTCCTCACGCTTCAACACTTCATCTTTCAAGTTCTCAAAGGTATCATCGGGATCGAAGGTTACTCGAAGAGCGGTCCCAATAAGAGTGAGGACATGAAAGCTTATGAAGTTCTGAATGTTTTTATCAGTTTTTTTTTTGACAGAATTTACGAAAATTTTACCTGGAGAGAAATCTTCATGGTGATTCTTGACCCGTATATGATAACATGTCTCCTAGAACGAATATCCCATTTCTATAGGCAGCAAACACACCCTCTTGATTTCCTGCTCTACTTCTCTTTTCTGCCGATTGTATTCTTAATGCGTACTCGCTGAAATTTCCTTGTGGGGGAGGGCTAAAGAAAATGGCTCGGACGATCAGCCACAGCAGTCAATCAGGACTGATACCGATTGAGGACCTCATGCACTAATAATATGGAATACCTTCGGAAACAATCAATTTTGATTCAAAAAGTATGTCAAAGCTACCTCAACTTTATTTTAGGCTCACCTTGAGTCTGCATTGAACACAAAAATTGTGCAAATGTTAAACTAGGTTCCGTTGTACAAATGACATAAATCTGAAAGCATTAAATTAAACCCGTCTAGTTTGAATAATTCATGCCTCCCCTATCAGTATTGAACTATCACTCCCACCTCTTCTACATTCATTTCTAGCTTATGATTAACCAAAGAATAAGATCAAACGGAAAATCACACATGATCAATGTCGCTAAGAAGCTTCCTAATTTCGGAAAACGCTCATGATTCAAAGCTTGTGGAGATATGGCAAACTACGACTGATAAAATACAAATTTCGAGTCACTTCTAAACTGTAACTAGAGTTGAATAAAAACAGTCTGATTTGGATGATTAATGTCTTCCCTATCAATATTGAACTATCACTCCCATCTCTTCTGAACTCAGTTCTAGCTTGTTATCAACCAAGGAATAAAAACAAAAAATAACCAGACATTAGAAATGCTAAAAATGTTTTTTGACCTTGGAAACTGCTCATGGTTCAAAGCGCGTGAAGATGTTGAAAACTACAAATGATAAAAACCACAAACTTCAAACTATTATTAACATGCAACTCCGAAATAAAGAAACTCACTTGAAAATAATCAATAGTAGAGACCCTTAAATCCAGAGAGTCAGAGCGAGAATGATTTATTATGAACAATGCAACCCCTTTTATGCTAGGAAAAAGGGGCGGAGCAGAATAAAGGCGGAGCTTGAGGGTACGGGAGGTAGTAAACAACACTCCCTCAAATTAGTGTGCATTTGGGGTAAACAACTTCTCAAATTACTTTTGGTGGCTTGATAATTTGTTGTTGTTATTGTCTTGTGCCATAGGCGGTTCCGAAAGCACCTGTCTGGTTTGAAAAGCATCCTCCCCAATTATAAAACGTTTAGAGTAAACAATTTTGAATGTACCTTGAGCGTCTTTATAATTGATTGTTGTTGTTATCGTCGTCGACAGTTTGGAAAGCTTTTGCGTGAAATGTTGTTGCGGTAAACAACTTCTCAAGTTACCTTTGGTAGCATGACAATTTGTTGTTATTGTCTTGTGCCAAAGGCGGTTACGGAACCACTTGCCCGGATTGAAAAGCATCTTCGCCAATTACAATGCCCTTAGAGTAAACAATTTTTGAATGTACCCTGAGCGTCTTCATAATTGATTCTTGTTGTTATTGACGTTGCCAGCTAAAAAACTATACAAATTAAGCAGCCATGTTTTTGTTTCCACTGTCCTCTCTCGCCAATTCGCGGAGACGGCGAACGCACCACAGGAAGCGCTTGAAACATATGGTTTTATTAGAAAGTTGCAGAGTTTCGGGGCCTCGGGATCGACTGATGAACTACATGATTAGTTTTTTAGGTGAAGAAAAAATCGCTGAAATTTTTTGAATTTCAGTCATTACTCCTTCTTCTGCCACTCGCCAATTTGCTCAAAGAGTAGAGCAGAGGACTGAAAATTCTGAGATGTCAACGGCAAATGAGATTCAAAAAATAAAAGAAGCCGAAAAGAGAAAAAGCAGTGAGTTAGAACATAAAAAGGAAGGGTCTAGTGCTTAAAAAACTACTCGTATCGAGCAGGAGTTTCTTTCTTAATTTTTGTTTTGTAGTGCGATTGTTGCACTGTTGACATTGGGTTGTTTACTCTGTGAGCCAGGTGCATCTTAAATTCTTTATAGCTCAGCCCAACAACAAATTAACGTGCCGCCAAAGGTAAATTGAGAAGTTGTTTACCACAAGAGCAGTTTATGCAAAATCTTTTCAAATCGCCAACATCAATAACAACAACAATCAATAATAAAGACGCTGAAGGTACATTCAAAATTGTTTACTCTGAGGGCATTTCAATTGGAAAGGATGCTTTTCAAACGAGGCAGGTGCTTTCGGAACCGCCTTTGGCACAAGACAATAATAAAAACAAATTATTATGCTGCCAAAGGTAATTTGAGAAGTTGTTTAACCCAAAGGCACACTAATTTGAGGAAGAGTTGTTTACTACCTCCCGTACCCTCAAGCTCCGCCTCTATTCTGCTCCGCCCCTTCTCCCCACTATAAAAGCAGCCTTATTGCTCATAATAAATCATTGTCTTCCTTCTGACTCTTCGGCTTTTAGGGTCTCTAATATTGATTATCTTTAAGTGAGTTTCTTTATTCCGGGGCTGCATGTTAATAGGAGTTTGAAGTTCGTAGTTTATTATTATTTGTAGTTTTCTGTGTTTACCCGACATTTGAACCATGAGCAGTTTTCTTCCGAGGTTGAAAAACCTTTTATTAAAATTTCTCATGTTCGGATTTTTGTTTCTTTTCCAGGGTGAGAATTTTGATAGAGAAGACATGTTTTTGATAAGGAAAATTTAATAATTTTAATAGGAAAAACATGAATTATTCAAATTAGACATGTTTAACTCAATGTTTTCAGATTTATTCCATTTGTACAACGGCAACTTGTTCAAAATTCGCACAACTTCTGAGCCCAATGTAGGATAAAGGTGGGTATCAAGTTTTAAAACTTTAAATTCGCATCAAATTTCACGACCACCAGTTTGTTATTCTCTTTTACCATTGTATAACCAAACCCTTCAGTTTACATCCACCGCATGTTCTGAACTCTCGTTTTTTCTATTAAGCAGAAATCTGTTTCTAACGTGATTATGTTTTTTTTTTCATCAAACTAAAACCACGAAACTATTTATTGGCAATGCTTTTCGAAACCTGATTCGAAATACACTTCACCTAGAATGTAAGGATCATAAACTTCAAATTTAGATTTCATCTTCTAGAGCTCAAAACAATTTTTTTTTAAATAGTTGATCCGTGTATTGTAGCTGGACAGAGCTATCCGTTTGTGAGCAAAATTTGATTATTGATTCTATTCGTCTCTGTTGACTACAAACTAAACAATATTCCGCTTCCCTCTTTGTAATTTGAAAAAAAAAATTTCGTAATTCTTCGCTCAGCGATGCTTTTTTTGAGTTGCTCATACAAAAAATTTCTGGTTCTACTTGAGTTGAGATTTGTACATAATTTTTCTAGAAATATTGATTTTTAGAACTACACACTCCAGAAGGTTTTATGCCCTTTCCGGATTTTATATTCGCAATTGGAGCAATGGAAGCTGAACTTCTACGAGCCAACTTCTATCCTATGCACTGAATATCCTTGCCAACCAATATTTAGGCGACCTCCTCCTCCACTAGCTGCGAATGGTCACAATGCCAGTCTTCTCGGCTTACACCAAATTTTTTCGGAAGCAATGAACATTGCAAATGGGACTTTTAATTTGAATGGTGAGTACAAATACGAATTATGAAAAACATTCAACAAGAAATCATTTTTCAGATGTCACTAACCCAACAGAATTCCACAGGTTGTGAAGAAAAGCACACAAAGGGCGGGAAAATTGTACAAAAATCATATGAGAAATATGGAAAGCGCAGGGAATAATCTAAAAGGTGAGTTTTTTTCACCGTTACCATTACAAAATACTTTTTTCGGAACAAAATTGTGTTTCTGATTGAAAGTTCATCCTCAATTTGTTTTTCAAACATACAAATTCTGACAAAATCAACTAGATACAGTTTCAGACCTACCCGCAACAGAACTGCTCGAAAACCACCAAACACACCGACGGAACTTTCAAGTATGATGTGAAGGTTGATGGAACTATAAGGAAGATTTTTTTGGAAGATATTCAGTATGGGAATTAAAACTGGAAAATGGCAACCAGCTGTATCTAGGTAAAAAGTGTAACTAAATACGTTTTTCAAGATCAAGTGAATATTTCAGAAAAGAACCGAAATATTGTATGGTTCGGTGGGAAACGTATTGGGAGGGTGAGTGACAAACTTTGGATTTTGATGGGAAACTTTTGAAATAAGAAAAAAATATTCAGATACAGTACTGTCCAGATGACAAATATCTGATTTGGTTTTCGATTGAAAACAGACCAGAGACGGAAAGATGACAAGAGGTTATGTAAAGTGAGTTTCAATAATAGTTGAAAAAGTGAACCTTTTTTGAATTTCAGTGGGAATCTGCAAAGATGATAAATAAATAAATCAGCAAGTCTATTTCAATTCAGAAGACATATAAATGTAATATAAATGTATTGTAATTAATTTTAAAATTTCTCGATGTTTTATAAAATTTTAAACAATATATAACTCTGTCTTTTTTTAGCTCATGTTTAATGGTAATAAACTTTTTTATTACTTCTCCTAGTCAAGTAAAAACTCATTCGTCTTTTTTTTCAATTTCCTAGAACGTTTCTTTTCTTCGAAAATGACCCCAACCTTCAACTTTTCAAAAATAATACAACACTTATTTCTATAGTTTCACTCATTTTTGAGCTTTCTCAAACATACATCAGTCTTTGACACTTGAAATATGACAACTTTGTCATTTTCAATTACATTTCAGTCGAACTTCAAAGAAGAAATAGCAAAGACAATTAAGAGAGAATTTCTGGTGGAGTCGACATCACTGGGGCACACATGTATGAAACGAATGGCAGAGCTTAGATATTATGTGTGGTGGTTACCCTTACTCCTCTTAAAAAAACACACAACTTTAATTTTGGCCCCGCCCTCTTCCAGATCTACAGTAACCCGGCAAAGTTGAAAAGTCAAAATTTTTAGTTTTATAGATCGAGTCGAAATCTTTTCAGAAATGAGTTTCACATGTATTTTTGAACTTTTTTCATGTTGACATCAAAATTCCATCTCCACTGTATCACCCCAAAAAATGAGTTTTTAAATTTTTTTTTTAATTTTTCCCTTTTCCCCAAAAATTTTAGTACTAGTGCCGGAAAAATAAATTGCATTTTTAGAACTGTTATTGTACCGGTCATCGATTAAACATAATTTGTTCCCTTAATTTTCCGTCCCCCGGGGGGTTTTAGAGCAAAATATGTCGATTTTCGACCAAAATATATGGGGTCCCCCCTGTGGTGAAAAATGTGATGGTCTCGGATCGGGCTAATATTTCATTTTTGTGTTACCCTTATAGAGACCTATCAGATCCCGAGATATGAGCTTCCAATGTTTCGTTTCGTTTGAGTACCAAAACCACCCCAAATCGACCCTTCAGAAAACACATCAAATATCGGATTTTTTCCTTTCAGCGCTTGTAACTCGAGAACCGTTACAGCTAGAAAAAAGTTTTGTATTAACAAAATGTAAATAATTGTATATATAAAAACTTTTCAGTTGACAGCTTTTATGCAAATGCAGTGGTTGTTGAGATACACGCTATATACTTCACAGAATCTGATAATTCATTGCTGCACTGTTTCTGCTTGAATGGCTGTATCTTAGAAACCACTGCATTTGCAGAAATGTTTTCAACAGAAGAGTTTTTATATACATAATTATCTACATTTTCTTAGTACAAAACTTTTCTCTAGCTGTAACGGTTCTCGAGTTACAAGCGCTGAAAGGAAAAAATCCGATATTTGATGTGTTTTCTGAAGGGTCGATTTGGGGTGGTTTTGGTACTCAAACAAAACGGAACATTGGAAGCTCATATTTTGGGATCTGAAAGGGTTCTATAAGGGTAACACAAAAATGAAATATTAGCCCGATCCGAGACCATCACATTTTTCACCACAGGGGGGACCCCATGGATTTTGGTCGAAAATCGACATATTTTGCTCTAAAAACCCCCGGGGGACGGAAAATTAAGGGAACAAATTATGTTCAATCGATGACCGGTACAATACATTTTTGGTCTATTAAAAAATTGTAGCGTTCGGAAAAAGCGAAGTGCTCCTTTTTAGAAAATTAGCATGATTTCAATATATAAATTATGGCGACGAATCTGTCCAATATGAAGGCACATAAAAGATAAATCAAGTAAAAATGCTTGTTTGTGCACTCTGAAATAACAAGAACGATTCATCAAGTCATACGCTTGTAACTAATCTATTTTCTTGCCTGAAAACGATTACAGAGGAACAAAACAACTAAATTTTGTGTTTTCAGGTAGCAAAACTGAAACCCACAAATTATCATGAGGACCCACCATCAAAAATTGGGGAATCTTTTTTTCGAAAGAAAAATTGGGTGAAAATTTGTTTCCCTGAACTTTGACGGACCATAACTTTGAACGCAAGAGAGCTACAAGAAAGTTGTCAACTAAAAAAATGATGAAAATTGCACGTACTTCAATTTGTTTGTTGATGGCTTTCTTCTATCTACGATGCTTTTTGAGGTATTTGAGATTTTCGCAATAGAAGTGATCCGAGTGGGCCGAAGATAAGTAAACCAGAGCTTCTAGATCGGTCTGTACAGTTATTAACGTATAACTTCGGAATGGTGAGTTTTCATGAAAAACAATAAACTAGAAAAAGTTTGGTTGTGATATTTCACACGTTTTGTCAGTTGACACTTTTTTATAATTTTCACTTATTCTGCCGCTTAAGCTATTCGCCATCAGGCATGAAAGACCAAGACTGATTTTTTGGAATATCTCTCATAGTTCTGGACAGTCAATTCCGTTTAACATTTTTCTAGAATTTTCGACTCTCTTCTATTTTCCTCAGACGTTTTTTTTGACCGTTGATCGATTTCACATATTTTTGTTTTTTTTTTGTCTTTTATTATTCTGACTTTTTCGGTTTGAATTGGGCAATGCTTTGTAATTTTGAAACCAATGCGCACGAACTCTCTCTCTCTCTTTTTCTCGCTCTCCTTTTCGCTCTGTTCTCTTTCTCTCTCTCGCACACTCACAGTGTCTGCCGCACACTATCTCGCGCGCGTTTGTCCTGGAGAGAGACAAACAGGCACACACAGCAGAGGCCGAGACCACACAGACGCTATTCACTCACAAGACACTCACAGATACTCACCCCTCTCCCTCTTACCTTGCCTCTCTCCCTACTGTCGTTTTTCTGTCCCACTCACATGAATGGAAATTGGATCATTCTTTATCATTGTCTTTCTTTCTTCTTTCTGTTTCAGCCACATCATTTATCTCCCGTCATCAAGTTTTGCAGTTTGCATTTCTGTTCTTTTGAAACTGCATTTTTCACATCTCTTGTCTTTTTAATCTTCGTTATCGATCGTTTCTCAACCATTCACTTCTTTACTTTCTTCTTTCAGTCGTAGATTCATCATGGTTGATTTCGAAACGGAGATGTTCATCGACTATATCAAAGAAAGAGTTGCCAATGCAATTTCCTCGAAGAATTTAAAATGGCGACGGACTCAAGAACCACAATTCCCGCATTGCGAGGATGGCTCAAGAAGTATAAGAATAGTGTTGAAAAAGATGAGCATCTCACAAACGACGACTTGGCGAAACACCTCTGGATTCTTGAGATGCAGGCAAAGACTGAGCTTCTGAAAAGGTAACTTTTTATAACGTTTTTTTTCTGACGAAATCAATTCAAGCAAAAAAGGTTTGGGCTCAGAAGGGGTGGAGAACAAAAAACGATTCATTTGAAAGTTTGCTAGTAAGTACTCTGGCTGTTTCTAGTTCAGGGCCGGTGCGGCAGATTACTGAAAACGGGAAAAAAAATTAACTTGAAATATTTTCTTGGACGTTTTGTGATTTTTTGTTATTTTTTTTTGCACTTGTGGCAACAAATGTGAAAACTTTGAATATTTTCAACGCATGTTTACAAAATATGGTGAAGTTCTAGACTCGAAGTTTGCATTTTTGCTCCCAGGAATTCTCCAAAAACTTCCATTCAACTAGTAATTTTCAGACTGCAAAAGACGGGAGAAACTACTGTTATTGGCAACAGAACGAATAGGAAAATGATTGGTTTTCGTTTCTACAATCGCTCCTTGGTATTTGGCGTTTTGAAGCTTCCGAGCACTCCCGAGTCAGACGAGCTGGTAAACTTGGAAACAACTTAACTGAGTTTGATTTATTGTTTTTTCCAGGTAGCTGACGAATTCCGCTTTGTCGCGGATTTGAAAGAACTCATCGTCCACTACTTGGAGCCATTCGAGGCTGTCGAAAACCAAAACAGTCTTCCGGAAGCTCTTCGTGGAAAACCCGACTGCCTCTTCGGAAACATCCGAGAACTTTGTGAATTACACGATCGAGTTGTTCTGAAGGATTTGGTCGCCGCTCGCTCCATCTTCGATATGTGTCATGTCCTCATGCAGCATCGCAATCAGTGAGTTCTAACTTTCAAAAAGTTTCATTTCTTTATCTATTAATTTTGCAGGATCTACATCACGTACCGCACTTACTGTCAACTCCACAAATCCAATCAAAAAGTCCGTGACTCTGTAGAAAACCATCCGTTCTTCAAGGATTGCCAGAGAAAAGCCAACCACAATATGGACATGAGCTCTTATCTCCTGAAGCCAATCCAACGCATCGAGAAGTACCGATTGCTTCTTGGAACACACGTGCCAGGCCGGGATATCTCTTTTTCTTCAATGGAGCAGTAATGTTCTGCAAAAAGCGTGTCAGCGATCCGGGAACCGGTTCGAACTCAGAGCCAAAGTCTTTCGAGTACATCTTCTGCATTCCGGTGAGTTTTGAAATATCAATAACGGTTTTTAAAATCACGAATTTCAGATCAGTACTCTTGAATACACAGCGGATTCACGAGATGATTTATGCACCGAAAAAAGAAGATTTGAAGTTTGGGAGGAGGCAAAAACCGACGGATACGTCATCGAAATTTTTGACCCAATGGCTCGTACCAAATGGATCAAGTACCTCGGCAAAAGCGACGCATCACAGCATCAATAATTAGACTTCTCTCTCTCCCAATTACAATAACACCCGACTCACTAAATGCTTTGTTTATTGCGATTGTTGTCAGCCCCATTTACCCCTTTCTGAATGTATATGTAATTTTTCCTTTCGTTTTCCCAGCTTTTTTTTGAGGTAGAATGTATCGCTAGATATTAAACTGTGAATGTAGCTAAGTTGATACCCCCCCCCCCCATCAAATACCAGTATCCGCCGTCCCTGCAAAATAAACCCGAGAAGGGGGACGGGTCTCCGCCGGATACTGGCTCCCCGTTGTTTGCAGGAGAATCGGAGCCTCCTTCTCTCGATCAATAAAACTTTTGTAAATATGACTTGGGCGTGTTCCTTCTCCTAGTTTCCCTTTTTTTCAGATCATTTGCCTTGGGCACAAAGAAGCTTCACAACCCGGAGCAGGAAGAGTTGAAGTTTGGTACGAGGCAAAAACCGACGCATACGTCATCGAAACCATCGACCCAAGTGCTCGTACCAAATGGATTGAGCGCCTCGGCAAAAGCGACGCGTCACAGCATCACTAGTTAGACTTCTCTCTCCCAATTACCATAACACCCGATTCACTGAATGCTTTGTTAGTTGCAATTGTTCTCAGCCCCATTTTCCCCGGTTATCAGCCGGTTGCTGAATATATACGTGTTTTTTCACCTAGTTTTCCCATTTGCTCCATTCTGAGTATTCATCAAAATTTAAACAAATTATTGTGAATGTCTTGATTTCTGTATTTTAGCTATCCAAATGAATTTATTTTCATTGACTCAATGTTTTTGTGACATTCCAAAACAATCGGCTTGTGCATACAAACATTAGAAAAGCATTTTCAGAATAGTTGATTTTCAAGATTGTGACAGATAAGGAAGTTCCTCATTAAAATAAACTTCTGGAACAAGTCCTTGGAAAACATGTCGAAGTATCCTCTGAAAACATATGATTGATGTTAGATATGAATATAGTGATTGATGCTCTGTTCTCAGAAATTTTTTTTGCTGAGCCTGCAAAATACTAAATTCCCTTCAGTAATAGAAGCCAATCCTCTCAATCTTCAAGCTGGAGCGATGTGGATTTGTTCGTTAAGAGGCACTATCTGTACCAGCCGGAATGTGTCAGGCACAGTTGCGTTGCAAAAAGTTGACCCGTTCCAGATGAGTTTTGAACCATGAAAACATACATGTGAGTAATTTCCAAAAAGTTCGCTAGAATTTTGATTTTTTGAATTTGGCTGAAATTATAGACAAAATCGGCTTTTCAGGTCGAAAATTCTAAAAATTGCAGTTTTTGAGATAAAGTTCCCAATTTTTTAAAGGGAAAATTTGCATGCATTGGAGCGCATTTTGAACAAATTTGGGCTTCTACAAATAACGGAAAGTGAAAAAAACACCTCTGAGATAATGGGTTTTTGAGTTTTTCTGAAGAATTTTCAATACTTCGGGTAAGTTTCGACAATTTTTTCGGATTTCCCATGCGATTTGGAGCAAAAAAGTCTCTTGGACCAAGAAAAGTTAGATAGACCTTTTTGAGTTATGATGGTTTATTTGAGAACCACAACTTTCTGTAAAATTCTTAAAACTGAAAACCCAAACTTTTGTGTGTGGGGTATTTTTCCATTATATAAGTTTGTAAGTGTTGTGATAGAACGGAAAAAACGAAGAAATCTGGTAAACTAAGTAGATCCTGGCTCATTTGCCCGAGGCCTAGAATCTCAATATGAGCAGATTGATTAGATCAGCACAAATTTGTTCAAACAGGTGCAAATGAGCTCAAAACACCTCATGTTCACATCATTTTCCGGCTTTTCGTTGATAACCTATCAAAAATAAGAATTTTGGAAAATATTCATTTTTTCAAATTACTTCCACCACATTTTGGTGGTTCTCAAAAAAACCGTCATAACTCAAAAACGTCTACCTAACTTTTTTTGGTCCAAATCGCATCGGGAATCCGAAAACATTGTCAAAACTTACCCAAAGTCTTGAAATTTCTTGAGAAAAATTCAAAAACTGTTGTTTCAAAGGTGTGTACACAGTTTGCCGACTTTCGATCAAAGCCAAAATTGGTCAAAATGTGCTTCAGGTTGTCCCAACGTACCCCTAAACTTTTGGAAACGGTTTCTCGAAAATTAAAAACTTGAGAATTTTCGACCTGAAAAGTCAATTTTGGGCCAAAATCAGCCAAAATCGAAAAATCTGAATTTTAGCAAACTTTTTGGAAATCACTTACATGTATGTTTGCATGGTTCAAAACTCATCTGGTACGGGTCAACTTTTCGCAACTGTGCCTGGCCTCAACAGAAAAATTCTGTTTGTTACAAAGAGTGCCTCTTAAATAGAAATATGCACTTTCATCTTTTTGAAAATATAACATTTTTTTAACATAGAAAATTCATATAAACCGCTGTCTCAAAACCCAAAACAAAAATGAAAGAAGCCAATTTTTTTTAGAAGGATACGGTTGTTGATAACAGTTTTCCTATCATCTAGTCCAGTCGCTGTCAAAGTTTCAGAAAGTAGAGGCTTCGACAAATAGAAACCAGGAACGCATCAGGAACAGAAACCCAGCTGCCGCTTTTTCAGCACCGGTCACAATGCAACCCACCACCAGCACAGGCGAATCTCATTCCAAAAACCTTAACAAAGGACTAGGAAAAGAAACAATTCTGGAAGCTTCATGCAGAGAATCAGATCAACCACTAGGGAGCAAGGAATTGGTTGAGCGATTCAAAGCTTGTAGCCATACCAACACCTCGGATCCCACAATCGAGAAGTGGTTTGACACGTACAGAGATGATCTTCCGAGACATTACCCGTTGAACCCCGACTTCCTGGCCAAACTGGTTTTTGTTCTCAAGAGGAAAGAGGATGCCTCGTTGTTGACAAAGTAAGTTTACTAGGTTTTTTTGCTGATAAAATCAGTCTGAGCAAAAGAATGTTTGGGTTTAGAAGGAGTGCGCAACGAAAAAAAATTTTTTTTTTAATTTGCTAGTTGGTACTCTTGTTTTTTTCATACCTCTGATGGGTTCAAACTTGATTTCTAATGCCTTATTTTGAAAACTAAGTCATGAAGCCCTGACGAGAATGAAATGTTTGGTTTCAGCAGGTTCAAAAACGTCTTTTCATATAATAAGATCGAGAAAATTATAAAAGTTTCGGTTTTTCAAAGTTGTTCCGCACCCGTTTTGATTTCGCAGGGCCGTGAATAAAGTAATACATCTGAGGTTGATGTATTGTATGTGACGTAGTCACACTGGGAACTAGGTCACAAGAAGACACTAGCATTTGTCCGTTAGCAACTGTAAGTCATTCCACTGATACTATTCAGCCTAAATCTTCAAAACAAGCTGAACAGATACGAATTGACGGTTGGGTTCAGTGGAGCGCACTTACTCTTTTTTCTAGAACTTGTGTCGCGTCTATATTTTTAATGAGAACCAACACAGCAACACAGTTGTAGCGATAAGAATTTGTTGATGATTAGATTATTTGTACCCGAACCGAAAAAAACAGGGAACTAGCTGAAATTGGTGATATGGGACAACAAGAAACAGCAGATAGATGGAGAGAGAGAAAATGGGTATCAGAAACAATGGTTTTCGGGATGGTTGGAAGAAAAAAAGATGACTTAAATCGATAGGAATATTCAAGAGCTGGCGGCTCTCTTTGCGCTCAATTGGAGACAGATGTTGTCAATCGAGACTCGTTTGTTGCGGTTCCTCTGAACCATTGGAGTCATGGGTCCCGAAGTTGAGCCAGTTGGAGAAATCAAGAGCGACCCATTCCCAGAATCTGGCCGGCTGCTCATCGAGCTGGTGGATGGTTGCTCCGTGTGGATGAGGGGAGCATTCTGGAAAAGAAAAGATTAATTTGTATTTGGAAATCGACTTCAAATTTGTTGAAGTACCTCTTTATCTTCAGTGTTGATCCGTGGAGCTCCGCTTGAGGTGGCTGCTTGCAAGATCATGTCAAGTGTTGGAAACATCAACGGGCCGTCCTGGACATTGGAAACTGGGACAATGGGCTCTTCAGCTGGTGGAACGGAGTTTTGTGTCCTGAGAAACTCCGAGAGCAAATTCAACATGGCAGGTTCCCAAAGAAGAGCATTCACTGGTGACGGCGGGTTCTGTACGTCTTGGGATAGTGATCCTGGAAAAATATGAAAACATGAATTATGGTGGTTTGAATAGACCGCAACCAAATCTAGCCTACAATGTGGAAATCCTACTTACCTGGTGCCACGCCACTGACAACAATGGCCACAGCATCTCCTGGCTGTCCGGTCTCTTTCATTGACTTTGAATGACGATGAAACTGACTCTTATCCAAAAAGGCCCAGTTGCAGCATCCACAGGTGTAGACTGTTTTGAGACCGTGCTCCAACCGCATGTGCTGCTTCACTGTCTCATTTTGTATTCCCTTATTGCACAGCTGGCAGGTTAGCCCGTCAATGTGATGAGTGAGCCGATGGCGCCTGAGTGAGGCGGCGTGCAGGAATTTCTGTCCGCACATCTTGCACTTGAACTCTCCTTTGAGATCTGGGCGCTTCAATTCTTTTTCCAAAAGACGCGACATCGTACTTGGTGGGGTAGAGGAACCTGAAAAAAGAAGGATATGTATATAGTGAACTGACGATAATAGGAGTGAAGATAGAGGGGGAAGGGGACAAACACAAGGAGGTTGATGAATAAGAAACTGAATAGGAAGGGTCCAAAAAACGAGACCGAAGGCGAATAAACGAGGATTCATAAAGGCAAACATTTGTAAAGGCACATGGACTCCCCTCGTTACAAACAGTGGCCTCCACCACAGTTAGAGGGAGGATTCGTGTCGAGACCTCAAATGTATGCGCCTTTAAAAATGTTTGACTTCATGACCAACATGATCTACACTGCCATGATATTGTCTCGTCTTGGCATATAATGAAAGGTGCAACGGCTTGTCATAGAAAAACGAGCAGAAAAAACAAAGCGAAAATGATTATCAAAGGATAATGCAGGGAAAATCAGAAGGTAAAATAATTAGGTAAAGATTCAGTGAGTATTAGGACTGTTTCTTTTAGTTGTACCAATTAGGACCGGTCAACGTTATGGCCTGGACCAGGCAACAAAGATCTTTATCTTCCTACCTGAATAGCAACACTAACAAGTGGGAGAGAGGATGAGGTGAAGGGAGTTAGGCATTTGTATGTAT
>GL379897.1:150732-180444 GCA_000143925.2 Caenorhabditis brenneri | reverse complement strand
AGAATTGTCCATATCTCAAAAGTGGGCGGAGCTAGAAAAAATTTGTCAACTGCAAACTTGTTCCAAATTTAATTTTGAGCAAGTTTGCTGTTGACAACTTTTTTCTAGCTCCGCCCCTTTATGAGATATGCGCCTTCAACGTTTGGAGACGAGAAGAGGAGCGCGCTTCCGTCGCAGAGACGCAGACACATCTGGTGTGTCTGCGCTCTCGGCGCCCTCCAACTTCAATGCGCTATATCTCAGTTCTCCTTATAGCTAGAAAAAAGTTGTCAACAGCAAACTTGCTCCAATTTTAATTTCGAGTAAGTTCGCAGTTGACAACTTTTTTCTAGCTCCGCCCACTTTCGAGATATCTGGTTTGGAAAAAGTTCTGATTTGGAACAGTTCTGGTTCGGGACAGTTCTGATTAAGAAACAGTTCTGATCCAGCATAACGCCGTTTGGATCAAAATACGGTCAAAAAGACTCATTCTTTCATCAAGTCCTCATGTATGAGCACACCCAAACAAAACAACTGTCTGGCTCTTTTTCCTTCGTCCGTTATCTTTCGAACCTTCTCTTTATACTGCTGAACGAACGTTTTCAATGCATTCAAGTTTGTGTCGCTTCCTCTGGTCTCGATGAAGCTTCACAAAGTTTCGTTTCCATGTCTCCAGGAGTTACCGTAAATGCATCCAAATCATGTTCGATTCCATACTTGTCGATTTCATAAGGAACTTCTCCTCTTTCATTGCTAGCTGCGACAAAACTTGACGTTTTCTGGAATTTGAGGGCCTTGATAAAGATCAATACTCTTGGAGTTCAAAAAAAAAGGAAAAATTAGAAAACTAACCGTTTATTCGCATCCATGTGCTGAAGTAGGTACCACAGGCTAAGGAGAGCAAGATAGCAGCATCATTCGAACTTTACCACAACCCGTAAGAATAACAGGAAGTTATAGAATAAAATTAAAAATAATCAGAAAGGCAGGGGTAGGCCAGCCAGTCGAGCGGCCAAGGGTCCATATATTATAGGTCCGCAATACCATAAACCCTAGTTGCTACGACACTCAATTCCACAAGCACTAAGAACTGACGAACGACTATCGATTTTTAGCGTGCGTAGTATTTGCGGAGTGGAGTGTTGTCGCGACGAGGGTCCATGATATTGCGAACCCACAATACGACGGACTGAGAGGGGAATGAATGACTTGTTTGTGTGTTTGCCCATCTTGAGGGAGTCCACGCAAAAAAGGGTCCCGCCACGATTTGGATCGGAGCGCATTTGCACCTGCACACATCTTCTCTGTTTGTCAAATGTGAGAGAGGGGCCACTGTCATAGAAGGTAGAGGAATGTTTTTTTTTAGGGTGTCAGGGGACCGTTATTTTCTGAGCGGACCTCTGAAGTCGAATAGAGCCAAAAAATCTTGTCGGGAACAGTGGTTTTCAAAAAAACAGGGGCCCGACCAATACTCCTATAACTTACTGTGTTTTTTGAGATAGGTGACGAATATTGATGAGATTTCGGCAGTGGTTATGCCTAGGTGGTTGGTACCTATAGTGAAGAAAGTTAGATTCAAAAAACTGTCCTTGGAGAAAATCCCGGATTTGCGGAAAAATTTTGGTTCACCCTGATAATTATTGTTGATGTGGTCTGATGATGTTTTTTATTAAAGAAAAAAAAGGAATAAACCGAATAAAATTGAATATATGAGGAAATAACTGGATATTCCAGCTCAATTGTTTTAAGTCTCCGTTTTTTTGGAAGCTTGATGAGTCCCCTAATTTTTTTAAACATTCTTTGAGTTCCCTATTTCTTGCGTCCCCTGACTTGAGTCCCCTATACAATTAAAAGATCCCTAAACTGGGATAAAGCCGTACAAAATTGAATTCGAGTAGGATGATTCCAGAAAAATGCTTAGCGAGTCCCGGACAAGTTTGTTCAAGACCCAGACACTTCCAAGGGTGCTGGGTATTGTTTTAAAATCTCGTTTATTGCCAAGGGTCCTAGGGCAGTTACTTTCTTACCAATTGCTAGGCTGATATAGGTGTTCTGAAAAATAGTTTCAATGGATCATTGCAAGAACAACAACAAACTACATAGCTCTTGTACACCCAAAAGCAGCTTGGAGGAGGAGTTGATTACCACTTTTCATGACCTTAGGATCCTTCCCTGTTCTACTCCGCCCCTTCATTAGGGACTGTTGTCCGCATCAGACAGGTGCTTTTCAAAACACGTATGACTCAGGACAATAAAAACAACAACAGACTAGCATGCCGCCAAAGGTAATTTGAGAAGTTGTTTACCACAAGAGCAGTAAGCTTTTCAAACTGCCTACGACAATAACAACAACCAATCATAAAGACGATCAGGGTAGATTCAAATATTGTTTACTCTGACGGCATTATAATTGGCAAGGGTGTGTTTCAAATCAGGCAGGTGCTTCTAAAATCACGTATGCCACAGGAAAATAACAACAACAAATTATCAAGTCATCAGAGGTAATTTGAGATGTTGTTTACCCCAAATGCACACTAATTTGAGGGAGAGTTGTTTACTACCTCTCGTACCTCAAGCTCCGCCTTAATTTTGCTCCGTCTCTTTTCCTAGTATAAAAGGGACTCCATTGTTCTTAATAAATAATTATATTCCTTCTGACTCTTTGGACTTGAGGGTCTCTTTCTGTTATAATGGCACTCCCGTACCATTATACTGAAAATGATTATTTTTAAGTTGTGAGTTTTTTCATTTAAGAGTTTTGGTTTAAGATTCATTTATAGTTTGCCTAATTTTCCAGAGTTTTCAACAATGAGCAGTTTCCGAAAATGAAAAAACTTTTCAGTAACCTTTCTTATGTCTGGTTTTTTGTTTCTTTCTTATTCCTTGGTTAATCATAAGCTAGAACCGAATTTGAGAGAGGTTCAATATAGTTCAATACTGATAGGGAAAACATAAATTATTCAAAAAAGAGAGGTTTAATTCAATTCTTTCAGATTTATGTCATTCTTATCCATCTCCATTTTTTTCTCCATCCAAGAAGATCCAACAAAACTCCCCACGTTGTGAAAAAAAGTACACCTAGAGCGAATGAGCTGTACAAATATTATATGAGGAATGTAAAAATTGCAGGCAATATTCTGAAAGGTGCGTTTTTTTTTTCAAAGAATTAGGTAAATTTTACTAACTAGTGTTACCATTGCAAAAAATTTTTATCGGAACATAACCTCGATTCTAATTGAAAGTGATTACTCAGTTTGTTTTTTAAAAATACGAATTCTGAAAAAACGAACTGGATCCAGTTTCAGACCTTCGGTTCGAAGACCTACCCGCAACAGAACAGCTCGAGTGGCAAAATCTGCGCCAACAAGTCGAACAAAGAAGTGAGTTGCAGAGAAAACATGAGGCATACAACTTTTAGAGCAGACAAGTCATATAATCAATCATAGCTTCAAATCATAGCCAAAATTGAGGGACTTTATTGCCTTACTCAGAAGTTTTGTTTTTACTTGAACTTAATAGATGGACCCAAGAGAGGCGTTAAAAAAATATATAGAGGTGTCTAAAAATGAATGGAACCAATTTCCTTTTAGGCCATGAACACCTACAAAAGAACTGTCAACGTTCCCGTAGCTGACAAACTCTTTGAAATTGAGTTCGCGCACAACCAAAGGTTAAAGAGAATGATTGTGAAAGTGGATGGTAACGTTAGTTAGCTAACATCAAAATATTCTTTTGTTCAAAATTTTTAGGCTCAGAAAACAGGATCACCAACTTTCGAGAGTTCGAGAAAAATGAGTACTTGTTCGAGGTTGGCCTATAGAAATTTCACTTTTAAAATAGATCACTTCAGATCGGAGCAAAAGCTGCTGTCCCCTGTCATTTCTTGAACAAGCAGAAGAAACTGGTGTCAATTTCAGTCGAAACAAACCGACGGAATTCTCAAATATGATGTAACGGTTGATGGAAAGTTACTCAATGACTATAAGATTTTCTGAATTCTTCAATTGATTACAATTTGTTTTTCTAGTCCTGTAAAAACTATAAAGAACTTCCGTGTGTCTGTTTGTGTATCCGCACCTTTGGCGCGGACCTTCTAAAACCAGTCGTACCGTGTTATGACCGAAATTAACAAATATCCAGACACATTTTGATGGTGTGAATGTCGACCTGTGCAAAATACTTGATTGTGTTTGAAAATTAGAATTGAGCGATATTTCGGAGTGTCGTTGTGGGAAAACAAAGCATATCAGATATTGAAATCAAAACTATTTATTCGTTTTTTAAACTCCAAAAGAAAATCAGAAACAAAAAACAAAAAATATCATGTCTTGAAATAATTGATGTCCTTTCGCGTGTAGCTGCCACTGGAGAATTACTCTCGATCATATCGATGTTGAGTTGTTTTCGCACCTTCCTGAGTTTCTTTTGCTTTGATGCGCAAGAAAAATTGAGTAAAACATCATCAGCAAGCGGTGAAGGAGCATTGTTGTCAATTGTTTTATGGCTTCGCTGTATTTTTTAGTGTGAACGTATCTCTCGATTGTTTTTCGCTTTCGATCATCAACAACATGCGACGTGGTGAGTTGCAGAAAGTGTTCCGTAGTTAGATGGAATGTTGTCCCGACGGCACTGATATTCAAGAAGTTTTGCCAGGGTAGCCGCTAACATCCATCTGTTTCGATTAGGTCTTCTTTCCCGTTGTATAACTAATTGTCCCTTAGAAATTTGAATTCGATGCTCTAGTCGTCTCATACACAAGTCGTCGTTTGGTTTCCGCGAAGCTCCACAAAATTTTGTTTCCACATCTCCAGGAGTTACTGTGAACGCATCCAGCTCATCTCTGATTCCATACCTATCCACCTCATGTTGCATGCAGGAGGCACAGACTGCGTGATCATAGGAACCTGGAAATTTGAAGATTTTGAGTTTTGGTACTACGATGCTCCGGGATTCCGCTGAGCTGGTCCGGATATCTGTATGCCCGCATCATTGGGTAAGTTAACAGATGAATAAACATATGAATATATAAACAGATGCATACTCGAAAAATCTGAAAACTACTCACCAAAGATCTGTGGACACCCGAGACTTTGCTCTCCATTTGTCAACGCTTCGAAGCACATGGAGCACTTCAACGACTCCGTGTTCATGTCTTGTTGGATCGACTTCAGTGAATCGTCCCGTTGCTTTTTCGACGCCTTCAGAAGTCCGCGGAGCTTCACAAAGTTTGATCTCCACATCTCCAGGAGTTACCGTGAAGGCATCCGACTCATCTTTGATTCCATACTTATCCACTTCATGGGGAACTCCTCCACTTTCATTGCTAGCGGCGACAAAACTGGACTTTTTCTGGAATTGGAGGGTCTTGATGAAAATCAATACTTTTGGGATTCAAAACAAAACTTTGAAGTTTGGTAAACAACTAACCGTTTATTCGCATCCATGTGCTGAAGTGAGTACCACAGGCGATCCGAAGACGATGGAGGTGTAGACATTGAGAACAGCAGAAGTCGAGTAAACCATTAACCGTAACAATAGCAGGAAAAAGTAGAAAAAAATTTTAAATAATCAATAAAATGGGGGTAGACCATGCCAGTCGGGCGGCCAAAGGTCCAAATATTATGGGTCCGCTATACCACAAACCCCCGTTGCTACGATACTCGATTCCACAAGTACTGAGAACTTCCAAACAACTATCGATTTTCAGCGCGCGCAGTGCTTGCGGAGTGGAGTGTCGTTGCGACGAGAGTCCATGATATTGCGAACCCACAATACGACGGACCAAGAGAGAAATGAATGACTTGTTTGTGTGTTTGCCCACCTGGAGGGAGTCCACGCAAAAAAAGGGTCCCGCCACGATTTGGTTTGGAGCGCATTTGCACCTGCACTCATCCTCTCTGTTTGTCTAATGAGGGAGAGGGCATTCGTGTGCAGAGCAATAGAAGGTTGTGGAATGTTCTCGACGCGTCACTCAAATGTGTACCCCTGAGTAGACATCAGTCGTTTTGACTAGAAATTGTGAAGTTTCGATAGTGGTTTGCAATTGTAAACTGTGAAGGGTTTAAAGGTAAACGTGGGTTCCACTATGCTCAAAATTGAGTTCCGAGAATCGAAAATAACAAACAATTTTGACCATTTCGGTATGAAGTTGCTCTAAATTCGGGATTACTCTAGTTTCCAGAATGAAACAGTCGTTTCTCATGCAATATTTGAACCGCAAACTAGCATCCGGCATACGCATTAAACAAGAAAGAATATTTTGATGATTTTTTTGAATAATCCGTTCTCGAACAGAAACATATACCAAAGGAAATAGTATCCAATTTACACATACTGAGCAATGTATTGGATTGTTTTACCTATCAAATCCAAAAGCAAAAAGCTAGACGTGATCCTGAAGCTTTCTTCTCTCTGTTTTTCCGGTTTCTGGATCAATCACGTTCGCTCAAATTTAGCCGATTCTAGCAATTGACCATGTTTCAAAATTGGCTGTTTTTCTGAACGATTCTGGCTTGCCAACGTTTAATTTTTGTTCACAGTACTGAGATTCAAGTACATTAAATTGCCATTTCATAATTTTTAGTTTTTTTAATCTTTGGTTTGAATGTCATTTGATGTTTCTGGTTGCCAGTAAAGTTCAACAACCGACTGTGGTGAGAGAGATGAGAGTATTACGGCTTTTCGAACGGAAACTTGAACAACACAGTAATATATCAAATGAGAGTACTTCAATGTTAGAAAATCCAATCTGGGGCATTCGAAATATGAGAACTCGTAAAAGAATTTAGCAGCAAAAATGAAGAAAAAATAGCAAATGATCAGCTGCATCAGGGAATTGATCTGGATAGGGCAGGTGTCTTCAAATGGTGGCAGAGGTCAGAAGGTTTGTAGGACAGAGATCGTGAAACAGAAAGAGCAAGTGTGCCAGACAACCAAAGATCTTTATCTCACTACATGAATAGCAACACTAGAAGGTGGGAGAGGAGGTAAAAGAAGTTAGGCAGTTGTATTTATGACGTTCTGTATGACGTCAGAGAGCATAGAGTGTTCTCGAAAAAATTCAAACTGTTCTTCTTTGGAGAAACATTAGCGGGTTTAGTGGGCATCAGAGTGTCTGAGAAAGAGTTCTAGAATATTTCGAATTTCGAGAAGAATCTAAGCCTAAGAGGCCGGAAACGCAATTGATTTTAGCCTGATCAAGTGGAAAAACAGCCCAGCACAGCTTTGAATAATCCAGGACAACCTGTGATAATATAAAGAGACCTGAAAAGCCAAAATCATCTAATTAGGTTCATATAATTTTCTTTCTTTAAGGCCTAGGTTGTTTTCTAAACACACGAAATACTCTAGAATGCTCTCTCAGATCCCCACACAACCCGCTAATGTTTTCCCAGAGGGGAACATTTGAATTTCTTCGAGAACACTCTAGGCCCTCTGACGTCACACAGGAGTCAAAGTGGAGGCCACACAGCCATACAGAGGAGATGGCAGACCCCTCAGTCTCATTCCTTCTTTCTTGCTCTGACGTGGGAGGTCGTCTTCCTTTTCTCTTCCCCTTTCCCAATCAATAACCGTCTCAAGTGGTCTCAGGTACTCTGAGGCCTCCTAAGACTCTCTGAGAATCATTTCCACCGATTTTTTCTTCTAATCTCCCCTACATTCGCCTTTCGAGGCCATTTTCAACGTCGTTTTTTCAGCTCGTTTCTCTATGACGACTTTATTCCTGCTCGTATGAGTCCTCATTTATTCGTCTTTGGTCTCGATTTCTTTTGACCCTCCTTATTCAGTTTCTTATCCATCAATCTCCTTGTGTTTGTCCCCCCCCCCCGTTTTCTCCACTCCTCTTATTGTCAGTTCACCATATAAATATCCTCCGTTTTTTCAGGTTTCTCTATCCCCATCAAGTACAATGTCGCGTCTTTTGGAAAAAGATTTGAAGCGCCCAGATCTCAAAGGAGAGTTCGAATGCAAGATGTGCGGGCAGAAATTCTTGCACGCCGCTTCACTCAGGCGTCATATGCTCACCTACCACATCGACGGGCTAACATGCCAGCTGTGCAATAAGGGAATACAAAATGAAACAGTGAAGCAGCACATGCAAAGGGAGCACGGCCTCAAAACTGTCTACACGTGTGGATGCTGCAACTGGACATTTTTGGATAAGAGCCAGTTTCATCGTCACACAAAGGCAATTAGAGAAACAGGACAGCCAGGAGATGTTGTTGCGATTGTTGTCAGTGGCGTGGCATCAGGTAAGTAAGATTTTTGTATTGTGGACTAGACTCATTTGCAGTCTATTCAAACCACCATAGTTCATTATTTCATATATTTCCAGGATCACTATTCCAAGACGTGCAGAAGCCGCCGTCACTAGTGAATGCTCCTCTTTCGAATCCAACCGTGTTGAATTTGCTCTCAGAGTTCATCAGGACACAAAGCTTCGTCTCAGCGGCTCAAGAGCTCACCACCCCAGCTTTTATTGCACAGGAAAGTTCAATGATGTTTCCAACAGGGAATGACTTTGAAGATAAAGAGGTATTTTCGTAAATTCGAAGTAAATTTTCAAATTCAAATTGAGCTGTTTTCCAGAATGTTCCCCTCATCCACACGGAGCAACAATCCACTAGCTCAATAAGCAGCTCATCAGACTCTGGAAAAGAATTGCTCTCGATTTCTCCAGCTAGCTCAACTTCAGGGCCGAGGACTCCAATGGTTCAGAAGGGCTCCAACAAACGTAAATCGATTGACGACTTTTGCCTCCAATTGAGAGCAAAGAGAGCTGCCAACTAATAATTTTTATCGGTTCTAGTCTATTTTTTTCTTCGAAATATTCGGAAACCCTCTCTCATTTTCTGTTATTTCTTGTTGTCCCATGTCACAAACTTTTCGCAAGATTCACAAATTTTTAGTTCGAAATTTTTTCACTTTTTCGGGTACAAATCATCTATTAATTAAAGAATTATTATAATGAATTTATTAATGAATTGTTAACCATAAAACTGATTTTGCTGGCTCAAATAGTTCGAGTGAAATGAATAACAGGTGTTACTGGACAAACGGTAGTGATCAGAATTTTGAAAATCGATTCAAAATGCAAATCCTCTCTGTTGCTCGTTTTTTTCGGGAAAAACTTTATTAATTATGAAAATACAAAGTAACAATTGATCTAGGGCCCATATGAACTTGATAATGATCCGACGACCTTTGGCTAATCTTCACCGTTACTCCATACGACGCCAGGATGTTTTTATTCTGGAGCACTATCACTTTCGAGCCATCCTGATTCAGAACGCACTTCTTCGAGTGCCATAATTGGGGACGTTCATGGAGTGGTTGATTCGAACAGCGTCGGGCTTCAGGAAGTGGCTGGGAGTATAAAAATTAAGAATGAGAGTCGAAAATGAAGAAAACGGATGGAAAATTCGAGATCTCCAAGTTGTTTTATCCCCGTCTACCTATTTCGAAAAATTATGAACGAATCATCGTAAGATAGGGTGTAAGGGACGCGAACACCTTTATGGTGGTTGCGTACCAAACATCATAGGTCACGACAATTTGCAGGAAAAACTCGTAATCGGTACCCGGGTGTATGAAACACTCAGTCCAAATTTAGAGCAACTTCATAACAAAGTGACCAAAATTGTTTGTTATTTTCGACTCTCAAAACTCAATTTTGAGCATACTGAAACCCACGTTTACCTTCAAACCCTTTACAGTTTACAATGACAAACTATTATCGAAACTTCTCAATTTATTGTCAAAACGACTTATGTCTTCTCAGGGGTACACATTTGAGTGACGCGTCGAGTACATTCCACAACTTTCTATGGCTCTGCACACTAAGGGTCTCTCGCTCTCATCAGACAAACAGAGAGGATGGGTGCAGATGCAAATGCGCTCCAAAACGAAATCGTGGCGGGACCCCTTATTTTGCGTGGACTCCCTCAAGGTGGGCAAACACACAAACTAGTCATTCATTCCCCTCTCGGTCCGTCGTATTGTGGGTTCGTAGTATCATAAAACCTCGTCGCAACGACACTCCTTTCCGCAATCAATACGCACTCTAAAAATCGAACTTCGTTTGGCAGTACTTGCGGAATTGAGTGTCGTAGCAACGAGCGTTTATGATATTGCGGACCCATAATATTTGGACTCTTGGCCGCCCGACTGTCATGGCCTATCCCAGTTTTTCTGATTATTTTTAATTTTTCCCACTGTTTGCTGCTATTCCATATGGTTAGTGGTGAGCTTGAATAATGCTGTCATTTTTTCAATGTGAACATCTTCATTGTCTTTGGATAGACTGCGGCACCTACTTCAGCACGTGAATGCGAATAAACGGTTAGTTTTCTTATTTTTCTTTTTTTTTTGAACTCCAAGAGTATTGATCTTTATCATGGCCCTCAAATTCCAGAAAACGTCGAGTTTTGTCGCAGCTAGCAATGAAAGAGGAGAAGTTCCTTATGGAATCGACATGTATGGAATCGAACGTGATTAGGATGGGAGTCTGTGCACACAGTCTGTGCCTCCTGCATGCAACATGAAGTAGATTTGATTGATAAAAAATTTCTTGTCGGTAATTCAACAATTTCACTTTCGTCTCGTCTGAAGCTGGCATTTATCCAAAAGAATGCTGTGATGCAAATCCAGAGCTGTCGCAATACCACATTTCGCGCTGGTGATGGAGAAAGGAGATAACATTGGGAGAGGAAAAGTTGTCAAACATGCTCATTGCTTTAAAAAGGAGAGAGATGAGTGAAATCAATTCCCGTCAAGGCCGACACCAGTGCATGCTCCTTCTTTGAATCCAACCGTGTTGAATTTGCTCTCAGAGTTCATCAGGACACAAAGTTTCGTCCCAGCGGCTAAAGAGCCCATCGCCCCGGCTTCCAATGCACAGGACGGTTCAATGATGTTCCCAACACTCGGGATGCTCTTACAAGCAGCCATCTCAAGTGGAGCTCGAGGGAATAACACTGAAGATAAAGAGGTATTTTCGCAAATTCAAAGTCAATTTTCAAATTCGAATAGATCTATTTTTCCAGAATGTTCTTCTCATTCACACGGAGCAACAATCCACCAGCTCAATAAGCAGCCCATCAGACTCTGGAAACGGATCGCTCTCGATTTCTCCAGCTAGCTCAAATTCAGGGCCGAGCGCTCCAATGGTTCAGAAAACCCCCAACAAACGTATATCGATTGACGACTTTTGCCTCCAATTGAGCGCAAAGAGAGCTACCAATTCCTAATCGTTTTTATCGATTCTAGTCTATTTTTTCTTCGAAGCACCCCAAAAACCTTTACTCCTAATACCGATTTTCTCTCTTTTCCTGTTATTTCTTGTTGTCCCATGTCACAAATTTTTCGCTAGTTTTACAAATTTTTAGTTCGAAATATTTTCCCCTTTTTCGGGTACAAATCCTCTATTAATTAATGAATTCTTATTAATGAATGTTTTGATGAATCCTTAACTATAAAACTGATTTTGCTGGCTCAAATAGTTCCAGTGAAATGAATAAGAGGTGTTACCGGACAAACGGTAGTGATCAGAATTTTGAATATCAATCCGAAATGCACATCCTCTCTGTTGCACGTCTTGTTCAAAAAAAAAACTTTATTAATTATGAATATACAAAGTAACAATTGATCTAGGACCCATATGAACTTGATAATGACCTGACGACCTTTGGCTATTCTTTACCGTTACTCCATACGACGCCAGGATGTTTTTATTCTGGAGCACTATCACTTTCGAGCCATCCGGATTTAGGAACGCAATTCTTTGAAAGTCATAATTGGGGACGTTCATGGAGTGGTAGATTCGAACAGCGTTGGGCTTCAGGAAATGGCTGAAAATATAAAAATTGAGATTGGGAGTCGAAAATGAAGAAAACAGATGGAAAATTCGAGATCAACAAGCTGTTTTACCCCTGTCTACCTGTTTTGAGAATTTTTGGACAAGTCGTCGTAAGATAGGGAGTAAGGGACGCAAACACCTTTATGGTGGTTGTGTACCAAACATCATAGGTCACGACAATTTGCAGGAGAATCCCGAAATCAGTACCCGGGTGTAAGAAACACTCAAAAGTTCGAATCTGGCTTTGAAAACTTGCAAATTATAGTCTAAACGTCCAAGATTTCCCCAGGAACCCAAGAAACTCACCTGAGATGAGCAATGGCATGAAACATTAGCTGCTTGTAAAACTGAACAAGTGCAGGGAATGAAATAATCGGGGCATCCGCAAAATTTTCTAAGCCAAGAAGGACCGCCCTGAGCATCTAGGATCAAGTTCCGATTTGTTCATCCGGAGACCCAGTTGTTAAAGTCCTGAAAGGTTTGTTAGGTTAAGATGTCATCCAAATCTTCAAGACTTACATCCAAAATATCCAAGACATAGTCCTCCGCCCGATCCCAGCTACCGTAATCGACAGAGGTCTCCCTGGCCTAAAAATTTTTATTCAAAAAAATACCTATTTGAATATACCAATCGACGCAGAAATTTACGCTCCACAATTCTTTTCTCTTGACGCAAAATTCAGAAATTGAAAATAATTGAGTAACAGGCAATCGCAGTTTTTCCCCTTCCCCCCACCCTCCGCCGACTGTTGTATATGTCTCTGTGTAGCTCCCCACGGCAAGCAGTCATGTCCGAGTGGTTAAGGAGATTGACTAGAAATCAATTGGGCTCTGCCCGCGTAGATTAGAATCCTGCTGACTGCGTCAATCTTTTTTTTTTGGGTTATGGTGGGTGTGTTCCGAGTTTTTTTTTGCAGTTTTTCAGAGTTATTAGCCCAAAAAAAAAAGATAACCTCTATCCCAAAAATGAAGACATTGGGATGATTATCATTTGTCTGTTGAAGGTGTGTATCACTTTGGTCGTCTTGATAAGAATGGACACCAATACCGGCGACATATGAAGCAGTTTCGGAGTTTGGCTTAGTGGAGCGCATTTGCACCTGCACACATCCTCTGTTCGTCTGATGGGGGAGAAGGGCCTTTGTGATAGAAGGTAGTGGAATGTTCTCGACGAGTCACCCAAATGGGCATTCTTTGGGAAATGGAAAAAGAAACGCCAGTTGTTTTTATTGAAAATCAGCAATGTATAAAAGTGGTGAGGTTTTCAAGACAAAATGAGATCATACTGGGTTGTTCAAAATGATCTGTACTCGAAAATGTGAAAAATGTTGTGACATGGGACAACAAGAAATAACTGGAAAAGAGAGAAGAAAAAAAATAGACTAGAATCGATAAAAATGATTAGGAATTGGCAGCTCTCTTTGCGCTCAATTGAAGGCAAAAGTCGTCAATTGATTTACGTTTATTGGGGCCCTTCTGAACCATTGAAGTCCTCGGTCCTGAAGTTGAGCTAGCTGTAGAAATCGAGAGCGGTCCGTTTCTAGAGTCTGATGGGCTGCTCATTGAGCTGGTGGATTGTTGCTCCGTGTTAATGAGGGGAACATTCTGGAAAAATAGATCAATTTGAATTTGAAAACTGACTTTGAAATTAAAAAATGAAATACCTCTTTATCTTCAGTGTTATTTCTTGGAGCTCCACTTGAGATGGCTGCTTGTAAGAGCATCCCGAGTGTTGGGAACATCATTGAACCGTCCTGTGCAATAAAAGCTGGGGCGGTGGGCTCTTCAGCCGCTGAGACGAAGCTTTGTGTCCTGATGAACTCTGCGAGCAAATTCAACACGGTTGGATTCAAAGGAGGAGCATGCACTGGTGACGGCGGCTTCTGCACGTCTTGGGATAATGATCCTGGAAATATATGTAACACTGAATTATGGTGGTTTGAATAGACTGTAAATGAATCAAGTCCACAATATAAAAATCCTACTTACCTGGTGCCACACCACTGACAACAATCGCAACAACATCTCCTGGCTGTCCTGTTTCTTTGATTGCCTTTGTGTGACGATGAAACTGGCTCTTGTCCAAAAATGTCCAGTTGCAGCATCCACACGTGTAGACAGTTTTGAGGCCGTGCTCCCTTTGCATGTGCTGCTTCACTGTTTCATTTTGTATTCCCTTATTGCACAGCTGGCATGTTAGCCCGTTGATGTGGTAGGTGAGCCGATGACGCCTGAGTGAAGCGGCGTGCAGGAATTTCTGCCCGCACATCCTGCATTCGAACACTCCTTTGAGATCTGGGCGCTTCAAATCTTTTTCCAAAAGACGCGACATTGTACTTGATGGGGATAGAGAAACCTGAAAAAACGAAGGATATTTATATGGTGAACTGACGATAAGAGGAGTAAAGAAGAGAGGGGGGGGGGGACAAACACAAGGAGGTTGATGGAGAAGAAACTGAATAAGAAGGGTCCAAAGGAAACGAGACCAAAAGCGAATAAACCAGGATTCATAAAGGCAGAGGCAAACATTTGTAAAGGCACATAGACTCCTCTTGTTACAAACAGTGGCCCCCATCACAGGATTCGTGTCGAGACCTCAAATGTATGCGCCTTTAAAATTGTTTGACCTCATGTCTACATGGTCTACACTGATGATAAATGCAAAATGAGGCTCCCGAAAGTTCTGACGAAAATCAAATTGGCTAGTACCATTTGTTAAAGAAGACTTTTCAACAAAAAATAATTGTAATATTTTCATATTCGACATATTCATATTTATTGCAAATAATCTACGAGGCGTATGAAAGTGACTAAGGCAATCTAAGTCAGATCACTAACTTAGACCGCCTGAAACCAAGGATGGAGGAGAAAAGACGATGAAGGGAAGACGATGAAGGGAGAACGGCCGTCTCCAACAAGACAGAAACGTGAGAATGACGGTTACTGAGGAGTTCTTCCTCCCCTCCCTCTTGTCGTCCATCTTTTCCCAGGGGCATGGAGGGGCGCGTCGAGAACATTCTGCAAAATCGTGGTGTGACCTCACTAATCCTACACCCTTTAGAGGAGGGAGAGGGCGCAATCTAGTCATTCCATTCCCTCTCCCCACTTGGTTCGTCGTATTGTGGGTTCGCACTACTATGAACCCTCTCTACACTCCACTCTGTGAGTACTGCGCACGCTGAAAATCGATAGATGTTTGGCAGTTCTCAGTACTTATTTAGCGGAATGTTGTTCCAAGGAGAATTCATAGTATTGAGAACCTGTGATATTAGGATCTCGTTTCCTCTTTGGCTGCCTGATTAGCGGCCTCTCTGTTTTTTGATTATTTCTAATTTATTACAACTACCGTATTCGGATGTCGGTTTGAATTCTTAGGCTGCTGCTCGATTCTCCAGGTGTGTAATTCAGAAATCATTGAGAAATTTCACAGAAACCCTTCTAACTTCTTTGCTACATAAAATGTTTTCCGTGAATCTTCGAACAAGTTAACGCTCATCCCGTCGCCGCACCGAATCCTGTCATCACGGAATCATTTTCAAATTTGGAGTGGAACGACGAGCAGTTCAGGTATGCATTTCTTGTCGTAGAATTTTCTCATGAGTTAAAATCAATGGCGAAGTGAGTGTTTAATTTTCTCGAAATTCTCCCCATGTTTTGCCGAATCCTGAAAATTGCACACCACGCTCACTGTGCTTACTTAGTCAGCATGTAGTCAATAAAAAATAAACTAGAACCGCCCAGTTTTCCTGATATATTCTCACGAATGAAAAAAAACTTCAGGTTCTTGGAAAAGTGGAACAAGGCATGTAGCAAATGTCGAGGGACGACTTCGCAGAGGATAGGAATGTAGCTCTACTTGTCAAGGCAATGGTTGTATGCCCAAAACTGGGATCATTGGAAAAAAAACTCGTAGAGTACAAGATCTCTTCGGGTTTGTACATGATCCAAAGCAAGAGCTGACGGAGGTGTTCAAAAATGGCGGATTCAGATGGGTGAGTTTCAGATTGATAGTGTAACAACGTTTCACCGTATATTCGGTTTTCAGGTTATGCTTATATTTGATCCACAAAATGAGTACTGCTTCGAAGTTGCAAGAGATCAAAGCTGTGCAGAATCCAAAGCTTGAGGAGGCTAGAAGACTGCTCAGAGAAAAGGATGAGAAGATGGAGAAGCTGGAAATCGTACAGCGGAAAGGGTGTTCCAGCACACAAACAAGGACTTGTCAGTATCCTGTTCCTCGACACTGTTAAATATCTTCAGCCGTATAAGTTCAGCAGGAAGATCAATCAAAAGTTCCTTCAGCTTTACTTTCAAAATGCTCAACAACGAGGATTCCAGAAGGCGCGGATCTATGCGAGACCTCCAACTTCGAGTGATCCCGATTTCTTGTTTCATTGTCATCCAGAATTCAAGGAGAATCTTACCCAACAAGGACTTTGGTACAGGCAAGCTGTGAGAACACTGACTCAAGAGTTAAATAGTGCTGGAATTCAAGCCACATTTAAGAACTCTTTCGTTCAAAAATGGCGGATTCAGATAGGTAAGTTCAAGGTTGATATTGTAACAACGTTTCACCGTATATTCGGTTTTCAGGTTATGCTTAGGTACAGCACACAAAATGAGTACTGCTTCGAAGTTGCAAGAGATCAAGGCTGTGCAAAATGCGAAGCTTGTGGAGACCGGAAGACTGCTCAGAGAAAAGGATGAGGAGATGGAGAAGCTGAAAATCGAACGTCGACAAAACTCGGACTTTGTGCAGGAATTCAGGGACAAGAACCTGCTTCGAGTGGAGATTCAACTGGAGAGGTCCCAGGAGGAGCTACGTCAAATGAAGGAAGAGACCCTGGGGCAGGTACAAGAACAGCTCGTTAGGTCCAAGGAGAAGATTACTCACCTGGAAGGCATTAATGTTGATTTGAGGAAGAAGTTGGCGGAGCAAATTTTGTTTTAAATTTTTTACATTCTGAAAATGTTAATGAAGTCTGATATGTATCCATTGTTTTCTTGTTTGTTCCTGACTACTTATCAATCAACTGCTAACCTACTTTTTGCGTTTCGAATATGACTAAACATGTTGAAGAGTGTGTTCGGCGGTCTCGGGGGGTTTAGATGATCTTTGGCTGGTTTCCGGCTATCCCAGGCTGGTTTTGGTGAATCTTCGTGTGATTTTGAAAAAGCTTAGGTGTCAGATTCAGTAGTTTTCCGTGTTTTGGCAGTCTGACGCTATCTAAATCTGTCCAAAGCTTGCTCAAGCTATCGTAGGTTGTCTAAGACTGTATACATCTGTCTTAGACTGTTCAAATCTTTCTAAGACTGTTTTTGGCTGTTTGAAGCTGTCTCAGGGTGCCTAATGCTGCCTGAAGCTATATAAAACTGTCTGACTCTATACCGATTGAAGGGTCCTTTGACAATTAAGGGGTCCTTCGTTAATTAAAAGGTCCCATCAGAATTTCAAATAGTTTTATTCACCGCTCAAATTTTTTCCGGCTCTCATTTGTTTCCCGGGTATTTATTTCTTATTCGGAATTCATGGAAATACCCTAGACTTTAAAACAAAATGTGTTACTCAAAATAATGCCGAACTCAGAAGATATTCTTCGGAGCTCATCAAAATCGATCTTTTTTTTGCCCGAGCCGTGCGTTTCCTAAGCCTGGTTCAAAAAATGGTGTTTTGCGCTTTCGAGGGTTGAGTAAGCACGAACACACAGCAGCAGAAGTTTTTTTTGTTATTTTGCCTCTCCAAACAATTCTCTGTTTGATTTGTTTTTTTTTTTTGGTCTCTTACAAAACAAAATGATTATGGCACAAAACTTTCGACTTAATCGAATCGATTACAATTTAATCTTTATTGGCGAACAAAATAGGTTGAGCCATGTGATGACCGTAGGCAGCACCAGCAGCGTGATGCATCATTTTGGTGGATAACCATTTGGCATACCGTATCCCATTCCTCCGTTCTGATGTTGCTGTTGTTGTTGTTGGTGGTGATGTTGTTGCATTCTGAAAAATTAAAAAATTGAAATATACCTTCTGTGGCAACTGTGGATTCTACTTTTACAATTTTTTAATCAGTTCAAAAAAAATAGAGAAATAACTTACCTCATTTGGTGCATTCTCTGAGCTTGCATGTATGCAGCCTGTTGCTGAGCATGCGATTGGAATCCACCGTTCATTCGATGCTGCGGTTGCTGTTGGAGAATCATCTGCTGCTGTTGATGACGTTGTTGAGCTAGCTGAGCTTGCAGAAGTTGTTGGTGTCTTTGATGCTCCATTCTTTGCATTTCTTGTTGCTGCATCATTCGCATCATCTGTTGTTGGTGGTGATGTTGTTGTGGTTGTGGAGTCGGTAGTTGTTGAATTGGTGGTGGAAGTTGTTGAGCAACGTTGACATCGTCCGGCTCCTGTAAAATTTTGTTATTTGTCATTTTAAATTCCATAAAAGTAACTTACAGCAACGGTAACTTTCAATTTCTCGAACCAGTCTCCTTCTGGGAATGCCAACGTGTTCTCATCAGTTTGTTGGTCCGAACCAGACGTAGGTGAGTCAGTGTTCATTCCACTTCCAGATGGTGCCATTCTATTTCCGTTGCGACCTTCCATTGGACTTTGTTGATAAATTGAAGCTGGTGTATGTACGGAACGAGCTGAATCAGCAGTTGTCGTGGACGGCATCTGATTGTTGTGATGCATTTGTATTCCTTGATGTTGTTGTTGTTGAGCAGCCATTTGCATTTGCATGTACTGTTGTTGCTGAACGTGATGTGGATACTGCTGCATTTGACTTTGAACCATCCATTGTTGCTGATGCGGTTGTCTCTTCCACTCTTCTTCAGCAGACTCGACCATAACATCGTTTCTACGTTTTCTGCTATCCCCGGAATGTCTGAAAAGTGGAGGCGCCGAAGCAGCCATAGCCTCCTTATTCTTCTGCATCTCTGCCTTCTTGCGTTTATCATCCTCCGTGAATCTAGTGAAAAGTTCAGCGAAAACTCCTCGATTGGCATCTATCATCTCCGGTAGAGCTATGGTATACCTTTCTTTTGCCAATTGTGACTGTTGGCAATGCAACTCTTCACCCGCTTGATAATTATGCATGTCGCTTACGTACCTAGAAATAACAACTTTGAGGGAAGGGAACTGGAATTTTCGATTTCTGATGACTTACGGCTCGTCGTCCGGATTTGGCAAGTTGTAGTTCACATACTTTGTCAATGGTTCTTCTGAGATTGGGGCTACGGACACCTTGCTTGTCAATGGCTTCATTCTGGCGACGATTTTATTCACCGATCTGAAATATTCATAATAGGAAAAAAGAACGATGGAATGAGAAATGAACAAAATAAGGGTATGAAAGTGGCTAAGACATTCTAAGTCAGTCGATTACTGCATTAGACCGTCTAAGGCCAAAAAGGGGAGATATAGGAGAGAAGACGATATAGGGAAGACGATGAAGATAAAACGACCGTCTCCAAAGAGACAAACACGTAAGAATGACGGTTACTGAGGAGTCCTGCCTTGCCTCCCTCTTTTCTTTGCCCAGGGGTACTGAGGGTTGCATCGAGAACATTCCACTGAATCGTGGTGGGACCCCACTAATCCTACACCCCCTAAGGGTGAGAGGAGGCAAACTAGTCATTCATTCTCCCCTCGGTCCGTCGTATTGTGGGTTCGTAATATTATGAACCCTCGTCGCTACGACACTCCACCCCGCAACTACTGCACACGATAAAAATCGATCGTTGTTTGGCGGTTTTCAGTACTTGCGGGAGTGAGTGTCATAGCAACGAAGATTTTTGGTATTACAAACCTATAATATTCGAACCTTTGGCCGCCCGACTGGCATGGCCTACCCCAGTTTTCCTGATTATTTTTAATTTTTTTTTCTACTTTTTCCTGCTACTTTTACGAGTGATGGGAAGCTCGTACTCTGCTGCCATGTTCTCAATGTCTACATCTCCATTGTCTTTGGATAGACTGCGGTCCCTATTTCAGCACATGGATGCAAATAAGCGGTTAGTTTTCTCATTTTTCATTTCGTTTTTTGTATTTCAAATGTATTTATTTTCATCAAGACCTTCCAATTTCAGAAAACGTCCAGTTTTCTCACCGCTAACAATGAAAGAGGAGAAGTTCCCCATGAAGTCGACAAGTATGGAATCGAACATGATTTGGATGCATTTACGGTAACTCCTGGAGACATGGAAATAAAACTATGTGGAGCTCCGCGGACTTTTGGAAGCGTCGAAAATGCAACGTGAAGATTTACCGAAGTCGATGGAAAAAGAGATGAACACGGAGTCGTTGAAGTGCTCCGCGTGCTTTGAGGCGTTGACAAATGGAGAGCAAAGTCTCAGGTGTCCACAGATCTTTGGTGAGTAGTTTTTGGATTTTATAAAATTCATCTAGACATCCAGATATCTTGTGATGCAGGCATACATCTCAACAGAATCCCGGACCTTCGTAGTACCAAAACTCAAAATTTCCAGGATCCTGTGATTACACAGTCGGCGCCTCCTGCATGCAACATGAAGTGGATAGGTATGGAATCACGAATGTGTTGTATGCGTATACGGTAACTTCTGAAGACATGGAAATAAAAGGCTCACGCTCCCCTACCACTAGACATGCCGCCAATGCCGTGCCCTATCCGCTAAGGTCCTAACGAATCGGGCCCTTGTGCAGTTGATCAAGGAGTTTCCCAGACAGCCCCAACGAGTGGTAGAGCACTCTCCTTAGGCAGTTGGAATTGTTCCTGCTCCATGGCGCTTGGATCAATCCAAACCAAAGACTTAGTGCTAAAGAAGCTTTCAAGCATCCGTTTTTCATCAATATTTGCTCAGAATAATACATTGCTTTTCATTAGAAATTTTTAATGATTCAAACTTCTTTAAAATCAGAATAAACAATTCTCGATATTGGTTGTTTTGTTGTTGAGAGGAAAGGAGATACACGCACTTAACAGGTGATTTTAGTACGTTTTATTGTGGTTTCTTGACATGTCTTCGTTAGTGTTCCGAAGAAAGTCTCTTGTATTTGTTGGCATAGAACTTCCTCTGTATGAAAAAATGGCATTGAGAGAGATTGGATTGATTCGGGAGATGTGTTCCGTTTGTCTGTAACTCTCTACACACTTCAGGAACCTCTTATTTCCACCTCTTATGTCCATTTGTCTTCTCTCATTTTTTTACGGTCACATATACACCTTTACTGACTGTTTCACGTTTTTTTTCCCTTCAATTTGCATAAAACATGACCCTGAAAAAAAATATTTTTCCTGAAGTTGGTTATTTCGAAAACTCGGTAATAGAACCTGCCACACAAGATCTGCAACACTGATGTTCAGTCATTTCATGAACATCCACTCAAATTCGAAAAACTCCAGATCAAAAAGAAATATATGTCTATTGATCAAATATTCTTGACAAACATGTGAGGAGGTCCCAAAATCTGCGATATCAATGTCTGATGCAATGTCTGATGAAACTATGGAGGATATTTTGAGACACTACAGCACATTAGAATGAAAATCTGAAAAAAATAATAACTCGAGAACTGATGGAAAAGGCGAAACAGTTCAAAATATACCAGTGTCAGTTGAGTGCTTCGAAACCAAATAATTACAGAATATGAGTATTGTTCCTGGATATATGTAAACGTATGAGCCAAAAGAAATATGCTGATAGAAGAAGGAATGTTGCCTGAATTTATATAAAGGGATAGAAGCTCCCTCTAGGTGACACAAACCGACTGATTCCTCACCAATCAAAGACTTCTTACCATGTGCACTAATTGACGTGAAATGACATACTACTCTCTCTTCCTGTATTGAAGACAAAATATGCAATAATGTTTATTGAAATGAAAACAAGCAGTTGAGCAAAAAGAAATCAAGAATGTAACAGATAATAGCTTACGTTTATTCAGAGCAAAGTTCCGAGAAAAACGGATGCTTCAAGGAATCCTCGGCTGTGATCCTCTTCTTGGGGTCAATTGTCAAGAACTTTCTCATGAGTTGACAGAACTCTTCAGCCTCAGGCTTCTCCATGAGATATTTCTTTCTTAATTCCTTTGGAGATATCAAACTAGGGGATAATGGCTCTTCAATCAAAGCCTTTTGGTTTCCGAAAACTTCTTCAAAGACCTTCTCGTTCTCATCGTTTCTTTCAAAATATTTCATCTCCACTGGCCCTAATAACTTGGAAATTCTGCAGAGCCACGATTTGCGATCACCTGGGTTTTCTTCAATAGACGGGAATAAAACTTGCCGGGTGGTCATCTCGTACATTGTGCATCCAACTGACCACATATCAGCTGCCGGAGTAATTTGAGACTTCAAAAATGACTCCGGTGCTCTATAATGCCTAGTCTGTACGGTTTTCTTCACAAAATCGAAGGTTCTGGCGGATGTTCCAAAATCCCCGATTTTCAGCCTCGCGGAGCAATTCGGATCTGAGAGATCCATATTATCTGGGTCTATCGTCACTAACAAATTCTCCGGCTTTATGTCCAGATGCATGATGTTGCATACTGTATGTAGGAAAAACAGTCCTTCCACAACATCCTTCATAAATCGTTTAATCCGGTGGAGAGTTAGCCGTTTTTGATTTGAGTACCATAAAACACTAAAAAGATCTGAGACAAGCGATTCCATTACCAATACGTAGTGTGTGCCAATTGAGCTTTTTAAATGGAATTTGCCGAGAAGTGTCACAATGTTGTTGGAGCCAATTGGAGGCTCTGAGAATGCAATCGATTTTGATGCTTTTTTGGCCTTCTCCATACATTCAATCTCGATATCTGATGCGTTATTGAACAATTCTCCAGTTCGAACAAACTTCAAAGCCACAGTTCGCTTTATCTTCTTATCTTTTGCGAGGTAAACTGTAGCGTATGCGCCAGAGCCGAGCATCTTTTGAACTTGATATCTTTTCCTCAAGACTTGTCCGTTCTCAACAGGGCAATAGCCTGAGTTAAGATCAGGGGGTGTGATGGGAGGTGTGACAATCTGGAAAGTGAATGTTAGACTGATACAAAAAATTTATCAAACTGCCTAAAAGTCTGCCTGAAAAATCCAAGAAATTCCTTTCACTCACCAATTCAATCTTCTTTTTAGATTTTTTATCTGGTTCTGAGAACGACGGAGAACCAGAGGCGGATGGCGCATTGGGTGCTCTTTTCCGGGAGTTTGTCGATTTTTCAGCATTCTCTTCGGAAACAGTTTCTACAGGAGTCATGTTCCCTTGGTCCGGGATGTTAGTCTAAATGAAGGCAGAAATTGGTAATAATTAGTCGGAACAAAACGAAATCGTGCGCCTATTTTCGATGGTAATTCACACATTAATTCTCTTCTGCTCGTTTTTCTCAGCGTATCAGTGATTTTCTCTCAGTTAGAAAAATCGAATGACTAACCTACTTGACAGATGAATGCTCACAAAATGACAAACACAAAAAAAGTAGATTAAATTGGAAAAAAGCGTTCAAAAATGACAGAAAATCAAACCCAAAACCAACACCTACAATTAAATTTTTGTTTTACATTCTCACGTACCGTATTACAAATTCCTTCGGATAGCATTGATACTTCAAGTTGGAGATGTGATGAGATGATACCTGAAAATAGAAACTGAAAAAAAAGATAACGGCAAACAAAAGATGAAGATGAAGAAGGCAAAAATAAAGCAATCTTTCAAGGTTTATACCGAATATGAATAACTTTGCATGAACCTCAAAATCGATGGAAGACAAGATACAAAGACAGAGAAGAGTGGTGTATAAGACTGGTCCACATTCCTCTTAATGACATCACTCTCGATCGATAAACAGTTGGAGGGGCCTTGCCTAACAATTGGAGGGCCGTATCTTTGCGTTTCTGAACGCGCATACACGATTTTTGAAGAGGTCAAACCTCTTGATGAGTGAGATGGTCAAGAGAGATAATAAAAAATGGTATGAACAAGTTGATATTGCTAATTTTTCGGTTCCTAGGGAGGATCTTTCTTTTTCATTTGGCATTAGAACAAATTTGCAGGATCGCAAGATTGACAGTATGATTTTGATTTTTTGATACAATTTTAGCTCTAATCTGGCTAGTCCAGCAGTTACTCCGGTCTTTGAGAATCAAAATCTTCTACAATGCTGCCAGGATTCAGCCACCAATTCCAGCTGGCTAGGACTCTCAGAATCTGCCTGGACAGCAGATTCCACATTTTTTCAACTTCACTGGTAAGAATAGCGCTCAATTCGGCTACTCCTCTTGCTGCTCCGGTCCTTGAGACTCAAAGCCCTCTAACAACTATCCCAGAAGCTCGAGCTTTGTTGCTACAGGAGTTTTTCGTTCACATTACTCATTTTTCTAAAGTTGAGATCCCAAATCCTTGTAGTTGTTGCTATTCAATTGTGAATTTGTCTCTCGAGTGCTCCGTTTTTTTCCTATAACTACTGCTTTGAAACACACGTCATTCTTTCATATTCCTGTTTTTCGTGCAAGTATATGATATTATGTTTTTAACTTGTATCATCTTATCGTTGTGAATGGTTCTGGCTTCTGTTGTTTGATGTACCTTCTCTACATTTAGTTGCTCGTTGACACTCAATCGGTTTCACTAATAAAACCACACGGCCAAAGCACATTAAGGCTACCAAGCTACTCTTGTTTTTCAGGATACTACAGACTGTGGAGAGAGCAATGCATTATTTTTCTGTAACAAAGCCCCTTGATGTTTCTCAAAAAGATATGAAATAAGGGAGACGATATGGGTCATAAAAAACAGGACGGAGGAGGCGCACTCCACAGTTACCAAATAGGAAAAAGATAGCGATGGAAGAAGAGAGACAACAAAGGCCGGAGCAATAAAAAAAGAGAGAGCAAGAAAACCTGTGTATTTCAGCCAAGACGGCGAGAATAACCTCCACTACAAAATATATGTCTCGCTCGTATATTCGTCTCCGTCTTTCTTCTCTCATCCCTTTTTCAGCCCTCACTTTCACAATCATTTTATCATAATGTAGTTGTATTGTTTGGTGACCTTCTGCGACTGGGTCCTTGTTCTATGATTATTTTTAAATTCGAAAATATATATTCATGAAACCATAACAATTTCCGAAATGCTCATTGGAAGAGACGTAGGTTTATTTATACTGAACCTAGGGAATTAGTGTGGAAGAATCAATATGCTATATTGCCTGTATTCTGATTATCTTTATTGCTTTCTTTTCAGTTCGAATGTGTCCAACTCCCTAAAATACCAAATTCGTGAAAAAAGTCCAGTCTGCTCCATAGCAGGATGATAAGGATGCCTTGAGAAAAATGTTCCACTGAATCAACGTGAGTGCGTTTGTAGATAAAGAATTTTTTCATAAGAACTTTTATAAGAATCAGGTTTAGAAAAATCAGTTTTCCCCTATACTGTCATTTCTTTTCACTTTTGATGCGAATTAAATGAAGAAGTTTACAGAAACGGACTAACTCCTGGATAAGCTAATCAATCTTCCCGACAATATCACCATGGATCTCGGAAATGTCACCTTCGGTGGCAAGCATTGCGGGATGCCAGAGTATATTGGGCTTATATCGATTGGGTTGAAGCGGAGGTACTTCAATCTTATCAAAACTCTGACGAAACACGGAATAGGTAAGCTGAACACATGAAAAATACTGGGTGTATGAAAACTGCAAATATTCCCAGATATCGATCGCTACTTGAAGAAGAACTACAGAAAAATCAAGGAGATCAAAGCTGATGAGATTGCAAAGAAGTCTTCGATTCACCAGGGGATGGAAGAGGTTGTGGATTGATAAGATTGACTCCAGTGGGTTAACTATGAATGATAGTTGAGAACTATTGCTGCTCTTTCAGAATAAGAACAGCCCAACCGGCTACATAATTAACGAAGGAGCCGTTTGTGAGGAAAGAATCTGCTGAAACAAATAATTATTGATGTGGAGTTTTTGAACTTTTATTTTGGAAAAACTTCAATAAAGTTGTCTGTCTTATGATTTCTAATTTTCTAAACTATATCAAATTCGACGTCCAGACCGCAAACATTGATGGAAAGTTTGAGAGGGACTCGAGAACCCATTCATATATACCTCTCTAGTCTCGGCACTCTCATTCTCCACTAGTCCATCCGGTTCATGTATCGAAGCTTTTCAGAAGTTCTACCTATAAACATTTCATTTCCGCTTTCCCCAAACTTTCTGTGCTCAACACGAAGTGTTTTCTCTTTTCTATTTGCATATTCCTTGCAATGGTCACATCGATATGTGCACATGCAATGGGTGCTGATGGATTCGAAGTTATTCTTTTTCAATATCTGGCCACCCTTTTCTATACAAATCATATCACCCCCTCTCCTGACTTTTCTTCTCTGGGAAGAACAATGAATTATTTTTCTGTAACGCTCCCTGAAAAGATAGGAGAAAAGAAAGGGGACAGTATGCGTCATAAGAAACAGAATGAAGGAGACTCAGCCAAGTGTAAACAAAAAAGGAAAGGAATAGCAATAGAAGGAAAGACTGATACCAGCATTGACCAGAGAAAAAGAAGAGAGTGAAATCACCATCACAGGTTGGAAGAAGACGAAAAGAGAGAGTAAGAAAACCAGTGCATTTCAGCCAAGACGGTGAGAAGAAACCTCCACGACAAAATGTGTGTCTCGCTCGTATAGTTGTCTCCGTCTTCTACTCTCGACCCTTCTTCAGCCCTCTCCTTCACAATCATTTTATCATAATGTAGTTGTATTGTTTGGTGACCTTCTGCGAATGGGTCCTTGTTCTCTGATTATTTTGAATTTTGAAAACATATATTCATAAAACTATATCAATTTTTATCGTGCTCATTGGAAGAGAAGTGAGTTTATTTTTACAGAACCTAGGGAATCAGTACTTAGAGATTGATAGGTCCAATCAACCCAAATTGAGTTAGAATAGAATATTAAGTCGATATTTGACAAGTACTTTCGGAAAAAAAGCTAGCTCGGACAGAAAATTGACAATTTTGTTGAAATAAACTTATAAACAATTTTTTTTTGAATTCATGCTAATTTCATCTCAAAAATGCCCGCTCACAGATTTTACCATTTGCTCATATTTATGATCCCCTATTTACAGCGCCTGGTCATCATGATGCCAAAATTGCAAGACGTTTGTTAAGTCGATACTGTAGGCACCAAAAGTGCATGAGTCTTGGAATGAGGGAAACGGCGCTACAGGATCAGAAGACTTCCGTTTTTATTCTTTGATTTGAACTTTCTGTGTAGATGAATTTTATATTCATGAACAGCAGTGTCGGGTTTTTTGTTGAAACGACAGGGCAAAAAGCTGAATTGGGAACACTAGGCATTGAAATTTCGAGAAAAATGGCCTTGGCGAGAAATCTAGAGTTGGGGTCTATCAGGATCACAACTGTCAATTTTGTCAAGATGTCTTGGTAACTCGAGCTCAGGTTCTTCTCTCCATTCTTCAATTTTTTTTTCTTGCTCATTGCTATGATCTTTTGCTATATGACACATCTGGACTCTTCAGCGACTCTTGTTTTTCTGTATTCCAACTTTGATTGAGATAGAAAGAAAAAAATGTATTCGTACTGTGAAATGCGACCGCTCAAAGTGTCCAAAAATAAGAAGGAAGAAAGACTGCATGAGTCATAAAAGAGGAAGACACGACCGACCAGTTTGTAAGAAAGCAGGAAGATACGACCGACCAGTTCATAACAATGAAAACGGAATAGAAGTGATGGAGGCAGCATAGACCGGAAAAAAAAGGAGAAAGAGTAAGACTGTCAATGTATTGCAGTCGAGACGATGAGAAGAACTCTCCTCAACAAAGTGTATATTTTGTTTGTATAGGTGTCCGAGTCTTTCTTCTCTCATCTCTTGCGCCCGCTCCCCTTCTCAACAATCATCTTATCACAATGTAGTTGTATAGTTTGTGACCTTATGTTGCAGGGTCTGTATTCACTGATTTTTCTGAATTCTAAAAGTATATATTCCCACAGCTATGATATTTTTTGAAGAGCTTATTGGAAGACAAGTGAGTTTATTCTTGAAACCAGAGCCCAGTGCTGAGAATTCGATAGGTTCTAAACAAGCCAGATTTGTTTCTTTTTGAAGAGATAGACTTATTCCCAGCCCACAAACCTGGATCCTCTTCACTAAATCTACGGTTTATCAAAATTCAAATTTTGTTTTTCACAGCTTTCTGGCCATCATGTTGCAAGAACTGTAGGACTTACGTCAAGAGGATGGTCGAGTACTTCTAATTGAGTGTGAAGACAAGAATCATCTCGTCCTAAAGTGTGGATACTGCCGCTTTCAACGAAATTGTTTATTTTAACTTCCGTTGTAGATACATTTTTTATTCTGTACGAGAGTGCTCTGTCAAATGTGTAGATACTGTCACTATCATTGAATTGTTTGATTTTAAGTTTCCTTCTCGATAAATTTCTTCCATTTTCCCATATTTCGAATCTATCTTAAATTTGACTTGAACATCAAAAATCGACTTCAGTGACACGCTGGAATTATTAAGACTGAACTAAACTGTACTAAAAACACAGATTCAGCTTGTAGGTGTCATTTAAAAAAAGTGCCCAAAATCAAGAAAAATTTCAATTTCCTATTTTTTAAAATTATCTGAAATTTGACTTGAACATAAGAAATCGACTTCAGTGACACGCTGGAATTATTAGGACTGAACTAAACTGTACTAAAAACACAGATTCAGTTTGTAGGTGTCATTCAAAAAAGTGCCCAAGATCAAGAAAAATTTCATTTTCTCATTTTTTGAAATCATTTGAATTTCGACGTGAAAATCAAAAATCGACTTCCGTTGTACGCTGAAATCATTAAGACACGCTCTCTGATAAACTCGAGGACAGTAATGTACAAAATTTCAAACTGGTCCAAGTGTTCTGATATTTTTTCGTGTGTGGTACCCCAACACTACTCATACTTATGGCACATAATTTTTTAGGCTCCGCCCCCTTTCAGATGGTGAGCCGAGATCATAGGTCCAAAAAATTAACTTTTTTCTCCGAAAAGATATTGACAAGATCAAAACGGGAATCGATTGCTGGTACCATTTGAATGTTTTTATGTGTTCAGAGCAAAATTCTACCATCCCGTCTTCAGCATAAAACTGCGTTTTTCTGCAAATTTAGCTGATTTTTCGCAAAATGATGGTGTGACGGGTCCTTGAATCTCAAAAGACAAGCTTCTCTCACCGGATTATTAATTTACACCACTGTGGGTGTTAAACCCCCACAGGTTCGATCCGAACTTCTGTGCCATAAAGGACGAAATACTCGATAGTATTTAAAAAATCCTGAAAAAACCATGGATAAAAAGCAATGGACAAAGAGTTTGAGATTAATATTGTGATGTTAATCATGAGTCGTCAATTGTTAGCACTCGGAGGATTTCCCTCGGAGTACTTTCCGACCTCCTGTGGCAGAAACCTTGAGGGTCAAACCTGGGGAAAACTACGAGGGAAAAACTTTTTGCGATCTTAAATTTGTGTTGTCTAATCTGTTTGGGCAACGATTGGAACCGAACTGGAGCCCCCGACAGATAACCTAAAGGCGACGTGGATCTAGCAGCGTTATGTGATAGACCAAACCAAGAGATGAAGCCACCTAGTGGTGGAAAGACATGGAGAAAGCCTAAGGCCGATTTCATCCTAAGTAGGGCCCAGAGGAAGGAAGTATTTCAGTGGATCAAGATGTTGATGTTCCCTGATGGGTATGCAGCTAACCTGAGTAGGGGTGAACTTATCTACTCTGCGAGTCTAGGATGAGAGTCATGACGTCCACATATGGATTGACGATCTCTACGATGGTCGAGCTATGTCCCTGAGCATGTCTGCTAGCACTTCGAGT
>GL379897.1:107515-143306 GCA_000143925.2 Caenorhabditis brenneri | reverse complement strand
TGCATGTAGGACGTAGAGACGTAGCATGTAGCATGTAGTGACAGGGACGTCGGGACGTAGCATGTAGCACCATTCTAAAGACCTGCAGCTACATGTGTAGCTACATTTCTAGAAACCTGTAGCAACAGGTGTAGATACATTCTTAAACCTGTTGCTATATTTTTCAAAACCTGTAGCTACATGTCATTAATCTTCACCAGTTTCACTGAATTCCTAGAGAAAAATGCAAAAAAGTGAAAGGCCAATGCATTTGACAATTTTAAACCGTGAGTGAAACTCAGGATGTGGAAACAACATGAAAACGCTGTAAACCTAATGCGAGGATGTCTAGATGCCAATTCCAGCGGAAAAAAACCTGAGTTTCTGTGAGATTTCTGGAGTCGACAATTATTCGATGAATTCGATCGGAAAAATTCTAAATCATGTGACTGAACAGCAAGAAAGAACAAAAAAGCGAAGAAAAAACAAAATTTGTGAATATGCCAAAGAAATTTAAAAAAAACAAGAAGTCACAAAAACTTGTTTATTTTCATATTCTTCAATCAAGCAAAATTCATGAAAAAAAAAGATGGAGGGGGGAGGGGGAGGGGATGGGTTGAAAATTGAGAGAAAAAGAGGGGCGGGGGAGGGCGGTTGAAAATTGGGGAAAATAAGACGAGGGAAGGGGGAGTGGATTGAAAATTTGGGGGGGGGGGGGGGGGGTGTGATTTAATGAGAAGGTATGTACCAAGAAGGGTATGGTAAGAGGAGATATAACATAAAAACAATATGAAAATTCTAATAATGTTTATTTCTTAATTTACACAAGTTGAGAACAAGGATTCCCTTGTTTCTATCATAGACCTTGATGACCTTCCTATACTCATTAAGAAATCCCGATTTGATCAAGGGTATTCCATCATAAGAATGGTTATCTTGTCCGACCTTCAAATACGTGATTCGCCTCTCCAAGCATCACATCGACCACATCAATCAGCTGGTAATTAGTTCTGATGCTGTTACGTGGCGCTTGTGCATCTGGAAGAAATGAAGAAACACGTGTTGAAAAAAATAATAGTTCCTTACTCGACAGACTGGACAACCGCTGTACACTTCTGACATATCCATGTTTCTAGCTCTTCGCCGCCCATCCGCTTCGAGCACATTTATGTGTGCATTGCACCTTGTTTGTGCACATTCAAAAACATAAAAACGAAATTGCTTGCTTCATAAGCGTTCTTGTTTACGCTTCATTCACTATTTCCGAATTAGAGCAATCATCGGTGGAGACCTGCAAAATCACATAAATCGACAAAAATTCGAAATTATCGAGAGGAATTCAAAGTAAACAATTGAATGGAAATTTTCTAATTCAACCGAGTTTTTTTTCATTTCTCAAAAATTTAGACCTAAACATCTGCAGAAAAGCAAAAAAAAAGGAGAATTTCAGTAAAAATCTTGCAAATTACTTTTTATCGCAAAAATGTTGTGAAATTCAACGTTTTTGTATTTTCCGAAAAGAAATGTCATGAATATAACGGATTTCTGACTATTTCGTTGAAAATCGGCTGAAAACTGAAGAAAGAGGAAAAATAAAAACTCCCTACGGAAAACAATATTGATTTAAAATGAAAGGGTCTTTGGCCAACTTGGCCCTTGGCCAGCTCGTCTGTATATGTCGGTATGTGTAGGTTGGCTGTGTATGTGTGTCGTATGCGCAAACAACAGAAGGAAAGATGGGGAAGGAGATAAGGAAAGAAGGGAAGACAGAAGAATAGAAAGGAGGTGTATTTTATTTTTTGCAGGAAAAACAAGAGAAATTGAAATAATAGTTTCTACGACTTTTCCACTCGGTTCGAAAAATCAGATATTATTTTTCAAGTGGATAAACAAAATTCTTGGATTCAGAAACCGGCGAGAAGAATTGATGAATTTTATAACAGCATCTTTGACTCGAAAAAAGATTATTATTTTTGGAATCTCCTGATTTAAACGGTTCGAAAGAGTGTAATGAAGGCTATGGTTGTTCAATTTTGCTGTTTTCATATTCATGCGCCTTTAAAGCTGGAATTTTTCGACAAAAGGTCAATTTTTTCAAACCTAGTCATGATTATACTCATTTGAAAGCTGATAGCCAGGGCAAGATGGCTGTAGCAGTTAAATTAGACGTTGAACACTTGATAAAGCTGAAAAGATCTCTTCACAGCTCCAATACTTTAGTATATTCCAGATTTAGACCTGCTAGAATTAATGAATTCTATTCATCGTTACTTTTTTTTTTGTCATAAAGTTTTCTCCTCATTCAAATTGAATTCCCCTGCTTCTCAAAATGCTTGATTATTCCTCTTGAAACTTTCACGTTGTCCTGTTCTACCGTAACACAGTATTCCCATCCTCAATTAAGAACAGATGACGTCATCATCCGTGGCATTTCACGAAAAAAATATTCTCACGCGGTTAATGAAATTTGTACAGGAATTAGGTTAGTTTTCGTTATTGTAGCCTTCCAAAAGCCTAATTCAAGAATCTGACTACCGTAACGTCTTTCACATTGGTCCAGAACCTCAGGAAATTTTTTTTGAATTTTTTGGACGGATGGTTCTGAAGTTATATTGCTTTGAGAAAATGAGCTAATTTTTCCGAGTTTTCAGCTAAATCCTATAAATGTCAGAAAAATTTGATCTGGTAATGCAAGTCTGAAAGAATCTGGCTGAAACTTTGGAAAAAGCAGCTCATTTTCTCAAAGCGATATAACTTCAGAACCATCCGTCCAAAAAATTCAAAAAAAATTTCCTGAGGTACTGGACCCATGTGAAAGAAGTTATGGTAGTCAGATTCTTGAATTAGGCTTTTGGAAGGCTATAATAACGAAAACTAACCTAATTCCTGTACAAATTTCATTAACCGCGTGAGAATATTTTTTTTCGTGAAATGCCACGGATGATGACGTCATCTGTTCTTAATTGAGGATGGGGATACTGTGCGTAATCATTTGCTGAAATTCATTTTTCCACTCAAAAACAATATATTTCAACCATTGAAATTTTTTTTCAAGCCGAAAATGTGGTATGCACCATGGCTTTGCGCGTTTTATGTGGCCGCTCTCCTCCTTTGATTATCGAAAACGTGGAGGGCGAGCGCCCAGGCAGTGTCCTTTGTTTACATTTGGACGCTCTTTTTCTCTGTGGTCTCATCCTCTCGCCTTCTCCTTTCCGACCTCCGCCGCTGGCATTCGTTTCTTTCCTTCTCGACTATTCCATTCAATAATGTTATATTAGAGAATAGTTCCCTTTGGATTCGGGGACGTTCTGCCTTCAGATTATTTCTAATTGCTAGTTATTCTTTTTAAAAAATTATTTTCGGAAAAAAAAATGGTTAGTGATAGTTTTGATGCGCCTTTTGCATTTCTTTATAGACATTATTTTCAGATACTTGCTCTAAGTTGCTCCATTAACAGCAATCGTCGCAACAACAATAGTAAAGGTATGTTATCATTCTGTTTTGTTTTAGTGCAAAAATTTATTTTTGTACAGTAAAAAATGTTTTGATGAAGATTTTGTTGCTCCATTTCAATAAAAACTTCTTGCAGAATCAATTGACGGTTCACCGTCAACAAACGGACTGCACATGAATGGTCAAGATTCGTTGGTGCAGCCATTGATGACTGATTTCTATCAGATCACAATGTGCTACGCCAATTTGAAGACCGGAACGCACAAAGAGCCAGCTGTTTTCGACGGGTTATAATTTGGTGAGATTTTCTTTCAATTTGGGACGTTAAAGTGCCTAGTTCTATCCCAAACAGGATATATTTCCAGAAAGTGTGGAACCACTTTTCGACCAATGGATCAAGTCGAGTGGATGATTATGGAGATAATAAATTTTTTTTTGATTCATTGTTGTATAAGGATAAATATTGTGAAGTTGTACAACAGTGTTTGTGTTCATTCTGGAAAAGGGGACACGGGACAATCAGTTTAGTTTTCATCAAATAAAATTTCGAGATTGGAAAAACAAGTTTCGTCAGTAAGCCGGGGTCATTCCTCCCGTTTCCATCTGAACTCTTATATTGACTTTCTCCATGTCTTCTCTCTTTCTTCATTACATTCTCTTCCACTGCACAACCAGAAGCCCCCGAATCACTCCAAAACCTATAAGGACGAACAGAAAGGTCATTCCGCACACACAAAAGAAAAAAAAGGTGGAAAGTTTGAAAAAGGTGGAAAGTGCCTTTGGAGTGGAGTGATCGGTGTGTCTTGGCAGCGATAAAAAAAGCGAATAGGAAAGGCCATCAAGCACACGCACACGTTTTTATTGCAAGGGGCGAGTGAAAAGTACCTGGCAGTGCACTACTCTCATGTAATTAAAAGCCGGTCTCTTTTTCTCTGGCCTCTCTTGTCGTTATTCCTTTCCCAAGTCAGAAGAAACGGGCGCAGCCCTCCATCCAGCGAAAGAGGGCGAGAGGGAAAATGGGGGAGTATGCGGAGAAGAGGCAGGCACTATTTTGCTTTTCTCCGTCAGAAGGGATGAAAATGGGAGCGAGATGCCAAAAGGGCAAGAGGCGCTACACTATTTCGTTTTTCTCTGCCAAGACGGGTCGAAATTAGGGGCGAGAGAGTATCGGGGTGACGCGCAGGTTGTTAGAAAACCCTGAAACTGGCATATCTCGGCCATGGATGAAGCTATTGAAAAATTTTCAACTGATAAAATATTTAAAATTATGTTTTGAGCAACTGACTAGTTGACAACTTTTTGATAGCTCTTTTTCCTGCAGAGATATGCCTTTTCAAATTTTCTTCGTCCTGCCGAAGTTCGATGAAAGTGAATACTAACATAGGATTCTCACATATAAGGAAGAATAGACAGTGGGAAATAATTTTATCATCGCCTTTTCTAATTTTATACAGCACTCGACCCATTTACAGTCCAATACGCTAGTACACTTGTACGTACTTGGTATTTCGCGATCCATCGTCCCAACTGTTCAAAAGTTTTGTGTATGGTACTGACTGTTTGGGTACAGCTAGCAGGTCAAATCGATTGCACAATCCTTGGTTTGAATGGAGTGGAAAGTGCTTCAGCAGTGACGTAATGATGTGTCGCGGCCTCTCGGTTTGCCCGATCAGATAATGGAAAAAAGAATGGCTACCACTTGTTCACGTAGTTCTGCAACAAACAGGTGGAAAACACCTGCTATACAAAGGTCACTTTTTTCTCTGCGCTCTCTCTTTCTAATCTCACTCCCCTCTGTCAGTCTTCGATGCCATTCATCATTCGTCTCGCCCATTCCATCATGGCAGGCAAAATGTAATTCTGTTCCTATTGTGTTTTGGGACTATTTTTCCCGATTATTTCTAGTTTAACCTTTTTTTTTCGAAAATTCAAAATTGAAAAGGTGAGATTTTTCTGAAATAATGACATCAAATAGTAACTTTTTTTATATTTCAGCAAGACAAGGTGCTCCTCAATCCCCCTCAGAGCAATCGAAAACGTAAGAGGGTCGAATGGGAGAACGAGCTGGCGGTGGCTATCCGGTCCTCATCGTGCAGGGGAAGAAGTTCTTCTGCTCCAAAATCGTACGTTTTCTTTTAAGTTTGGGGTTTTTTAGACTTAAAACCTACAGTAACCTTTCGAGGTCTTCTTCTAATTATAACAATTCCAGATTCTCGCCGAGCACTCCGGGATCATGAAGTGCATGTTCTTTGGGCCATATGAAGAACGCAACAAAGAGGAGATTGAGCTCTACGACGTCCCTTTCGTCGACTTCAACAACTTCCTCCTGCTCATTCATGAAGCATTGGAAGTCAACGGTGAGTTACCCTGTTGCCAGACTTCTCAAACTCAGAATCATTACAGATGACAACCTCGTCTAACTACTCAAGCTCTCAAACATGTGGCTGGCTCCGATCCCACTCAAAAAGTGCCGGGACTTTCTCATGCACAAGTCCGGGAAGTCCATCAAAGACCGATACGATTCGTCGGTTCAGTATGATTTTGAGGACATTAAGGTAAGCTACCGGGCTACCATACCAGATTTACAGTGCCTCGATCTCACATATCTAGGCTCATTGGTTAAGAAGAACACGCCTAGACTAAGTACCTAGTCTCTATACCTACGCTTCCCACCAAATCTATTCTCAAAATTTTCAGACGTCCATCGTGAAGAACGTATTGTGCTCATCTGAATTCAGCCAGCTCTTCCCAGACTGCATCAAAGTCTTCGATCCAGGCACCATGGATCTTTTCTTGGAGGAGTCCCTCAAACTCAACGGGATAACTCCGGGAGTTCCAGATGTGAGGTCATCATGCATGAATAATCCCTACGGCTGCGAATTTCTTACCTTCGGAAGACCACAGCGAGCGCCGTCTCCGTTCAGAAACAATTCGCCTTCACCCCCACATGAACCACCTTGTGGAAGAGCCGCTCGTCGTTTTTTTTTTATTTTTCAGCGCACCAAACAATTCATGGACTTGTCGGAACAGTTCAAGATAGACATGTCCTGCTACGGAAGCATCGCTCGTTACGCTAACAACTCATGCAAAAATTACAATGCAGAGTTAAACCATATAGTGCAGCCGTAAAACTGTTTGAATTGATTTTGTTTGATAATAAATTTTGTCAATATGTACAATTGTGTTCTGTTTGCTTTGGGGATGGTGACACACAGGAGAGTAGGTATACTTGGAACAGCTAGGTAGTGAGATTCCGGGTCTATCAAATGCATTTTTATCATGTTCGTCACAGGAAAACGCTAGTTTCAGTTTGTCTTCCATTTTGGTTCTCTTTTTTTTAATCTGAAATTGTTTCCGTCTGCCTCGACACCTCGTGATTCTTTTCTTGCCAGTTTGCAATCCATCGTCCCAACTATCCAAGAATTGTCTTTGTAAGATACTAGGGAACGTAGTTGTAGATACTGAAGGGGCACAGCTAACAGGTCAAATCAATAAGTTCATTCGCGCGCATAATCCTTGGTTTGAATAAAGTAGAAAGTGCTTAGGCACAGACGTAATGATGAGTCGCGGCCTCTCGGGTTGCCCGATCAGACAATTGGAAGTAGAATGGGTAAGGCCACCACACACGTTATTCTGCGACGGACAGGTGAACAACCCCTGCGCGCAATGAGTGAAGGTCACTTTTTTCTCTGCGCTCTCTCAATCTCTCTCCCCTCCGTCAGTTTCCAATGCCATTCGTCATTCGTTTCACCCATTACATTATGGCAGGCGAATAATATTTCTGTCCCTACTGTGTTCTGGGACTATTTTTTCCTTATTATTTCTAATTTAATCATATTCTTTTGGAATTTCAATAAAACAAAGTGAGTTTTCCCCTGAAACAAGTACAACAAACAGTAACTTTTGATTTTTCAGCAAGGCAAGGTCAAGTTATGGCAAGTGTATGATTTGTGAAGGAGAGGCAAGCGAAGAGAGGGAGTTGTACACTTGCGACGGTCAGATCAGTGGAGAAACGAAGGTTGATGGAATTGAAAGACCATTCCGTTCGTGCAACGGCTGATGGAATTGAAAGACCATTCCGTGCGTGCAACGGCTGATGGAATTGAAAGACCATTCCGTGCGTGCAACTCGAAGTTCCATTTGGAATGCAACACGGTTAGTAAAATTGGGAATCGTGGTCAAATCTCTAGGGAAAATGCGCTTTAGGAGCGAAAATACCGTTAAATGTTGAACAAAAGCCATGAAAATATTCCCAGCTCGCTGAATCCTACGCTTCGCTTCTAAGATACCACCCATCATGTAGTCAAGGTCCATATGTTTAGAGTAGTATATCTCTGTTTTTTTGAATGCTATCAAAAAGTTTAAAACTAATACAATGTCCAAAATGTTTGCATCAACATTTTGTTTGTTAGACACTTTTTGAAATGTTCAACAGCAACCGAGATTCATCCGATACTGCATGTTCAGGTTGTTGTTGAGAATTTTGAGAAGTAGTCAACTAACAAAATGTTAATCAAAACATTTTGGACATTTTATTTGTTGAAAACGTTCTGATAGCTTTCAAAGCAACATAGATATACTTCTTTTTCTTAATGTATCCAAGCCCATTCAAAAAAAAAGAGACATTAGTAAGGACAAAGAGACATTTGTAATACTAACCAGTCGGTGATGCCGCTCACGGCGGCTCGCCTCCATTTTGTTGCTGGCTGCGCTCCTCAATGGGGGGGGGGGGGGGGGGGGGAGTGGAATTAATTTGCAATGTTCAAACCCAGTTTAAACCGTTGAGCAGTACACCTAAGCATTCTGCTGAAGTGCCAAAAGTTTCGAAAGTTTGAATTCCCGCCAAAAGTTTCAAACATTTGAATTCCTATAAGTTTTTGGAAATAGGCAGAATATTCTGGAAGATTATCCATCTAGAGCTTTCCAGTTCCAGGGACCAGCTTCCATATGAGACGCCACAACTTGGAACTTGTGGGAGACGGAGAAGGAAAGGCCATTGAAAGACTGCTCAATGAAGAAATCTGTATGATTTGTGGAGAAGAGGCAAGGAGTTGTTCAGTTGTGATGGCCAGATCAGTGGAGAAATGGAAGATGGGGCGCTGATCGGATTGGAGGAGAGTTGTGAAAAGGATAGTACAAACTAGCCGCTACCGAGCACCGGATTCGATTTTCAAGGTCCAAGTTACCCCAGTCACTGATGTTTTGTCAGTTGGATGCATCATTTACAAAATGGTCACCCGTTCGATGCTGTTTCCAAGCTGTAATGAAGCAGACAAAAGTGGTCACAAATGGTAACTGAGCAGGATTTCCGAGTTATTGGGTCCGGTGAAGATGAGTTATTTCGAGAGGAACGAGAAGACTGAGGAGATTTTCAAAGAAGTATTCGGGAATCGCGACGTTTTCATTGAGAAAAAAGCACACATCAGCTGGATTTCTTCTGGAGAATTGATGAGAGAGCATCTGATGAAGAAAACTGAAGCTAAGGAGTTCAATGTGTTCATGAAAGAACTATTAGTCATCAACCCGAAACGAAGACCGAGTGCCGGAGAAGCTTTGAAGCGTCCTTTCTTCACAAACGATTGCTCAGAATAATATGTCTGTTAACCGAAATATTAAATTGTGCAAGTTTTTTTGAAACCCAGTTAACTTTTGATTAATAAACTTTTTCATTATTCCTAATTTATATACCATATTTCGAATTTTCATCAATAGTAAGTAAGTATGAATCTGAAGGTTTTCGATCTTTTTCTTTAGTACTTTCCAGGAAAGGTCATAAAAAGCTAGTCTAGCTGCCCCATGGTTGGGCATAATTGTACTGATTCTTTTTCAAAATGTAATAACTATCTTGAGAGTGAAGATATCGAAAAATTGTAAACTGATAACTTGCTCAGAATAAAATTTCACACATTTCATTAGTTGACAACTTTTTGCTATCATTACTGACGATCTAGTTATAAAGCATCGAAGAAGCTATATCAAACTGTCGTCATATGATTTAATTACAGCTATTTGTCCTCCCATAACTTGCTGAGAAGCGAAGGCATCAAAAAAGTGTGAACTAATACATTGCTCAGAATAAAAAATTACGCATTTCATTAGTTGAAATTTTTACACTATCATTACTGCGGATCTAGTTATAAAGCCTCGATTAAGTTGCATCGAAATGTGGTTCGGTTACAGATGTTTTTACGGAATAGGCTGTAACCTTTTCCCAGACACATGGTTCTAAAATGAAGTCAACTAGGCAAATTTAGATCGGTTTGTTCTACTTGAGTTGGATGGACCCAAGCCAATTTTCAAAGTATATAAAAATGAAAACCTTCGCGCTTTGAAAGGAAGCTGTTGTGTAAAACCACGCTGCTCAGAATATGAAAATATAAATTGGCCCATTTGGTAGTTTACAACGTCTTACTGCCAAATATCTAGTTTTTTAAAAATTTAGGTTGCAACTGACTGTTTTTGTTGATCAGAAACAAAGATATCAGAAAAGAATCAATTAAAAATTGGTCATGATAAAGTTTGTCACTCATAATAAGTATGTCACTTTCTTCGAGATGTTATGGTTGCACGGAAATTACAATGATTACTCATTTCTACGACACCAGCTTCCCAACTTTTTTAAACCGCCTAATTTTCCGTATGCTGAAGAGTTCTCGGGCACAAACAGCAGGTCAAATCAATAGGTGAATCCGAACATACAGTCCTCTGTTTGGCGAGCGTAGAAGGTTTTTATGCAGTGACGTGATGATGTGTCGCGGCCCCTCGGGATGCCTGGTCAGATATGATGGATTACCAAGGCAACTACATACAAACTTCTTTCTGCAACAAACAGGTGGAAAACACCTGCGCAGTGCAATTATGAGAAACTCATTTTCTCTGTGCCCTCTCTTCTCAATCTCTCTAACTGTCTCTCCAATTGTAACCTCCTTCATTCTTCTATCTCATTCATTATTCGTCTCGACCATACCATCATGGTGGTTGAATGATGGTATGGTCGAGATCAATAATAATTCTGTTCCTACGGTTTTTGGAACTTTTTTCTGATTATTTCTAATTTAAACTTATTCTTTCAAGAATTCAAATATTAAAGGTGAGTTTTTTTTTCTCTGTAGCTTTTTTTTCTCTCAGCAGTAAAAACAAATAGTAACTTTTTACTTTTTCAGTGATTCACAACTCGCCAACAAGATTCAAAGCTTATGGTAATGAGCGAGTTGCTGGAGGAGTTCGTGCATACTAAAGATCGGTGAGTTTTACACCAAACTGGTTGAAATTGACTTTTTCCCCCAACTGGCCCCGAACTAACGTTTTTCAAAATCAAATTTTGATCTCACAAAAGTATCGAAATACGACTCTCGGTGAGGTCTACACGCTAGAAAACTGCTGAACAGGGCTAGTTTATTCAAAGCACCTGTGAATTGGGCGCGAAATGTAGTAGCAAAACGATTGTAAATTGTACACAGAAGGTTCATTGCTGATCCATCTAATTCATTGAGTAGATTAAACATTATCAACTTCTCTTTCTCCTTTTTCACTGGATTTTTGGGCCTCAATTCGTTTCTCCCGTTTTTTTTATTTGTGACTCATGGAAGTACCCGGGACCCTCATGCGTATTTCCAAAAGTCCCGATTAAAAAAGTCCGTCAAGTTCAGGACTTTTATTTCAGGTAACCATCAAAGATGCCAGCCCCGAAACGCACACACACTCAACCTTTTCACAACTCTCCATCTTCCAAGCGTCGAGGTGGTGAACCCCCGAAGATTTCCGGGATCTCTGGATCCTCGATTCTAACGACTCCGACGTCATGTGCAACATCACACAGTAAGTTTGAAACTTTCTTCAGATGCTCCAACGCTCATTGTTTCCGTTTCAGACAATCGAAACGAACAGGATTGACGTCCGGAGTTCCATCAACGAGCAGATCAAGTATTACAAAAACGAGATTGCCGGTCAAACTAGACGGACGCTGAAAATTGTCGTGGCGGAACAGCAAGAACAGGAGGATAAACTGGAAAAAATTCAATAAAAAAGTGCCGAGTACAAGGTTTCGGATCTCCAGGGTGCAAGAAATCAGCTCGAAAGCACGATGTTCTTTTAAGAACTCTATCACCAGCCCGTGTAGTTCAGCTTGTGCCACAAGGCACTGTACTTGGGGATCAGTCACTGGAACGTTTACCACCAAACAAAAGAATGAGAACTGACGATGAAGAAGGTATATCGGCTGAAATTGAGCAGCTAGTTTCAACTTCTAATCGTCCAGAAGGTATCTCTATTAAGTTCACTCTCTCCTATGTTTCCGATGAAAGTGTGAAGTACTTGGCTGAATTCAACAAGATCAGTATTGAAGACATGATGAGTCGGGTTCTTGGGAAGGGTCTTGCTCAAAAAAACATTGTCAGGAATCTTGAAGTCGTTTCACTCCCAACACTTCCAGTTGCTGTAAAGTTCTGGATTCAAAACTAGAAAATCTTTTTTTTCCATATATTTTCTACGATATCTTTCACACACCCTCTCTAAACTTTCTTTTGTGTTTTTTCCCCGCAAAAATTCATTTTTCTTGTTCGTTTTCTGATAAAACCTTTAATAAACAAGTTTATGATAATGTACTTTTTCTGTTCATTTCATAGTGGGACAACACAGGGCGATGGTTCTACTTCGAAGTTCTGTTCAGTGGGAGTAAGGAATTCGTGGTGTTTTAGAGAAAATTTTTTCGTGTTCTTCCAGAGAAGAAGCACAAGTCAGCAGTCCTTCACTCCGACTTTCATATGAAGTTTTTCGGTCCCTCTTGAAATATTCTTGTCGTTTCAGACAACATTCTGTTTTTTATCATCAGGCTACAGTACACTCAGAGATTAATACGACACTAGTTCTTAAAATTGCTTGGAACTGCTGTAAACTGTTCAAATTGTTAGAAACTAGAGAATGGCCGGTGTTCGATCAAACGATAAAGAAGTAAATTAACAAAAATGCCCATTTTTTGGATTCACATTACTCCCCAGATTTCGGGTTGGATATGTCGGATTGGCCTACATCTTCGTTTCGAAGGTATTTTATGCTCCTGAACAAGAAGTATTTGTCAGCTCGGTTCTATCATTTTCCGTGATCAAACTGGTAAAAACTAGAAAATGAGCAGTGTTTTATCAATAAGTCCTCCTGTTAGAGGGCACAACTAGAAACAAAAGGCGATTGTCCTCAATTTCGATTTCTATCTGGAAGCTTCACTATCCGTCTCGAAATCTTTTTTTTTGTTCCTCGCTTCAATAAACCGAAAAAAAACGCTACAACACCAACTTCCCAACTTTTTGAAACCGCCTAATTTTTTGCTATTCTGAACAGTTCTGGGGCACAATTAGCAGGTCAAATCGATAGGTGAATCCGAACATACAGTCCTCTAATTGGCTAGCGTAGAAGGTTCTTATGCAGTGACGTAATGATGTGTCGCGGCCCCTCGGGATGCCTGGTCAGATATGATGGATTACCAAGGCAACTACATACAAACGTCTTTCTGCAACAAACAGGTGGAAAACACCTGCGCAGTCCAATTATGAGAAAGGTCATTTTCTCTGTGCCCTCTCTTCTTAATTTCTCCAACAGTCTCTTTATTTGTAACCTCCCTCATTCTTCGATTTCATTCATTACTCGTCTCGACCATACCATCATGGCAAGTTGATGATGGTATGGTCGAGATCAATATTAATTCTGTCCCTATGGTTTTTTTGGGACTATTTTTCTGATTATTTCTAGTTAAACTTATTCTTTTGAGAATTCAAATATAAAGGTAAGTTTTTTTTTGAAGCAGTAAAAACAATAATATTTTCCGTTGTTCCAGTAACCAAACCAACGACTCATCAACAAGACCCAAAGCTCATGACGATAACCGAGTTGCTGGTGGAGATCGTGAAGACCGGAGACCGGTGAGTTTGACCCCCCCCCCCCCCCCCCCCCCAAAAAAAAAGCAGCTCACCCCTTTTCTGATTGTAAATTCTGATTGCTATGCGGGTTCAAAACTGAGTATGTTACAATGTATTTTGAACTAATTCCCTTTATCCTAATGTTTTCGTATTATCACCCGTCTGCGCCTTATTTTTTCAAAAGGTGAGACTCAAGACACAAAGAGATCTAATCGGAATCACTTTCTGATTAGCCAGATCTATGATCACATTACGATAAGATAATTAGTTGTACTGTCGAAAATTCATAGTTTTATCGGCTGTCACAAGAACAAAGGAAAAAGATCAGATTATCTTCAATTTTTCTGACGATTGGTTAATAAAAAATGAAGTGAGATTTTTTTTTGAGAATGAAAAAAGACTGACTTCAGAGTAGTCGCTAAAAAAAATTGGCAATAGAAAAATTGGGTCGTTCATCGAGATCGAGAGCGAAGTGAGAGTTTAGTTTTTCAAAATCGAATGGTATATGAATTTCAGAAACAAGATTCAGTGACAGACTCATTTAGCAAAATGGGTATCCATACTGATGATCTTGCGGTGAATGAACTTGGTGGAAATAAGCTCCATCTGACAGTTCGGGTATTATGCCTCGAAACAAGGACACTGGGAAAGGAGCATAAGGAAAGATATGGTGGAAAGGTGACATGTGGGTTGTTGGGTCACATCCGTGACTCAACGAATGAATTGGGTCGATATTTCAAAATGGGAAAGCAAGTAACGGTGAGTTTCCACCTGTTCTATCTCAAGTGAACCGAAACTTTCAGGTTTTGGCGAAGTTTGACCCGAAAGAAGGCCATCTTTTCGATGTTGTAAAGGAGGTTGAAAGAGTCTATGTCCCAATAGAAAAAGGAGTCTCGAAGCGAAAAAAAAGACGCTGATAAGAAGACGAAAGCTGTGGAGAAGGAGAACGTGCCGGTTGAGTCACAGGAACCGAAGAAGGATGCTCTGGAAAAGCCGATTGAGAAGATTAAAGGCGCAGGTCAACCATGATCAAAGGCTCAATCGGTTACAACTCAGTCGGAGACGAAAAAGAAGCTTGAGGCAAAAGAACACAGCTCAAGCTAAGGTTTCAGCGGCCAGAAGATCCAAAATGAGCACAAAAGTTCGAACAGAGCCAGAGAAAGAGTCAAAATCGTTTAAGGACATTGAGGCTAAGAGACAAACCAGAATGACAACCAGCGCTCAAAAGAGAGCCAAAGACGCTGAGAAACCTAAAACGTAAAAGGTAGGTGGCTTGTATTATTTTGACGTGTTCGGAGCCGTTTTTGACGCTACAACTTCAAAACACTAGTGATGACTATTTTGTACCTTCTTCAGGAAATCTACTATGAAATCGTCACGTTCCCGTTCCACTACCAGTCGCCGTCAAGAGTCAAACCACCACTGGAATTTCAAACCGTTATTTCAAAACGATGGATTCAAAATGTTCGTGTGGTATGATCACTGCATTGAAGTATATAATTGGATTTCAATACAGAACAGATTGAAACTATTCAAATTGATTCTAACTAAAATAAATTTTATGATAATGATAATGTACTTTTTCTGTTCATTTTATGGTGGGACAACAAAAAGCGATAGTTCTACTTGGAAGTTCTGGCCAATGAGAATAGGGGTTTCAAAGTGTTTCAGTCGCATTTTTCCGTGTTCTTTCAAGGAAGAAGCACAAACCAGCAGTCTTTCATCCAGACTTTTATTTGGAATTCTTCTGTTCTTCTCGATATCTTATCGTCGTTTCTCACAGGATTCCGTTTGTTATTATCTTATTGCTACAAAACTAGTATTCTAAATTGCTTGAAAGTGCTCAAAACTGCTCAAATTGTTGGAAACTAGAGAAAGCGCAGTGTCGTAGCAATGAGAAATTCTATGAGACGGGCCAACTAGAAGTCAGGGGCAATTGTCCTTCAGCTTGATTGTCATCTGAAAGCTTCTCTGACCTTCTCGAAATCTTCTTGCATTATTTCGCTTCAATATACCAAGAGCTCTATGCTACAACATTAGATCCCCAATTTTCTGAAACCGCCTAATTGCCGCAGCGTTAATTATGGAGCACAATTATCAGGATGGATCGATAGGTTTACCAGACACAGCCCTCACTTTGGAGAGCGTAGAAAGTTTTTGTGCAGTGACGTAATGATGTGTCGCGGCCCCTCGGGATGGCTGGTAAAAAAGGAGTAGATGAATTAGCAAAGAGCACCACACACAGACGTTCTTCTGCAACGAACAGGTAAAAAACACCTGCGCAGTAATAAAGTCATTCTTATTTTCTCTAAGTCCTCTTGTTCTATCCTCTCTCCCCTTTGTCAGTCTTCGATGCCATCCATTACTCGTCTCGACCATACCATCATGGTGGGTGAATGATGGTCTGGTCGAGACAACCAATAATTCTGTTCCTATGTATTTTGGAACTTTTTTCCTGATTATTTCTACTTCAACTTTATTCTTTTGAGAATTCAAATATGAGAAGTAAGTTTTTTTCTGACGCAGTAACAACTAATAGTAACGTTTTGTTCTTTCAGTTTGATTCCCACCAAAATCTAGCAGTTCAAAGAGGAGATTGACACCCAATTCCAACTCTTCAAAAACCAATTCTGCAACCAAACTGGAATCATGTTAATGCTTCTGCTAACAGATCATCTACTCTTCCAAATCTTCCTATGTCCAAGTGTTCGTGCTGAATCAAACCTTAGAAGAAATTGAAGCCTTCAAATGTTGCATCGAGATGTATAAACAATGTGTCTCGTCAGCAGTATGGATACCGCATTGGAACACTTCATTCGTGCAAATGTAGAAGCCATCCAAATACGATTGTCTACAAGCAGCTGAATATAAAATGTGGCGTGGAATGGATATCGTCAATAAATTTTGGTCGATCGAGAGCGCTCAACTTCGTGAAAATAAGGATGTAACACTCGGACCGCAATGAGCGGAGAAGAACCGCCCTATGTAAAGAAGAAGAGAGAAAAAGGAGGAAGGAAGGGAGTCTTTGGTGTGTGCAGGCTGGTGGAATGTGAGGGCCTTCTCCCTTTTATACTTATATCCTTTTCTATGTATGTTTGATTTTAATTATTATTCATCTCTTTGATATTTTACTTTAAATAAATGATTGTGAGTGGAACCAAGGCGTAAGAATCTAGTCTTGGTCGGGTCGAACTAATACATGGGAATAACCATGACAGCTCATTGCTACTCCCCAACTTTTTAAAACCGCCTAATTATCGCAGCGTTAATTCTGGGGCACAATTGACAAGATGGATCGAGAGGTTTACCAGACACAGCACTCTCTTTTGAGAGCGTAGTAGGTTCTTATAATGATGAGTCGGTGCCTGGTCAGATAGGAGAAGATGAATTTGCAAAGACCACCACATACAAACCTTTTTTTTCCAACGAACAGGTGGAAAACACCTGCCCTCTAATAAGGTCACTCTTTTTTTTTCTCTACGTTCTCTTGTTCCAACCTATCTCCCCTTCGTCAGTCTTCGATGCCATTCATTATTCGTCTCGACCATACCATCATGGTAAGTGAATGATGGTGTGGTCGAGACAAATTATATTTCTGTTCCTATGTGTTTTGGGACTATTTTCCTGATTATTTTTACTTTAACCTTATTCTTCCGAAAATTGAAATACAAAAGGTGAGTTCATTTCAGAAACAGTTACAACTAATAATAATGTTTTTGTTTTTTCAGTAACCGAACCTACGACTCACCAACAAGAGCCAAAGCTGATGACGACGAGCAAGTTGCTGGAGGAGTTCGCGCAGACCAAAGATTGGTGAGTTTGATTCTAAATTGGTTGAAATAAGCTAGATTTTTTCTCACTGGCTCTGCGATAACATTCTTCAAAATAAAAACTTTTGCGTTCTTAAAAATACAAAAATGTAGCGGGCAAAAATCGAGAAGCTTCTTTTTTTATATAGCAAAATGTATGCTTTTCGAGTGAAAATCCATGAGAGGGTTGAATTCATATCATTCTTGTTGCCATTCCGTTCATCTAGCCACTGCCGAATCCCCTTTCCCTAAAAAACAATATATTTTTTCAGGTAATCAGTCAAAACGCCGAACTCACTCTTGTCAAATCCTGGACGGACTATGCAGAGGAAATTGAAGCGGACCTCAGAGCCCTCATTGTTTTCATTGACGACCTCCAGGACTCCTTCGATTCCCACGACAAAGCCATCCTCCTCAAAAGAAGTGACTTCCAAGTCTATCTTCTCCGTCGAATCAGAGCTCTCAACTCCTATGAACTCCTTCTTTCGGATGGTCGTGTCATCAAAATGATCAGTCTACACATTTTATATGGAACCTCTTTGATCAATGAAATGCCACAATTCGTAAGTAGAATTCTTCAATTGGGATGCACTGATGAGGATGTGGCCATGTTCATCACTATTGTCCACTATAAGCCAGTGTGACAGGGCATTTTATGACCTGTCTTGTTTTCACCTTTTCCTCGGGCTCTGTCTCGCATACGATAAGATTAATTGCCAGCTGGCAACATCAAATGTATATGTGTAAACAAAGAGAGGACACACCCTCTCTTCCCCTTTAATATTCATTCTGTTATTTTGCGCTGGTGGTGGAGAGTGACCACGGAGGTCCAATCGCTCTCTTTCCAATACCGGACGAATAAAGTATTGGCCAATATGAATCGAATATTCTAACAATCTATAGGAACTGAGATATGGTTTAGAGCGTAAAACCATTATTTCATATGGAAGTCTCACCTCGAGTAGAGTAACAAAACTGTGCGCTCACTATTCCAGTTTTGTTACTTGCCGAACTTTCGGTCGTCGCTTGATTCAAATTCTTACCTGAGTGCTAACCACTACTATTTTCTGGAACCACCCCCATTTGAACCCCATACCCTAATATTCATTTTGTCATATTAAAACTAATTTACCGATCTAATATTCCTACGTCATCTTTGATTTATTCTCTATCAGTTGCAAATGGACTCGACAATTTTTATTCGCGGATTTTGGATATTTTATTATCATTATTATTTTTACAATGGCCACAATCGATCGCTCAAATAGATTATTGTTGGATTTATTTTATGCTGTTGGAGGTTACAAGAGCCCGGATTGCTACTTGTATATATATCGATTCTTGTGGAGGAAAGTCAATAATTTATAACATTTCTTATTTTTATGCCCGTTTAATTTCCCACCCCTAGTTTAAAACAGAATGTTACTAGGTTGAGTGTTGTGAAAAGACCGGATGAGCACAGGCTCGGATAGGCTAATGCGTATGGCTATTATTAAGAATAGTGTTCGTATTGATGACAGAGACCCTGCTCATATTGAACTTTTTATTTGTTAAGACGATTACCCACTATAGTTGAGATGATTGTGCAGCTCCCAAATTTTACTATTGTAGATTGTTTAATTTTTGTCTTGAGATTTTTGCGTCACAATGACCATTTTGTTTTATTGTAAAGGTTTCCGCACCTCCTAACACCGTCGTTTCTTAAAAATTCCGGTAAATAGAGTAAGATTAGGGCAATTAACTTTATGCGAATCTGATGTTTGAGAATATTAACGAGATGATGATTGTTTATTTTTGATGTATTTTTCCCTTATTATACGATTTGTCTTTGATTGTTAGTTCTCTGTGGAACTGTTTCTGCCCCAAGTTCTCACCACTTTTTCAAAAAAGTCGGTCATAGCTTCAGGGACGAAGCAGCTCGTGAGAGGAGGGAGAGCCTCAGGAAAATCCTTCGGAAAAGTGGTTTGTAACTTGATTTTTTTCTATAAATTTCGAGGACGAAATCAGCTTTTCCAAAGGAGGGAGGATGTGACAGGGCATTTTATGACCTGTCTTGTTTTCCCCTTTTCCTCGGGCTCTGTCTCGCATACGATAAGATTAATTGCCAGCTGGCAACATCAAATGTATATGTGTAAACAAAGAGAGGACACACCCTCTCTTCCCCTTTGATATTCATTCTGTTATCTTGCGCTGGTGGTGGAGAGTGACCACGGAGGTCCGGTCGCTCTCTTTCCAATACCGGACGAATAAAGTATTGGCCAATATGAATCGAATATTCTAACAATCTATAGGAACTGAGATATGGTTTAGAGCGTAAAACCATTATTTCATACCAGGGAGAATTGAGGATCTGGCAAGTCTGAATTTCTAGAATCCGGAGAACCTGTCTTCAGTACTTGATTGACTTTTGCAATAGAACTGATTGAAACTGTCCAAATTAACTTTTTTAAGGAATAAAAATTATGATAATGTACTTGTTGTGTTCATTTTATGGTGGGAATTTAAGATTTTTTGTGTTCTTCCGAGGAAAAAGGACAAATCAGCAGTCATTTACTCCAGCTTGATTCTATGAGACGGGCTAGAAGACGAAGGCAATCGTCCTCCAGCTTGATTTTCATCTGAAAGTTTTGTTGACCTTCTTTACTAACACATTCTACGCAATTCAGGTTCATTGACTGAATTGAATAAAAGTACAAGATAAGCTAGCAGAGCGGCTGTCAGACAGGTCGGTATAAAATTCGGCAGCTGCAAACAGGCAAATCAAGGCAAAACTGTTTATATTTTATGCTCCTAGTTTTAGAGGGATTCCTAACCTAATTTAAGTAAAATAACTAGAAATCGGACTCCAACTTTTTTCGCTTCAAGGTACCCGAATGATCAAACATTCTCTCAAATTGATGTAAAATGACCATTACCACCCTAAATGACAATTTGGGGCAACTTGGAAATTTTTACGGATGTTCGATGTTTTCAATGGAAAAATGGACTGAAAAATTCCAAACTTTGATAGTTTTTTCGCTCCAAACAATCCAAAAGTGTTTCAGAAGCTTCAAAAACTATATTCCAAGTCTTTTGAGCTTGAAAAAATCGAGAAGAAAGAAGAACATTTGGAAAAATGAAAAAGAAGACACACCCTTTTCATTAAGAACAGCCAGTCAAAGAACATTGGACGTAATAGTCTAGAAAACCACGACATTGATTAATGGCTATTGTTCGCTTGAGGGGTTTATCCAAAATAACGGTTATTTACAGTACCGTGAAAAATATGTGAACACCACGTTAGAAGGTAAGCCATTTTGTAAAAAAAATTATTTTTTTTGTAAGAAAATTTGTAATGCCAACTTTGAGCAACCATAACTTTTGACAGAAGTAAGATAGAAAAAAGTTGTCAACTATAAAAATGTGTAAAAATTAACAATCTCAAAGTCAATAGTTGCCCAAATTTGATAACTCTCACGGTTCATAAGATACACGCCATGAAATAGAACCTAGGACGGTCAAACGTAAGACCATCCTTGCTAGGAGTGGTCATTACTCAAAAACCGCTGAAGCTAGGAAAAAGCAATCAACTGAAGGTAAACAGAGCGTGCAGTCCTCTACATTATCGTGGAAGATGACATTTTTCCAGCTATCATGCCTGCTGAGTTACAGCCGACATATATGACAAATACGCGCCCAGGAATCAATAGAAGACAAAAATGATGATGATAAATTGTCCAATGTAGTTTCGAATCATTTTAAATTCACAGCAAATAAGAAAAACTGCATGTTTACTAGTGGAAAAACGGAGAAACAAAAAAATCAATTTTTCCCCAGGGAAATTCGATACGAAAGAAAGCACGTAGAGCAGATTCGTAAGGCTATGGTGAAAATGACAAAAACAACGTATCCAGAGCCGTTTTTAGATAGCTGCAAAACTTTACAGGATTTGCTGTACACTACGCAGGAGTTTTTTTTTGTTTTTTTTTTCATCCCCTCTCTAGGCTCTCTGTAAAAAGAAGAAAAGTGACATTTAATAGAATCCCCTTTTTTTGCAAAGTTTTTTTTCGAAATTGAATGCACGCCATCCTATCCAATCTGGCAAGTTAAGCAACGTTGAGTCCAGTTAGTACTTGGATCGGAGACGGCCTGGGAATCCTGGATGTGAGTAAGTTTTTTTGCAAATGTTTTCTCAAAACTTTCATCGGACCATAACTCACGAACCCGTGAACCGATTTTCCTAAATGTTGCATCTTTTGTCTCCCCTAAAGGAGACGTTCCAAAATTCATAGTTGACGCTAAATTTCTTCAGGTCAAAACCGTTGCTAACCTCAAATTAAGGGTAATTAAACCAACGCTATCGTTGTGTGTTGCTGAACGGTATTACTATTTATTTGAAGCGCCTGTTTTTTTCTGGATTTATGTTGAATCGAACCCTCATATAGACTGTATTCGAACCGTAGAAGATTATTTTTTTTTTATCCATCCTTGGTGGAAAAATACCGATTTTTCGAAATCCGTGAAAATCAGCCATGACAACTTCAAGAAACCGTAAATCTGTTCAAAGTTATTGTTTCGGGCTGGTAAAAAACGAAAATGCTGCAAATTACACGTACTTTGCAATGGTTTTTATCACATTTTCCGAAAACTTTTTTTTACAAAATTTTTTTTTTCGAAAATTTTTGTCAACCTATAAAAAAATTTTTAGCCATCGAATTGGAGTCGTTAGATGATAATCAAACAAACTAGAGCAATTTTTTAGTTCTGGAAGTTTGTTGACGACTACAGGAGCTGTGAGAGAAACTGGTGCTTTAGCACGGCCCGGTAATTCACAAGTTTGGACTAAAAAATTTCGTTACGGTGAAGTTCCGGTCAAATATTTTCAGAAAAAAGGTTTCCTCGTCTCCCTTCCCATAATCGTACTATTTTACTACTAGAAATTGTTTGAAATCTTGGATCCACTATCAATTACATAAATAATAGCTTGTGCTTTGAGCAATTACCCTTTTTTCTTCGAGTTAAAGACCGATTTTTAGTTATACAGTAATACGTGTTTATAATGCATACTTTATGAAAAACATCTTTATGAATAAAAATAGGAGCCTAACTCATAGAAGCTCTTCTTTGACGGTGCCGAATGCATCAAGAATGTTTCATCAAGAACCCGTAAAAAATTATTTATTCGTCGGCACAGCACACATGTTTTTTTTCTTTTTCAATTTTTAGCATGTAAACTGTTGTATTAATGTTCATTTTTCCTCCGAAGAAACAAAAATTCACGTGCTGCATTACCACTCTGATACCCATTTAGTTCTTTGTCTCAGTGTCTTTGCGCTGTTTCTGTCTGAATATTCAAAATATTACCCCCTCTGTTTTTCATTCAAGTCATTTAACAAGAACAACACAATCAATCAATACATCAGGAAACAGAGGGGGGAGGGAAAAATCAATAAAATCGGATGAGAATGATTACCGGGAACAAGCTATTTAACAGTAAGAACATTGTGATGAGGTTTCGAAAATTTCAGCAAAAGAATGCGGGATAATACATATTTGAGACATCATCGTGGGAGAAGTGGTTAGTTACAACAGCTCGGAAAGTGACTCGCCATCATTAGCAAGAAGTGTGTCCAGAATGCACTCGAAAGCAGCGGTGACGGTTATGCGGGCGACGTACTGAAAACAAACGTTTTATTCCAAAAAAACGAATTGCAAACGGGAAGTCTGTTTGTTAAAATTTGAGTGGGAAAAAAACATTAGCAACAATTGGGCTGCGGAGTCAAAAGAAATTAGAGAAGAAAGACCACATTTTCGACATAGTTTTTTTACTCTCTACTGTTATTCTCGGAACGAGGAGGGGTCTTTTAAGAATTTAAATCTTGTTTCGAAACAATTTTTGGTAACTTCGATACAAAACTGTATGTATTGAACTCGATCACGAGATGCTTAACGACTACTTGAGTTGAAAGAAAAATGTTTGGTCACCTTCTTTTTTTCTTTTCCTCTCAAGTTCTCAGCCAGCTTATCCAAATCTACTCGAAACTCATCCAAGTCGTCCAAATACTTGACGTCGTGCAATGCGTCGTGAAGGTAGAAGAGAACGGTGTGGAGGTATAGAACATCGCTAGTCGTTTTGGCAAGATCACAAGTTTGCATCATCCGGATCGACTGTTGAAGTAGATCCGTTATTTCGCTCACTTTAAAAAGCTTGTATTTTGGGTGCAGCTTGGTGTTCAGTTTGTCTTCCGACATTGGAAGCCCGATGATTTTCGCCTGGTTTTGAACGTTTCGAAGCAGTGTTAGACGTGCGAAGGGCATGAGCAATCTGGAAAAACATAGTTTGAGGTCTTTTTGATCGATTTGTTTGGCAAATGAGAATTCGCTATCGACTGGTATTGAATAAGAATTGAGATTCACTGATTTTGACTAAATGTTTCTTTGTCAACATCAAATGGTAATTATTAAAATTGTAACACACTCACTCTTCCTCCTCACTCTCTTCCGGCTTTTCATTCTTCACCACAACTTCCTTCTCTTTTCCATTCTCTTGTGTCTCTCCTTCTTCCTGCTCATCACCTTCCACATCCTCTTCATCTTCCTCTTCCTCCTCATCTTCCTCTTCCTCCTCATCTTCCTCTTCCTCCTCATCTTCATCCGCGTTCTCCTCCTCCTTATCATCCTCACTCTTCTTCTCCTCATCATCATCGTATTGCTCCTCTTCATCATTCTCGTTCTCCTCCTCCTTATCATCCTCGTTCTCCTGACTGTAAGGCATCAGCAACCTGGAAAAAAAGATGTTTAGAGTACTTTCGATCAATTTCTTTGAAATAAGTTATTTTTCATCTACCGATGTGGCATTCAAGTTAAGATTCAACCAGCGGGTGATAATGATTTGTGTCTTTTTTGACAATATTTTTCATCAACATGAAATGGTGATTATCAAAATCGAACATACTTACCCTGTAAGCGAGGCCTCCTCCTTATCTTCGCTACGAATCTCCTCCTTTACGTGAATTTTGTCTTCCTCCTTTTCCTCCTTCTCCTTCTCTTCACCTTCCGTTCCCATCCGACTGTCCGATTCATGCGTGTTTGTCACTCTGTCCTGTTTGAGCGACTTGACCATACTGTCACGAGTCATGGCGACCTCATCTTTGACATCTGCTGGGCAGTCATCCATAATGTTTCAAAGAAGCAATTGATACTTCATGATGCGTTGGATTGGCTTCAGGAGATAAGAGCTCTCCATGTTGTGGTTGGCTTTTCTCTGGTAATCCTTGAGAAACGGATGGTTTTTTACAGAGTCACGAACTTTTTGGTTGGATCCGTGGAGTTGAAAGTAATTGCGGTACGTCATGTAGATCCTGCAAAATTAATAGATGAAGAAATGGAACTCTATTGGAATTAGAACTCACTGTTTGCGGTGTTTCGTGAGGACTTGGCAGATTTCGAGGGTGGTGCTAGCGGCGACCAAATCTTCCAGAACAACTCGATGATGGAACATGTAGAGTTCACGGATAGTTCCGAAGAGACATTGGGATTTCCCCCGAACTGCTTCTGGAAGACTATTCTGGTGTTCGACGGCCTCGAATGGCTCCAAGTAGTGGATGATGATTTCTTTTAAGTCTGCGTCGAAGATGAATTCTTGAGCAACCTGGAAAAGACAATAAGTCAAACTCAGTTAAATTTGACGCCATATCTAGCCTACATACCTTTTCTCAACTAGTATGAACATAAAAACTCGAATTTTTGAGTTCCTGTCAATATCAGGTCAAGCTTTTGAAAATTCTTCGAAAACCGAATTTTTTCACATACTTGGAAAAATTGTTGTAACTCCCTTAGTTAGTTTTTTAGTCTTATTTATGGTTCGGTAAAAGTCTTCGCCAAAATTGAAAGAAAATAATTCGATTTTCGAAACTAACCCACAAAGCCACAGTACCCTGATGATTGCTGGAATCTTTATGCGAACCCTGAAAATCTGGCCCAATGTAATTGGGTGAATAGTTGTGGCGGCAATGCAGGTTTCATTAAAACAATTTGTAGTAAAACAAAAAAATAAAGTCATAAACAAGTCCAAAAAATGAAAAGAAGTGTATCCTGTCTATGTGTTGTAGATAGAGTACCGTGTCGACGGTAGAAGCGCTCGATAAAATCGGAAAAACCGAAAAAATTACTGCCGACATGCTCGAGAATAAATCATATCGGCGGCATAAATTCGAACGATTACCGGCGGCAACCGATTTTCTCTCGGTAACCGAAATTAAAAAATTCTCGGTAACCGAAATATCGGTAACCGACGGTAATCGGTTACCGAATTCACCTCGGTTACCGAGAGAAAATCGGCAACCGATCGGCGGTTACCGACGAAGAAAAAAAGCGTGTAGTCCTCGTGAATAAAAATCGTGTAGTCCTCGTGGACAAGTTGAGATTTTTTTAATTTCATCATTTTCTGTCGAATTTTTTGCGTTTTTCAATACAATTTCCGGGAATTACCAGTTCAATTTGTTTTTACAGTTTCAGACGCTCAAATGTCGGATAAAACTGCACAATCCGTTGTCTGGCGATTCTTCCGAAAAAGTTCCGACGAAAAAACAGTAGCATGTTTGAAGTGTGGCAAAACACTGAAGTTTTCGAGTTCAACGACAGGCATGATAAACCATGTCCGAACGGCTCACGATAAAGAGAAGTTTGAGCTAGAAAGAAGCTCGTCAAGTTCAGTTAATCAAGGTGCAATGATTCGCACAGCTTCTACGGCTCTGAAAACAGACGAAAGTCTAATTTTGTAAGTCTAGATAGAAAACCAGTTTGAATATAAAGCCGCTTTCAGAGCTTTGTGCACGAGCAACGTCGCTTTTCGTTTCGTTAAAAACGAATGGTTTCAAAAATTCTGTCACCTGTTGAACCCGGAATACCAAGTTCTGTCACCTGATTCGATCAAGAGACGATTGTGACGCTGGATCGAATTTGAAGGCGTTTCTTGACAGAAACCTATTGTATCAGTATGTTCGATCGATTTCGGTTAAAATTATTTTTCAAACATTCAGCCTGCATTGCTCTGCTCATTCCCTTGCACTTGTCGTCAGTAGTGTTTCGACGAAAGTTCAATCGGTGAAAGATGTTCTTGTGAAAGTGAATGCACTCGCAGCACATTTGTCGAGGTCGAAAACAGAGCGACAAGCATTCAGATCTCGTTCTGCTGCTCTGAAAATCAATGGGCCGATTCCATTGCCGTTCTGTATTACGCGCTGGGCAGGATGTGCTCTTCTGGCCACTGCTTATTTAAACCATTATCAAAGTATCTCATCACTGTCACGATTCCAAGATTTTTTGCTCGGACAGGAAGAAAAGGAACTGCTGGAAGAATATGTTTTCCTGATGAAGCCATACATTGCCGCTATTGCAGAAGCTGAACGAGATGATAATTACTGTTCAGAAATCGTTCCACAATATGCAAGTTTGATGGAGTTTATTTCAGGACAAAATCAGAAAAAGGCCATAGTCCGATTTTTGAAAAAAGAGACTTCCGATAGGTAGAAATAGACAACATCTCATTCAACTACATTTTTCTTACAGATTCGATGCATATTTGGAAAACGATATCGCGCTGATGGCAACATACGCTGATCCAAGATTTGCTTATCTAGAATTACTATCGAAAAAATCATGGGAAGACGTGGAGAAAATAGTGGAATTATATTGTGATTCTTATCAAGTGACAAACCAGAGCGACGAGAATCTTTCACCAGTCCCTCCTGAAAAACGTCAAAAAACAAGTGATTCTTTATTTTCTCGATTTATTGAATCAAAAAGACGAGCGTCCACGTTGGAGTCAACGAAATCTGAAATCATCGCATACGAATCTATGCTTGTGACCGGAAGACCAACTTCTGACAGTGACCCTTTACTATTCTGGAATAGTAATAGGCAACGATTCCCAAAATTAGCTCTTCTCGCTCGCCACGTACTTTGCTCTCCACAATCCTCGGCGCAGGTGGAGCGTTTATTCAGCACATGTGGAGAGATTGTGTCGTCTTCTCGCCGGAATCGTCTTTCAGCAAAGACAATGAATTCTTTACTTTTGAATTCGGCGCTAAGCAAGTTGAAAGCCAAGGTGGATGATGAGGAAATGGATGAAGCAAGGTGTGAAGATCAAACACTTGTCAATGAAGATTTTTTGACTCTTTGGAAGAGTTTCAATATCCGTCAAAGAAGTAGCAGTGCTCCTCCAAAACATGTTCATTCATAATTGTTCCTCTTACTGTTAATTATTATTGTAACTGTTCCTCTTACTGATTATTTTTATTGTTATTGTTTCTCTCACTGTTAATTTTTATGTTAATTGTTCCTTTTACCGTTAATGTTTTATGTAATTGTTCCTCTTACTGATAGTTTTCGTTGAATTCATTTATTGTTCGTCTATTTCATTGGTAAAAGTCATTTTTCTGCTATAAAAACGGTCTAAATATTCAAAATTCTTTTTTCCCGCGAAGTGCGGGTAGCCGATCGGTAACCGATCGGTAAATTCTCGATCGGTTACCGAGATTCGGTTACCGACTACCGACAGCCGCCGTCGGTAACCGATCGTCGGTTGCCGACTACCGACAGATGCCGTCGGTAACCGACGATCGGTTACCGAGAGAAAATTTTTAGATCGGTTACCGATATACCGCCGATCGCTATCGGTAAAGTAAAAAAAAATGCCGATCGACACGATTTTTATCGGCAACATTTTTTTGTCTCGAGCGGTAAAAATTGCCGAAAACCGTGTCGACACGGTACTCTAGTTGTAGAGAGAAAACGCCGGGAGAGAAGATGACAGATGCAGGGAGAGAAGATATGCAGCCCGGGAAAGACGCCAACATACCGGCAGCGCTAAAAACCAGAGAACCCTCAACGGAGCCCATTTCTGGTTAGTCCTTGTCGCCCCATCTCTACGATGGAGTGACACAGAAATCCGATAACTAGCCCGAAGGCTATGGATCTCCTGAAAACAACAAGAAGGCTGATGTTCTATTTACAACACCAACATAGTCTAGAAGAGTGGCTCAGTCACAAAAACGATGACCGTGGTATCCGTGTCGCCCGAAGGCCGCGCCATGGATCGTTACTTATTACTGAATGACGGGAACAAGACACCGTGGCAAAGAACTTTCTTGAAACAGTCGGAATGAGGCCAAAACTTGATGTTGATTCCAAATTAAACCCCCCCCCCCCTTTCTTCCCATCTCTCTCTCTCTCTCTCTCTCTCTCTTTTTTTTTCCTCTGTCCTCTCATCCTCCCTTTGGCTCCAACATCAGTGGATCGATTCTGATAGCTGAAGAATGTTATTCACTGAGAGAAACTAACAATTTGTACAGCAGGTAGACTGGAACTAAAAGTGTCGCAGCTACTCTCAAACTTCGAAGTGCAGGTAGCTGAGGGTCCACCGATGTAGCCCTATATGTGATGACTTATCTTAAGCAATTACGCGAATGAAACGCATTCAAAAAAACAATAATAATTGTAAAGAAACAAATAAATCAAAATAAAAATCTGATTCGCAGCGAGACCCCTCCTCCTGCAATTTTCTCTCTCCAGTCATGGAGAGCCACTTGCGCAAATCAAGCACTGACCCTTACTTTCGATTAGAGACAAACCAATTCAATCTGTCCCCAGCCTTTGTGCCCGGTCCCCAACCACCCTTGGCCCCATGACCACATCCCTGCTAACGGGTCAATTCCCTCTACTGCCCAACTTCTCTCACTAATCCCAAACTTACCCGTTTTTTATAACACTCACCCACAGTCTCACGACCTGAAAAAATTTACCCGACCCACACCTTGAACCCCTCCCACCCCTTCCTCTTTTATCTATCTACTCCTGGCAATCCCCCACCCCCGCGCTTGCGTATTCCTTCTGATTATATTCTCAATCTCAACTAACCCAAAAAAGTAATAAAAAAAACTAACTCTGACTACCAATACTGAAGTCGAATTTCCCTCGATCCCATGTCGGATGTTGTAGTGAGAGTAGTTCGGTTGCCCTGAAGATTCATAATTAGAGTGAATAGTGCTGGTGGTTTTTTTACCTTTATCACATCCATTGTCAACTTCCGAATTGTGTGAGAGTCGATTTTCCCGACTGAAAATAAAAATGTTTTCAAACTGTCGGAAAATTGTCAGCAAACGTTTGAAAAATATCGAAAGCCAAAGAAAATACGATCGATTCGAAAAAAAGTTAGAAAAATTAAAAAATTAACCATTTTTCGAATTTTTGTCATTTTTTCATTTTTTGTCTAATTTTACGCAAGTAACCATCGAGAAATTGGATTCAAAAATGAGTTAAAATTATTCTACGCAAAAAGTTACCCCAACTCGCAAGTTCTGCGGCGAAAATCCACGCAAAAACAACGATTCCGCAAGCGAAAAAGCAAAAAAAATCAGAAAAAAGAAAAATAAAAATGTCGGAGTTTAAAGGGACATGCGCTCATGACAGAAATGGGTCTCGCCGCGAAAACGTTATTTTTGATAGTAAACCCATCGATATATACATCATTTTGATCAGAAAAAAATTCTCTATCGATTGGTACCCAAACCGACCTTTTTGGAAAAAAAAATTCTGATTCAATTCTGGATCGGATGATCAAGAATCCATGAAATATCAAAATTATTGTAAACGAGTTGAAATTGGTGCCAATTGGTTGCAAATTTTTCTGTGATGACGAGATTCATACTTGTTTTCCATGATAACATACCGTTGATGTGATCTTCCGTTGAAAGATCCCAAACTACCAGTGGTATTCGAGGGTTCATGACTTTAGGTGACCCTTTTGAACAACTAAATGTGGTGCGTAACGCCTTTACCTCTCTTATCTTGTTAAAATAGTTGCTCAGATAATTTTTTGAGCATCTGGAATCGATCCGAAGGTCGGAACCGACTATGGTATCTGAACGACTAGCAGTGTTTTCTGAACTCTTGAGTGTTGCTATGCATTCTGACCTTGCGAGGGATGTTTGGACTTTCATTTTATAGATTTTAATACTTCTCTAATGATTCTGAAGGTCAAAACCACCTCTGGTGTCTGAACATCGACTCAACCAGTTAAGTACTCTGAAGTTAGTAGTTGTGCTATGATGTTTTAGGAAAGACAAAATCGTCAAGGTGCTCGAGTTGGCTGCCAAGGATCATCAGTGTAAATTTTCTAGGTGGCTGGCAGGTGTTTCTCAGTCTGAAATTTCGTTTTTTACACTAAAAATTTTTTCAGTTGCACTACGTGATGCGGCAAAAGATGTCCTCAAAGAGTAGATCGAATTGCTCTTGGATCGCTGGAACAAGAATCGTGCCGGCGAGGAGGCGGCGGCAAGAGCAGGCAGACGACGTGAACGGGATATCAATGTTGAAGGTAATATTGATATATTTAGATAAGACACTTTTTGGTAAAAAAAAATGTCAAGATCGCCGCATATTCTTCGGTATTTGGGCCAGAAATTAGTTGGAATGGTCACCACTCAACCGCAACTTACCAACAAAAAAATTTAGCAAAATTACTCTACAATCCATCCAATAATCCTCTTTTTTGCAGAGCCGCTCATGGCCAATCTGGTTCGGATCGGGAGTCAAGACTTCGCATCGCCATGCGTCTTCACGGAAAGAAGGTTTCAGCCGGATAAGATACCCCTTTGTTGAACAGAAACAAAAATTTCTTGTTCCATCTCTCTGTTCTGTAGGAAAATTGTGTTTTCATGTTTGTCCGATGGATAAATATTGTGAAAATCGTCATAAAATATTGTGGAATACTCGGTGTACAGCGTTCTTGTTAACCTCTTTGTATGGACCGAGAAGCAGCGCCTTGAAGTATGAGGAGTGAGACGAGAGGGCCTAAAAAGGTCAAGCGATGGGAGAAAAACTAATTTGAAAACTTACGTATTTTGATACATATAACTTTTTATTTCGAATAATTAGTTCATTTATTTTTTTATAGATTGAAATATTATAAATTTAGAGAAAATTAAAAAGGCGAGCCGGTCGTTAAAATTAACGTCTACATGGTTGTAGAGAGAAGTCAAATTGTGGACCGTGCGCTCAGCGCCAAGCAGCATTGAGTCTGCGATCTTAAGGGTTTCCGGACGACTCTCCGTATCTGGGGTGAGTTTCGAAAGGGTATCCGCGATCTTCTGTCCTGTTTCCAGGAGTCGATCGACCTCTTCAGTGACTATCGTCACTCTTGCTTTGGCAGGTCCAACAATTTTGAGGTAGAGCGATTGCTCAGCCTGTTGAAGTGTTTGTTGGGTTGTAGTCTTTTTCTGGCGCCTTAAAGAGGACGGGTGGGAGTGGTGAGTTTCACCACCGGAAGAGTATTCCGATTGAGAAGCCATAGCTTTGAGAGCTGTTGTCAAGTGACAGATAACCGAGTTAATCTGTAAGAGGGTAGGTAAGTGTTGTATAATTGATGATCTGGCATGTTCGGTGGGGCAGAACCGTTAGATACGGTATCCCTTCTCAACAAATTAGGTGTTGCTTCACTATTCGTTCTGGCCAGAGTGTGCAATGAAGGATTGATATTGTCACATACACGCTTGTGCCTTAACGTGTGTGAGAAATGAATAAGAAAAATGGTATATGTTGCAACATGTTTATTGAGTGAACCGAGGAGAAAGTGGAAACTGACCTTCCTCCATGATGGTGGTGGGTCCAACTGAATAGAAATTCCTACTCGTGAGATGTTGTGATATCTATCTCTCTTTTCTCAAGGCCGTTAACAAGTGTGGCTGGCGCCACACTAATTTATCACCCAGAAGAAGATAGAATTGAGAGATACAATTTTGTATCCGCTCACAATATGCTTCTCATTACTTCTGGTTACAGAATGCTATAAGCGTTTGTAAGTAAGGCGTGGTATGATTCTTCCACAATTTCATATTTCAAAATGTGAGGGATTTGTTTGTAGCACCTTGAAAACAGGGCGTGTTCTGTATTCTAATTGCAGGCTGACTTCATTCTGAGCCACGATACGTGTTTCGTGCCTGTGGGACAACTAAAAGAAAATATTACTGTCAGCGCGTGCTTGAGCCAAAGCATACAACCTTGGTACTACACAAATAGACGTCCGTCTATGAGACCCCTAGTGTAGGTTTGTATAAATTCAGGCAACTGGGGTTCTTTCAGTTGATCGGGCTAACTTCTGCCCAGCCTGGCATCCTAGTGTGGATGACCGTCCAATATGCATTCACTACACTATTCTATAGAATAGTCGGGTTAACGACGAATAATCGTCATGACAATTCAGCTTCAGCGCTGAGTGCTACGCGATAACAGGGTGTCCGTTTTTCTCCTGATAGTATCTAATTCATTACGACTTTGTGACAGGATCGGAGTTTGTGGGAGTTCCCATAGCCGCTTTTGTTAAGAATGATGTCATTTTTCTTTTTGTTTATGAGAGCAATCATCTGATTGCTCCCGGGGAGTCTCTCTGGCTCCCGGAATCAGTGTCCTGTCCCGACAGCATGTTGGGACTAACCAGGGAATTCCGCTGAAAAACATTAACAATTCCGACACCTCGGAAAAATAACAGTTCCGTCTCAATCCAGACGTAAAACAAAAGAATATGCACACGAGACATCATTATCAGAACAATAACTGATAAAACACCACATCTCAGCATAACTAAAACATAAATGAGAGTTGCATTCCGGACACCCTTTCCACGGAAACCCGTGGCTCGACAATCACTTATCTGTCGAAATTCGGATACACTTATTAGGGTGGTAAGAAAGTTTCCGCAAATCCGGGATTTTTTGTAGTGGAACGGTTTTTTGAATCTAGTTTTTTTCTTGATAGGTACCTACTAGCTAGGGATGATCACCACCAAAATATCATTTGTATTGGTCAACTGCCTCAAAAGATACGGTAAGTTATAAGGATGCTGGTCGGACCCTGTTTTCCAGAAAAACACAGTTCCCAACAATTTTTTCTCAATTTTTTGAATTCAAAATACTCATATGAACATGTGTACTACACCTTTGAAAAATCATGACCAGACACCCACTCTCCGCCGATATTCATATTTTAGACCACCCAACTTTAGGCTGTTCAGAATTCTTCAATCGGGGTGATAAAAATTAGAACTGTGCGGATTGTTTGCACACAAGGGGGGACCAAAAAGTTTCAAAAGAAAATTTGATGAAAAAATCGAAATTAACGGATTTTCAAGTTTTGGTCGAATTTTCAAGCCATTTTTAAATTATCTCTAAAATGACAGAGAGCGGATATCTGGTCGTGATTTTTTAAATGTGTAGTACCCATGTTGACATAAGTATTTTCAATTGAAAAATTTCAGAAAATCTTGTTGGGAACTGTGCTTTTCTGAAAAACAGGGTCCGACCAACATTATTATAACTCACCGTATCTTTTGAGGCAGGTGACCAATACAAATGATATTTTGGTGGTGATCATCCCTAGCTAGTAGGTACCTATCAAGAAAAAAACTAGATTCAAAAAACTGTTCTACTGCAAAAAATCCTGGATTTGCGGAAACTTTCTTACCACCCTAATATCATACTCTCTATCCCACCACAGACTCGATTGTGATCAATCGAGGTCCCATACTAATTCTTGACCATGTTCCTAGAATTTTATAGGAAGTTACCCTTGTAGAATGGGTTGTGACCACAGTCACGATTGACGTGATAGTAGACACTAGTCAGGGATTATGGTTTGGCTGGACGACTCGAGAGATGTTAAGGAGATTGTCTTATGGTTTGGGCCTGCTAAACCCGAACTGTACCAAGCGGTGATAGCAGAATGCTTCCACACCACAGATTACTCGAAGAGAGATTGCTGGGTGGCAGACAGATTACCAGACGGCAGAATGAAAATCTGTGCCGAATGCAATTGGCCATTGCATAAGGAACGTGGAATGAGCTAGGTTGGATCCTTTTGGTGTCAGAAATGCCCACGCCTATTACCTGGGTAGCTCCAGAGGGCCAGGCACTATGGCAGACGATAGAGACAAATCTTGTGTCGACTTACCAGATGGGCTATAGTTCATGTCTAGAAGACGCTACCAAGCCAGAAGGTCAACACGAATACACGTGCTAAGTACTATGGGAACTCCCACAAACTCCGATCCTGTTACAAAGTCGTAATGAATTAGATACTATCAGGAGAAAAACGGACACCCTGTTATCGCGTAGCACTCAGCGCTGAAGCTGAATTGTCATGACGATTATTCGTCGTTAACCCGACTATTCTATAGAATAGTGTAGTGAATGCATATTGGACGGTCATCCACACTAGGATGCCAGGCTGGGCAGAAGTTAGCCCGATCAACTGAAAGAACCCCAGTTGCCTGAATTTATACAAACCTACACTAGGGGTCTCATAGACGGACGTCTATTTGTGTAGTACCAAGGTTGTATGCTTTGGCTCAAGCACGCGCTGACAGTAATATTTTCTTTTAGTTGTCCCACAGGCACGAAACACGTATCGTGGCTCAGAATGAAGTCAGCCTGCAATAAGAATACAGAACACGCCCTGTTTTCAAGGTGCTACAAACAAATCCCTCACATTTTGAAATATGAAATTGTGGAAGAATCATACCACGCCTTACTTACAAACGCTTATAGCATTCTGTAACCAGAAGTAATGAGAAGCATATTGTGAGCGGATACAAAATTGTATCTCTCAATTCTATCTTCTTCTGGGTGATAAATTAGCCTCTCAAAGCTATGGCTTCTCAATCGGAATACTCTTCCGGTGGTGAAACTCACCACTCCCACCCGTCTTCTTTAAGGCGCCAGAAAAAGACTACAACCCAACAAACACTTCAACAGGCTGAGCAATCGCTCTACCTCAAAATTGTTGGACTGCCAAAGCAAGAGTGACGATAGTCACTGAAGAGGTCGATCGACTCCTGGAAACAGGACAGAAGATCGCGGATACCCTTTCGAAACTCACCCCAGATACGGAGAGTCGTCCGGAAACCCTTAAGATCGCAGACTCAATGCTGCTTGGCGCTAAGCGCACGGTCCACAATTTGACTTCTCTCTACAACCATGTAGACGTTAATTTTAACGACCGGCTCGCCTTTTTAATTTTCTCTAAATTTATGATATTTCAATCTATAAAAAAATAAATGAACTAATTACTCGAAATAAAAAGTTATATGTATCAAAATACGTAAGTTTTCAAATTAGTTTTTCTCCCATCGCTTGACCTTTTTAGGCCCTCTCGTCTCACTCCTCATACTTCAAGGCGCTGCTTCTCGGTCCATACAAAGAGGTTAACAAGAACGCTGTACACCGAGTATTCCACAATATTTTATGACGATTTTCACAATATTTATCCATCGGACAAACATGAAAACACAATTTTCCTACAGAACAGAGAGATGGAACAAGAAATTTTTGTTTCTGTTCAACAAAGGGGTATCTTATCCGGCTGAAACCTTCTTTCCGTGAAGACGCATGGCGATGCGAAGTCTTGACTCCCGATCCGAACCAGATTGGCCATGAGCGGCTCTGCAAAAAAGAGGATTATTGGATGGATTGTAGAGTAATTTTGCTAAATTTTTTTGTTGGTAAGTTGCGGGTTGAGTGTGACCATTCCAACTAATTTCTGGGCCCAAATACCGAGATATGCGGCGATCTGACATTTTTTTTTTACCAAAGTGTCTTATCTAATATATCA